>QLOH01000206.1:1177500-1531919 GCA_026901365.1 Sesbania bispinosa
CCACTCTGAGTCCCAGCAGATTGAGTCTGAGCATGAGCAGTTTAAGTTTCTTTTCAGTAGAAGAAGTAGTAAGAGTCTGATAAGTGTAAATTATGTGTTATTTTTATATATTTTTTATTACACTTATCAAGGTCAAAATATTAATTTATGCCCAAAATTATCCCTTTTTGTAAATATTTATAATAATTGTAATTATTTGGTTTAAATTTGAATATGATGCTATTTTAAATAGAAATCTGTTATTTTATGCAGGTTTGCAGAAGATTTGAAATGAGAGAGAAAATAGTAACAGAAAGGAGGTTGTTTGCAGATTCAAAGTTTAAATAAAGACCAGATAAAGAGGATACTAACAGTTATTTAAACAGAGAATCTTGTGGATAACTTCCCCAATTCAAATCCAAGGCCAATCAAATACAAAATCAATCCAGAAAAAGGGAAATAGGAAAACCAGTCAAGCAAAGGCAAGATTAGAAAGAGATCAAGTAGTTAGATCAAGATCTAAAGGAAGTCTGCAACGCATGTCATGCTTCACCTGCGCTAAGCGCAGGTGGAGCGCAGCCACGGATCGACCCAAGCTTTATATGCGCTTAGCGCATGTGAAGCCCAGAACGCGTAGCAACTTTTTCAATTCAGATTCAGATTGATTTCTTCAAGGAGAATTAGGGTTTTCCCACTATAAATAGGGCCTTTTGCACATATCAGAAAAACACAATAACACAGAGAGACAGAGGGAGAGAGAAGCTCTAGGATTGAAGAAGGTGACAGATTCTTCAGTGGTTTGTAATGGCTACCATGAGTAGCTAAACTCTCCAGTAGGATTTGATGTAGTGGATTCAATCCCCAAGTGTATAAGAATTCTCTTGTTTTAATTATGATTCCCTATTTGTAATTGATCGGTATCTTTATGATGTTTGTAATGCATTGCCTCCGCGCGTGCGCCGGGGTGGTAGGCTAGTGCTCTAGATACAAAAAGTGGAACTCCGACTAGTATTAGAGTTAGGTGAGCATAGAGATGTCTATGAAGCTTAATCTCCGATTGCTAAAGATACTCGTTTAGTACATATTGTACTATAGTTCTTCGCTGCGATTGAAGTGTTAGGTGAGTGACACACCTCTTCATAGTTGTTCGAAAGGAACGTATGGATTAAATTGATAGCGCTGATTGCAAAATATGGGGAATTTTCGAGGTCGCCAAGCCACTTTGAATGCCTATAGAGAATAGCTTTTGGCGTTTAATTATGGTGTTATAGGGGAATTTGCGAGTACGATAATTGTCAAGCATGCCTTATAATTATTGTAGTTAGACAATGCTAAGGTAACTACAAGTATAATCATAATTAAAAGAAAGGATTCGCATACATGAGGGGGGAGATGAAACGAAGTCAAATCCTAATCAAAGTAACCTTTTCTCATCTCTGATATTTGTTTATTGTTTGCATACCACTACTCTTATTATTAATTGTTCTCTTGAAAATTCGATCACTAAAACTTTACAAATTAAACCGCTCCCTGTTGATACGATATCTTACTTACTACTATTACTGATGGACTTTTGGTACACTTTCCAGGAATCCATCAAGTAATTTTTGGCACCGTTGCCGGGGAGCGGTGTTTCAATTTGTATAGCCTTAGGAGGTCAAATTTTCAAGATTATACTTTTATTTTTTTTTTAATTTTCGTATTTTATTTCTTATTTTTTTATTATTTTTGAAAAAAAAATAAATATATATATATATGTTATCTTATCCTATTTCTAGCTTTTTTGTTTATGCTTTTAAGAAGCCAGGTGTCTTCAAAGCAATTGAATTTTGATCCAGAAATCGAGAGGACAACCAGGAAGAATAGAAGTCGAAACAAAAGAAAAAGAAGAAGGAGGATAATAGCAGACGAACCTCAAGACACGACAGGAGTACAACCCAGAATGACTTTAGGGGATTATGTCAGAAATCAAGGCCCTCGCTATCATTCTAGCATTATGCTACCCACAACTGCAAAGACCTTGGAGTTGAAAGTTGTTCATCTCAACCTCATAAATGTAAATCAATTCGCTGGATTGGATCATGAGGATCCACATAATCATCTTTCTAATTTTTATGAATTGATAGGCACTATGGGATTTGAAGAATGAGACTTAGAATCTGTATACTTACGTCTTTTTCCTTTCTCTTTGATAGGTAAAGCAAAAGAATGGTTGAAGTCTCATCCAAATCAAAGCTTAAATGCTTGGGGAATTGTGGAAGAAAAGTTCTTAAATAGATTCTTTCCAGCAGGAAAGCACATCCAAGCAAAAGCAGAAATATCCACTTTCATGCAAGGAACAAATGAACCACTTTGTGAAGCCTGGGAAATATACAAGACCCTGCTAAGAAAATGCCCGAGTCATGGTTACGACGATATTGCCCAATTGAATATCTTTTGCAATGGACTCAGACCATATTCCAAATCCTTCATTGACGCTTCAGCAGGAGGGACTATCTTGTCCGTGGAACCAGAAAGAGCTGTTATGATCATTGAAAACATGGTTCATAATGATCAACAGGCTCAACATGGAAGGCAACCAGTACATATGCAGGCAAAAGGAATGCTAGAGCTCAATTCTAATGTTGCCATCTTAGCTGAACAAAAATTGCTTATGAGGGAACTGGAGGCAATTACAAAATCCTTAGAATCACTCCCTCAGCAACTAAAAGTTGTTCATACTCAACCAATTCAGATCCAAGCAATGAACTGTGACTTCTGTGGAGGAGACCATCCAAATGGTCAATGTTCTTTTCAAGAAACACAAACAGAACAGGTCAACTTCATGGGAAATCAGAGAGGGCAAGGAGGTTTCTCCAACAACAACAACTACTATTCTCAAGGATGGAGGAACAACCAAACCAATTCTGGATGGGGTCAGAATGGTGGGAATAGACAGACTCCTTACCAGCAGCAACAACCTTCATTGAATGATAAGATTTCTAGGTTGGAGGAAAAGATTGATGCACTCATATCAGGTTTTGAAGGGTATAAAAAGAACAATGATGCATCACTCAAGGCGTTGGAACATCAAGTAGGCCAGTTAGCACAAGACATGGGAGAATTCAAGAAGAGCCACTTTTCAGCGCATACTCTTACCAACCCCAAGGAACAATGTAATTTGATTGCTACTGATGGCAACAAGTCAGAAGATAGTGAGGTGGATGAGGACATTGTCCTAGAGGAATAGTCATCCCAAGAAGAAGAAGTCCAGGAACAATGTGAGACAGAAGAAAGCCAAGAGGCAGTGACAGATGAAGAAGAGAAGAAGGTACCCAAGGAGGTCGTCATCACAGAAAAAGCGCTTGACCCAAGTAAGTTTACTATACCATTGACTATTGAGAATTTACCTACCACTCATGCTTTATTAGATCTTGGAGCAAGCATCAATTTGATGCCGCTTACGTATTTTAACAAGTTGAGTGATGTGAAGGTCAAGCCTGCTAATGTAGAACTATTGTTTGCAAATAAGTCTACTCAAAGCCCTTATGGGATAATAGAGGATTTGCCTGTTCGAGTGGACAAGTTTGTTTATTCAGTAGATTTTATTATTCCAAAGACAGAAGAAGTGGATGTTGATGTCCCCCTCATATTGGGGAGACCATTTATGAAATCTGCCAAATCAATTGTTGATATTGATAAAGGGGAATACCAGGTAAGTTCCAATGATGAAAGTATCATCTTTCATATTGATAAAGGAAGCCCCAAGATCTTGCAAACTCCAGAAAAAATTGAAATAGATCCTACTGATGGGATCTATCAATTCCAAGCAAAGCTGCAGAAAGACAAAAAGAAAGAGATTTTCATTGAAGATCAAGAATCAAAGAAGAAAAAGAAGGTTTCCAAATTTCTGAGGAAACCAAGAATGAGAGTGAAGCAGCCAGAAAATATTTGGGAGTTTAAAAAAAGAAAAAGATCAATATCAGACACTGAAGGGGAAGGCAGAAAAGATGAAACAATGAACAAGTGGCATGGAGGATGGGAGCTTACAGGAAGAAATGGCACAGAATCAACCATCATCCTCCAATTGAGGCCACCATAAAAATACAAAAAGAACCAGGCATCGAGCTAGAAGACGTTAAACAAGCGCTTTCTGGGAGGCAACCCAGCAATTTCTTTTTATTTTGTTTATTATGTTTTTGTTGAGTCTGTGCCTGTGTAGATTAGGAAAAGGTTGAGTAAAGGGTAAAAATTTGAGAATGAATGAATGAAAACTGTAAAAGGAAGAAAAACTGGGTACGTGCGCTTTAAATACGCTTAGCGCATTTAAAGCGCAGGAGAGCAATTGCTCTCTGGAACTCACGCTCCATATGCGCTAAACGCATAATGAAGCGTGAGCGCTGCGTTTGGTCTCCCTGGAGACACGCGTTGCACCTACGCTAAGCGCAGGTGCAGCGCATTTGCGCGCTCAGCTTATTATAAAGGGGGAAGTTGATGAAAATTTCAAATTTCAAAATCCTTTCCAGATTCTCTGTGATTCTAACTGCCATTTTTGCTGTTTTTGCTCACATACCCCCGCTTTTACCATTTCTAAGGCTATACCAGGTATGTTTCTAGTATTTTAAATCTTTTGCACCGATTGAAATTTTAATTTGAGTCCTTATTTGTTCAGAAACTCTAGGGTAGAAAACTTAGGCTTTTAGGACACTTTAGGATAGAAATATTTGTTTAAAAAGCCTTAAGTTTAGTATGCATGCTGCTAGGGACTTATTTAGAACTTATTTGGCATGTTAGGTGGTAGTTTTTAGAATGCTCAATGATTTATTGCAAATTATTTATTTTTGGTGCATGATTGCTTAAATAAAATGTATGATATTTTTACATGACCAAAATAAAAATAATTGTGCTTTCATGCATGTTTTCTAATAACATGATTTTTGAGCATTAATATTTGTTACCTACTCTTGTTGTTAAATAATTAATTAGGGCTTGCTTTAATTGATCACTTTGGCATGTTCTTAATAAATTAATTAATAAATGAAGAGGTAATTTTAAAATCAAAAATTTTTGCAAGTGCTTGATCTGATGATTCTATTAATTGTTGATTTAAATTGGCCATTTAGTTCAATAAATTTTGAATAGTCTATTATTGTTGCATAAATAATTATTGGTAACAAATATTGCAGATGGCGCGTACCAAGATTGTTAGCAAAGCTGGTACATCTAGGAGCGGTGCCCAAAAAGGCAAGAGATCCCACCAGGCACCACAGGAGGATGCTGACTTTGATTCTCATAGGTTTCGGGATGCTAAGGCTGCAGAAGCTTACAGTCCCATCCAGGACTGTAACTTCATCATAGAGAGACCTGTCAGACTCCTTCCAGATGAGTTTGAGGAGTTCAGATCATCGATCCATAGGAGGAACTGGGTGCGCCTCAACAGCCCAGACAGCCACTTTGATCCTATTGTGGTGAGGGAGTTTTATGCCAATGCCCATGGACCAGATAGAGTATCATATGTTAGGGGCATGGAGATTAGGTTTGATTGCGACGCAATCAATTCCCTACTGCAGTATCCGGAACCCATGGATAGAGACTTGATGGAGTGCCAATATCACCTCCGGATGAGAGAGGTGGGGATTAGTGGTTATGATCCTATGGATTTGGCGGCTGCCCAGACTTTATGCTTACCAGGGCATTCCTTTGAAAGGAATGCATTAGGACAGGTTGCTCGCATCTACAGGCAGCACATGAAGGCCATCGCACGGATGTGGACTGTGTTATTCCTCGCTAATGTCAGCCCCACCAACCATGTCTCTGATATTCAGATGCCAGTGGCACACCTCATTCATACCATCCTCACAGGCGGCGACATAGATATCTCCAGGGTCATCACCTATAAGATAGCAGATTTTATTTCCACCATCTCACGCCGCACTGCCACCACCAGGTTCAGTTTAGGCTTCCCCGCACTTATCACTGCCCTTTGCAAATCTAGGGGTGTGGATGTGAACCCCTCGGTTCGCATCCACAACCCTATGACTAGGGGATATATTGAGGCCTATTGTATGCCTTATGAGGAGGAGGATGAGGAGCAGCAGCAGGCACCACCACCACCTCCAGCACCAGCACCAGCAGCAGACCCATCACTCCATAAGTATCATCAGCATCTCTTTGCTCAGCTTACTTCCATCCATAGGGGCCAGGTTCATCTGCAGGAGTATTTATACTCCATTAGGCCAGACCCCTACCCAGGCATGACACCTGAGCAGTACATAGATTATCTTCAGTGGCCTGGGGACATGCTTATTCCTCTTGGGGGTGGAGCAGCAGCTGCTGCTGATGATCACATGGATCAGGACCACCAGGACCAGGACCATTGATTTTTTTTTATTTGGATCTTTTGTTTTCCTTTTCTTTATTTTTCTTATTTTTCTTTTATTTTTCTTTCTTTTTTTTTACATGTACTGTATATATATTCACTGACATATTTATGCAGCAGTACATTTTCTGTATATTATTTTTTCATTTTTTTAGGATTTCTAGAATTTTTTATTTTAGGATGTAGGTTAATTAGGAAATAAAAGGAAAATTTTCAAAATTTCTGAAATTAGGCAGTCTAACTAACCAAATTAAGAAAGAAAAAAAACGGTCTTGCGATTCATTCCATAATCAGTTAGGATTAGGATGTTTCATAGGAGGACCTATCAGGGTAGTTAATTAAAATAAGTAAATGCTTTATCAAGGAATTTAGCCAAGAAACCGTGAGTTGAGAGCCCAAACACTGAATTGAGAGGTTTTCTCCGCTGTTTGTCAACCTTTATTGATTTAGTTTTGGATCTTATTCTGCTTATGAAAAATATGGAAGTGACAAAGGCAAAAATTTTGATTTCAATATATTTGCTCAGTGCCAAAAAGCCAACCCATGATATAATTTTTCCATTTTTTGGTAACCCATTTGAGCCTTATTAATTATTCTTGTGCACCCAAGCCAAAATAAATATTCACATCCTGTCCCTTACACATTTGGGATAGAGAGCAAGGTGCAAGCAAAGACAATGGGAGGAAAGGTTGAAAATCCAAAGAGCAGGTACAGAGAAACAAAAAGAAGATCACTCCCCCAAAATCAAAAGAAAAAGTGAATGAATTGAATAAGTTGGGGGAGTGCATCTTCAAAAACAAGGAAAGAGACCTGCAAAGAATTGAAATAAATCAAGAAAGAGATGGCGGAAGGAGAGAAATCCAAAAGCAAGTAACATCAAAAGATGCTCTCTATTCCAAGTGTTTATTGATTATCCAAGAAAAACCATGAATTCTTGATAACCCAGCCTCATTACAACCTTGAAAAAGACCTTTTGATCCATATTGACCATAATGCATGTCTAGTGATAAGTGAAAATTAGTTGATAAATTATAGCACTTTTTAGTTCACTTATCAAGGATAAAATGTTAATTTTGCCCCAATTTAATCTCTTTTTATTAAATATTAGATAACGTGTATTTATTAATCTGAGATTTGAATTTGATGCTATTTTGATAGAAATGTTGCTGATTTTGGCAGGATATTGCAAAGATTTGATTTGAAGGATAGATAGCATTAAATGAGGGAGATATCTGCAAGATTTGAGATTGATTGAAGGCATTTAATGAAGATTTAAAGAAGATTTGAGACCATTAATGAGGAGATCACTGCCAATCAATCAAGGATTCTGCAGAAAAGCTTCCCAAATAAATCAAGGATTGCTCAATAAATGCAAGGATATCATCAACAAAAGGGAAACAAGGAAAGACAAATATGCCAAAACCATTCTCGAGGATAGATCAAGATTTAAAAGAGAAAGTTGGAGCTGCAAGAGGCTACCTGCGCTTCACCTGCGCTATAGCGCAGGGTGAAGCGCAGACTCTCTGGATCCTGCGCTCCAGCCTGCGCTGTACCGCAGCTTGGAGCGCAGGTTACGCTGATTTGTTCCCTGTTGCCGTTTTTAGATGGATTTCTCCCCAATTTGCGTTGTCTTTCCTTAATCTATAAATAGGAACCTCTTGCACCAATTCCAGTGTGCACAATCATTGTAATCCAGTCTATATTTCAGTGATAATGTACCAGAGCTAAGTTTAGAGTAGGAGAGGAGGAGCGCTTCACAAGGATTGAAGATGGTGACAGCATCTTCGGTGGTTTGTATGACTACCTTGTGTATGTAAACTCTATATTATTATTTCTGTGCTCTCTGTCTATAATATTGGTAATCTTATTCTGTACTTAATTCCTAATTCCCACGCTTGCGTCTGGAGTTATAGGCTAGTCTTGACTAGGTTAGTTTTGACTAGGATTGAGAGTGGGGGAGCGGATTCTGAAGAAACTCACTCTCTGATTGGATAAGAGGACTCGGTAGCCAGGGTTCCTTTACGGAGGCGTTGCTTATGATTGATGGGTAGTGTGAGTACTCTAATGAAGGGCGTTCCAATATGTTAGGCATGGTTTTTGAATTACCGATAGCAAAGGATTGGTTGATTGTGAATCCCGGAAGCGAGGGGTGGGTATATCTAATGAGCGATGGGTAGTGACAATACTCTAGCGAAGGTATACTTTATTTGGTAGGCCCCGTATTTCAATTAGTCCTTTACAAACAGAACAAAAGAGAGCGAAATAAGTCGAGGGTAAGTCTGCCGCCTGGGAGAGCCCGCATGGATTACCTTTGAGTGTGTGAGGCCGCTGGTAACTCGGGGTCTTAGCAATAAAGTTTGTCTACAGTATTATAGAGTAAACCTAAAATAATAAGTAGTTTTTACATGCACAAAGGGTGTGATGATATGAAGTCCAATCCTAATCCAAGTAAAGTGTCTCTAACTCTACCTTTCTAATTCCATTTGATTATTACTTTGTTATTTACAATTCCGCAACAATACTCTCTAAACCGTTGTTTTTCCCTTGATAAATAGATCACAGTCTACGTAAATTAACTGTTCCCCGTGGATACGATACTCTCTTACTATTATACTGCTAGATTTGTGGTTCGCTTGCCAGAAACCCTTCATCTAGGAACTAGAAACGACTATCAATCTTAGTTGTTCAACTGTGGTGAAAACATTGAGGGAAAAGTACCCGTGAGTATGAGTGGAATTCCTTGATTTACCATTTATTGTTTAATTGTTATTTCTGAGAAGTCTAACTGTTGGTAGTATTCTGATTCTGATTGAGCAAATGGTAATATCTCTTGATCCTTATTTTTTCTGTTAATTGGAAAGTGACTTCTGCCTAATAAAGAGATAATGAAAATTTTTCCTTGTAGATGTTTTGAGAATTGTACACAAGGGTGATTGGAAATTTGATTGCATAAGGTGTCTTGCTTGAGGACAAGTAAGAAGTTAAGTTGGGGGGTATTTGATAAGTGTAAAATATGTGTTATTTTCCTATATTTTTTAATACACTTATCAAGGTCAAAATATTAATTTATGCCCAAAATTATCCCTTTTTGTTAATATTTATAATAATTATAATTATTTGGTTTAAATTTGAATATGATGCTATTTTAAATAGAAATCTGTTATTTTATGCAGGTTTGCAGAAGATTTGAAATGAGAGAGAAAATAGCATTAGAAAGGAGGTTGTTTGCAAATTCAAAGTTTAAATAAAGACCAGATAAAGAGGAGATTAACAGTTATTTAAACAGAGAATCTTGTGGATAACTTCCCCAATTCAAATCCAAAGCCAATCAAATACAAAATCAATCCAGAAAAAGGGAAATAGGAAAACCAATCAAGCAAAGGCAAGATCAGAAAGAGATCAAGTAGTTAGATCAAGATCTAAAGGAAGTCTGCAACGCATGTCATGCTTCACCTGCGCTAAGCGTAGGTGGAGCGCAGCCACGGATCGACCCGTGCTTCACATGCGCGCATGTGAAGCCCAGTACGCGTAGCAACTTTTTTAAATTCAGATTCAGATTGATTTCTTCAAGGAGAATTAGGGTTTTCCCACTATATAAATAGGGCCTTTTGCACAGATCAGAAATACACAATAACACAGAGAGACAGAGGCAGAGAGAAGCTCTAGGATTGAAGAAGGTGACAGATTCTTCAGTGGTTTGTAAAGGCTACCATGAGTAGCTAAAATCTCCAGTAGGATTTGATGTAGTGGATTCAATCCCCAAGTGTATGAGAATTCTCTTGTTTTAATTATGATTCCCTATTTGTAATTTATCAGTATCTTTATGCTGTTTGTAATGCATTGCCTCCGCGCGTGCGCCGGGGTGGTAGGCTAGTGCTCTGGATACAAAAAGTGGAACTCCGGCTAGTATTAGAGTTAGGCGAGCATAGAGCTGTCTATGAAGCTTAATCTCCGATTGCTAAAGATACTCGTTTAGTTCATATCTTACTATAGTTCTTCACTGCGATTGAAGTGTTAGGTGAGTGACACACCCCTTGATAGTTGTTCGATAGGAAAGTATGGATTAAATTGATAGCGCTGATTGCAAAATATGGGGAATGTTCGGGGTCGCCAAGCCACTTTGAATGCCTGTAGAGAATAGCTTTTGGCGTTTAATTACGGTGTTATAGGGGAATTTGCGGGTACGATAATTGTCAAGCATGCCTTATAATTATTGTAGTTAGACAATGCTAAGTTAACTACAAGTATAATCATAATTAAAAGAAAGGATTCGCATACATGAGGGGGGAGATGAAACGAAGTCAAATCCTAATCCAAGTAACCTTTTCTCATCTCTGATATTTGTTTATTGTTTGCATACCACTACTCTTATTATTAATTGTTCTCTTGAAAATTCAATCACTAAAACTTTACAAATTAAATCGCTCACTGTGGATACGATATCTTACTTACTACTATTACTGCTGGACATTTGGTACACTTGCCAGGAATCCATCAAGTAATTTTTGGCGTCGTTGTCGCGGAGCGGTGTTCAATTCGTTTAACCTTAGGAGGTTGAATTTTCAATATTATGTTTTTGTTATTTTTCATTTATTTTCGTATTTAAAAAAATATATATATTTTTTTAAAAAAAAAATTAAAATTTGAAATTGGTCTTATCTTATCTACTTATCCTCTTCAAGTTCTTTTAGGATTTTAGGATAAGTGAATATCATATTTCAAATTCAAACTTAGTTAATCAAGTTCTATCTTAGAATTTTTAGAATTTTATTTTTTTATTTATTATTTTCATTTTTTTAAAAAAAATATTTATTTACGTTTTTTAAATAAAAATAAAATAAAATAAAATTAAAAAAAATTAATTATTTTCGTTTTTTTTTAAAATAAAAAAAATATTATTATTTTGTTCCTCTTTCCTGAGCTAACAATTGTTTGAGTTTCTTGGATAGTGCTCTTGTGAAGACATGTGTCTCAAATCAATTGACAGAAGGGACATCTAGAAGGAACAAAAGGAGAGATAGAAAAAGGGCAAGGAGACAATCTCAACACTCTCTGTTCAACCACCCTAAGTTAAGTAAATGTTGAATGGCTTATGGATGGAAAAATCCACCAAGAAGAACACTTGGAGATTATCAAAATCCACCAAGAAAAATCCCTGGAGATTATGTTAGACAGCAAGAGCCAAATTATTTCTCCCATGCACCAATTCAAGGTAACTTCTCTAATTACAATAATTATTCTAACTGTTTTTCACAGGAACAGAGAAGTTATCAGAATCAAAATTTTGGGTGGCAACAAGATGTTGTTTTGTCCCATAAGCAAACTCTTGAAGATGAAATCGGGGCAGAAAATAAAAGTATAATGCAGCAAATAGAAACACTCAAAAAGAAGATAGCTGATCTTTCTCAGCCACCGCAAAAAGTTCACTCTTATCCTGTCCAGTCACCACAATTAATTTGTGACTTTTGCGGAGGTAACCATCTCAACAATTACTTCTCTTTTCCAGGCAATCAAGAAGTGCAAGTTAACTACAGGAGCAATCAAGGAAGATCAGGAAACTTCTCCAACAACAACAACTTTGCAAATAATTCTCAAGGATGGAGAAGTAGCCAGAATAAGGACTTTGGATGGCACCAAGATAATGTTTCATTTCATGTGCAACCTTCTGTTCAACATCAGCAAAGTTACTCTTCAGTTCAATCAGTGCATTCAGAAGTGGAAGATTATATTGAAAGGGGATTGCAAGGATTGATACTACGTCAAAAGATGAATGAAGAAGTAGGACGCGGTGCTGATCCCATACTAGCTGAGATGATAGAAAATTTGACCAAACATCAGGAAAAGAAAAAAGCACAGCTCAACCCTGAAGAAAAGTATGATGACATAAGTTTTCAACTAACAAGGGAGGAAATTATTGACAATCTGGTTGATGAAGAAGAGAAAGCTGAAGAAGAACTAGAAGAAGTAGAAAAAGAAGAAGAAGAAAAAGAAGAGGAAACTGAAGAAGCACAAGAAAGAGAAGCTGAAGAAAGAGAATCAGAAGAAGTGGATGAAGAAGAGGAAGAAGAAGAAAAGGAAGAGTTCACACATGGACTGCAAGTCAGAAATTTGCCATATCCAAATAATCCCTCCATGAAAGATCTACACATGTTATTTGAAAGCTTCATGAATAGTATCAACTGTGTGCAAATTACCATCCCAATGTTGGAGGCCATGGAGCAAAGGCCTGCCGAGTTCATGTTGGAAATGCTCAACAAGAAGAGAGAGTTTCCTGATGCAATAGTTGAACATATAGCAGAAGCAAGAACCAACCATCAGTCAGAACAAATTTCAGCAAATGCACTTCCCAAACCTGAAGAGCAGTGTGATGACATTGTTCAGCTAAAAGGGGAGGAAATCAATAACAATCTGACTGATGAAGAAGTAGAAGAAGAAAAAGGAGAGGATGAAACTGAAAAGATGGTGCCTGAAGAAGAGATCGACTGTGAAGGGGAGAAAGAGAACAACACATATGAGGGTGTACACGATGAAAAAGATCAAGAAAAGGAGAAAAAGAGTGAACAGAGAGATAGTGAATCAAAGCCCAAAGAAGGAAGGGAAGTGGTATCAAGACCAAAGACCTTGCCTTATCCAACCAGTCCTGTAAAGGAAGATCAAGAAAGGCATGGTGCAAGTGATAAACCTTCCAAACCTCACAAAAGAAAGGCTTGCAATCACACTCACCAGAACAAGGCAAAGAGAAGGAAAGTCATGCTAGAATCAAACTCAGAGCCTAGAGCCAGATTGAAGATCAAGTGGTCAGGTGTGTTTCATATCAAAGACCCCTGTAAGGCAAAGAAATTGAGAGCAATCAATTGTGAATCGTCAAAGCTTCAAGAGAAGAAGACTCATGCAAACGAGAGCAAGAAAATAAAGAAAAGAAGAGTCAAGCCAAGGGAGTCAGAGGCATGGTCTAATTCCAGAAAGAAGCCCAAATGGTCAAATTCATTTCACACTACAAGTTGCTCCAAGGCAAGATTATGGGGAGGATTATGGGCCAGAGAAAGGAAAGGTGCAGCTCACAAGCTCACCAAAAGATTTCAGTATCATCCACCTTAACAGAGCAGGAGTCGAGCTATCAGACGTTAAACAAGCGCTTTCTGGGAGGCAACCCAGAGATTTTTAAGTTTTAAATTATTTTTAGTTTTGTTTTATTTTCTTGATTATTAATTAGGATTTTTCATTTTTTTGGATTTAGGAAATTTTCAAAATTAATTGGAATAAGTTTGTGGAAAATAATATTTTTTAAAAAAAATAGGAGGTAGTAGAAAACGTGATTAAAACTTGAAAAAAAAAATCTAATTCTGTTTTCTACGCTTCACCTAAAGCACAAAATTTCAATTTAAGTCACTGTTTTCTGCGCCTCACTTGCGCTGAGCGTAGCTGAAGCGCAGCAGTACAAAATTTTAAAAATCTTCTATTTTCTCATGTACTATTTCTCCACTTCCTAAGCTTTTCTTTTCACTTTTTTCACTCACAAACTTCAATCTATTTTGAAACATTCAAATTTCATATATATTTTTCTTTTATTTTTACCAATTGAAATCTTCATCTATTCTATTTTCATGATTTGCACTTTAGGATAGCAACTTTAGGATTGTGAATATTGTTGATTACTGCTATATTGAATGTGTTTTTGGCTGTGTGGAACATGAAGAACAATTTGCTTGATTGGAATGCTCTTTGTTTTGTGAGTGATTGAATTTGAAAGTGTTATGCTCTGTTTCTTTCAAAAAATTTAAACTTTCACTTTCCATGGATTGATTGAATGCTTGCAAAACAAATGAGTATATTCTGTTTTTAGGAAGGCATTACCAAGTACAATAAAATTTTGTTGTGAAGAGAGTGATTCTTTTGAAAGCATGCAAATTGGTTAATGATAGGCTTCCATGTTCTTCATGAATTAGTGTTTGCAATAAGACATCATTAAAATAAATGTATTTTAGCAACTCATTGTTGTTATTTGACTTTTCAGATGCCTAAGATTAAATTGCTGGTCTTTCTTGTGGCTTTAGCTCACAAGGAGAAGGCATTATATGAGAATCAAGAAAGCACAAGCTGCTGCAAAGTATAAAAGGTCTTAAATCATGCAACTTTATGTTGAAAAGACCAGTTGACCCCAAATCAATCAAGAGTTACCAGACCCATTCCCAGGCATGTTGTTTGAAGAGTTCCGGATATTCTTGCAGTGGCCTGGGGACAGACCTATTCTTCCAGGGGGAGGGGAAGCAGCAACAGTTGGACAGGACCTACAGGATACAGAGGATGAAGATTGATACTGGTGTTTTCTTTCTTTTTTTCTCTTATTTTATAGATTTTTTTAGTTAATTAGGAATTTTTGTTTTGCATTTAAAATTTTTAGGATATTTAGGATTTTTAAAATATTTAGGAAATAGAAATTAGGAAAATAAAGGAAAAATTTTTCAAAATTTCTGAAATTTGGCAGTTTAACTAACCAGATTAGGAAAGAAGAAAGAGTCTTGTGATTAATTCCATAATCAATTAAGATTAGGATACTTCACATGAGAATCTATCAGGGTAGTTAATTAAAATCAATAAATATTTTATCAAGGAATTTAGCCAAGTAACCGGTGAGTTGAGAGCCCAAACACTGAATTGAGAGTTTTTCACCGCTGTTTGTCAACTTTTATTGCTTGAGTTTTTTGATCTTATGCTGTTTATGGAAAATATGGAAGTGACAAAGGCAATTTTTGTTTTTCAATATATTTGCTCAGTGCCAAAAAGCCAACCTTTGATATAATTTTTCCAATTTTTGATAACCCATTTTGAGCCTTATTTGATTATTCTTGTTCACCCAAGCCAAAATGAATATCTATATCCTGTCTCTTACACATTTGGGATAGAGAGCAAGGTGGAAAGCAAAAATAATGGGAAGAAAAGGTTGATAAATTGAAAAAGAGCATGTACATGAAAAACAAAAAGAAAAAGAAGATCACTCCCCCTAAAATCAAAAGAAAAAGTGAATAAATTGAATAAGTTGGGGGAGTGCATCTTCAAACAAAGAAAGAGGCCTGCAAAGAAGTGAAATAAATCAAGAAAGAGATGGTGGTAGGAGAGAAATTCAAGAAAAGCAACATCCAAAGATGCTCTCTATTCCAGGTGTTCATTGTTTATCCAAAAAAACCATGAATTCTTGATAGCCCAGCCTCATTACAACCTTGAAAAGACCTTTTGATCCATATTAACCATGAACATGCTTAGGAACTAGAAATGACTATCAATCTTAGTTGTTCAGCTGTGGTGAAAACATTGAGGGAAACAGTACCCGTGAGCATGAGTGAAATTCCTTGGTTTATTGTTTATTGCTTTAATTGACACTCTTGAGAAAGTTCAACTTGTTGATTGTGTTCTGGTTTTGGTTGAGTAATGGTAATATCTCTTGACTCTAATTTTTTCTGATATTTGGAAAGTGACTTCTGCCCAAGAAAGATATGATGAAAATTTTTTGTAGTCATTTATGAGAATTGTACATAAGGGTGATTTAAAATTTGATTGCAAAAGGTGTCTTGCTTGAGGACAAGCAAGAAGTTAAGTTGAGGGGTATTTGATAAGTGTAAATTATGTGTTATTTTTATATATTTTTTATTACACTTATCAAGGTCAAAATATTACTTTATGCCCAAATTATCCCTTTTTGTTAATATTTATAATAATTGTAATTATTTGGTTTAAATTTGAATATGATGCTATTTTAAATAGAAATCTGTTATTTTATGCAGGTTTGCAGAAGATTTGAAATGAGAGAGAAAATAGCATAAAAAAGGAGGTTGTTTGCAGATTCAAAGTTTAAATAAAGACCAAATAAAGAGGATATTGACAATTATTTAAACAGAAAATCTTGTGGATAACTTCCCCAATTCAAATCCAAAGCCAATCAAATACAAAATCAATCCAGAAAAAGGGAAATAGGAAAACCAATCAAGCAAAGGCAAGATCAGAAAGAGATCAAATAGTTAGATCAAGATCTAAAGGAAGTCTGCAACGCATGTCACGCTTCACCTGCGCTAAGCGCAGGTGGAGCGCAGCCACGGATCGACCCAGGCTTTATATGCGCTTAGCGCATGTGAAGCCCAGAACGCGTAGCAACTTTTTAAATTCAGATTCAGATTGATTGCTTCAACACTCTATAAATAGGGCCTTTTGCACAGATCAGAAAAACACAATAACACAGAGAGACAGAGGCAGAGAGAAGCTCTAGGATTGAAGAAGGTGACAGATTCTTCAGTGGTTTGTAATGGCTACCATGAGTAGCTAAACTCTCCAGTAGGATTTGATGTAGTGGATTCAATCCCCAAGTGTATGAGAATTCTCTTGTTTTAATTATGATTCCCTATTTGTAATTTATCGGTATCTTTATGCTGTTTGTAATGCATTGCCTCCGCGCGTGCGCCTGGGTGGTAGGCTAGTGCTCTGGATACAAAAAGTGGAACTTCGGCTAGTATTAGAGTTAGGTGAGCATAGAGCTGTCTATGAAGCTTAATCTCCGATTGCTAAATATACTCGTTTAGTTCATATCGTACTATAGTTCTTCGCTGCGATTGAAGTGTTAGGTGAGTGACACGCCCCTTCATAGTTGTTCGATAGGAAAGTATGGATTAAATTGATAGCGCTGATTGCAAAATATGGGGAATGTTCGGGGTCGCCAAGCCACTTTGAATGCCTGTAGAGAATAGCTTTTGGCATTTAATTATGGTGTTATAGGGGAATTTACGGGTACGATAATTGCCAAGCATTCCTTATAATTATTATAGTTAGACAATGCTAAGGTAACTACAAGTATAATCATAATTAAAAGAAAGGATTCGCATACATGAGGGGGGAGATGAAACGAAGTCAAATCCTAATCCTAGCAACCTTTTCTCATCTTTGATATTTGTTTATTGTTTGCATACCACTACTCTTATTATTAATTGTTCTCGTGAAAATTCGATCACTAAAACTTTACAAATTAAACCGCTCCCTGTGGATACGATATCTTACTTACTACTATTACTGCTGGACTTTTGGTACACTTGCCAGGAATCCATCAGAGTCTTCCTTTTCCTCGATGTAGTAGGAGCTTTTTGAGCAGGAGGTTTTGAAGTTGGTTTCTTCCTAGCTGGGGACTGTTACAGAATTCGAAGATGCATAAAGATAAAAGAAGATACAGGCCTGAAGAAGAGTGAATCATTCAAAGTATTTGATTACCTTCTCTTTTGCAAGGTCCTTCTTAGACTTTGAAGCTCCCGCAGTATCAGTTGAGGCCGTTTTCTTGCTACCCTTAGGTGCCCTTGGTTTCTTTGACTTCGAGGAGTCACCAGCATCTTTAGGGGCTATGAAAGATCGAAAAGCAAAATCAATAAGGTGCTGAGAAGATAAAGAAGGAAGTAATTGGTGATTTCATTTTCATTACCTTGTCTTTTTCGTTTATCTGTTTATGGATATTTCTGAGTGAGGATGAAGCGCTCGAAACACACCTCCTTCGAATATGCCATCTCTTTATAGGAACCACGCCACCAAAGATCGTAGGAAGCAGTGCAGTAGTTCGAAGGGGTAAAGTCAGTAGGCACGTAAAGAGGTTTAGTCTCCTCGAACTCACTGGTCCTTTGAATTACATCATCCATTGAAGTGCAAGGCGCAATATTCTGTCCCTTGAAGAAAGGAACATGGATGTTTTGGCAAAGACCAAACTGCCTAGCTACAAGGGTAGGTTGGTAGTGCATAAGGCAAGGGATTTATTGGTCATAGTGGGGAAAGATCAACTGATTTTGATGGATTTCACTCCACCTTCGATCTTGATCGAACTGATCAGCACGATTGACACTTACAAGAGGCTCATGTACCCATTTAGGACCACGAGTTCTTTTGGAGTAGGGAGTGAGTGTATCATCAAACTTATCTTGGTCAAAGAAATAGGTCATGAAAGCTTGAAGACGATTGAGTCCCTCCTTGTAAGGACAAAGGAAATTGTAGGTTAAGCTCCTAGCTATTGGTTCGAATAGGTTGGACACCTCAGAAGAAAGTTTGGTATCTCTTGCAAATGTGGCTCGAAGCCAAAAATCAAGCAGCCAGAAAGGACCATAGAAACCACCCAATGGTTTAATTTGCTTGAAAGATCTTAAGGCATCAGATAGACACAAATAAAGATGGCCAAGAAGCAGTTTGGCCAAGTTGATTTTTCTGCCTTCATGGAGGCAAACAGCCAAAGGATAAAGGCCTTGTGGGACCTGTAGAGACCTAGTGCAGAAAACAAAATTGGATAACCAGAGCCAGAGGAAGGCAATGTGTTCCTCCTCAGAAACATCAGATGATGTTTTGTTATGGTTGTTAGCTATGAAGGCTTGGAAGGTCAATTTGCTGGTGTTAATAGGGTAATACTCAGTATCGGAAGGTTTGGTGTTTGGGAGGTAAGTCTCCCCATAAGGTTCGAGACTAGTAATAATTGAAACATCCAGCAATGTAAGGGTAATCATGCCATAGGGTAAGAGAAATGTGCATGTACCTTGGTCCCAGTGTTAGGAATATGCACTAGAGACTTATATATTTATGAACATCCATCACATGTATCATGTTATTTTATAAAGGCAAACTTATTCTTTTAGAATATAATTATTGTCCGTAGAATAGTAAGCTTAAACTTCATAAGAAATCAAGTAGATGACTTGATCGTGAGATCTTATGAAGAACTATGCTTAAATAGTCCCTAGTCAAGTATCATCTTAGGACAAAGATGCATTTAGACTAGTATGTGAGTTCATTGATGATCACATCTCACATATCATGGATATGAGATATCATGTGCTCACATAGGTACACATTAAGAGTAATGGTGTATTGGACAGACCCACCTTAAGAACGTTGCATGGATTGTTACATGAGTGTCATGAACGTTTCTTAAATTGATAAATGTTATATAAAGTCCTTTGACCTGAAATCACTACGATTCCTACATAAGGAATTATGTGTTTTGAATATCATCAAACGTTGCCTGTAACAGGGTGATCATAAAGTTGGTATTTGGACATATAATAAATTATGTGGAGGAATGTGAGTGCCCTAGATGGGATTTGTCCCTCCTATGTAACAAGAGTTATATCTATAGGCCTCTTGATAAAGTGAGACTGCCAAATGCATGGCCATGCTCAGGAGGATAAATATGAGATATTTATTTTTTGTACAGTCTACTTGGGGATCAAGAAAATATACAAATTGAACTATACCAGGTTGACACAATCCATGCCCTTGTGTTCAATTAGATATTTGGACAAAGGAACATACAATATAAATTATTATCATAAAATGGGATTTATCAAAGTTATTGATAATCTCAATATTTGGATAGTGATGTGTTGCTAGATACCGCTCACTATTTATGATATTAAATATAAAAGGGTTTTATTTTAATATCATAATCAAATATTAAAATCTTATTGGGTCACACGCATACAACAAGCCACTAGGAAAAGGATACTAATTCTAATTTAAATTAATTAGAATTATTATAACATAATGGGCCATGCCCATAAGTATGAGGGTTAAGTGAGTGAGGGGGTAAAACCCTAGCCACCACTCTATAAATAGAGCATGAGATGCACTACTCCACACAGATGAGCAATCATTTCTTACTTTCTGAGGCTACTAGCAGAGCTGAGGAGGGTTTCCTAGTTCGGATGTTGGCGTGGATACCAATAGAGACGTGGCTACACTTGCCTCATTTATAATCCTAATAAGGTACGACCTTTCGTTTCAATACCTTTTATGCCTTGATTCGTGTTTTCGCAAAACAATTATAACAAGGGAGGGAATCCATTTATTTCCGCTGCACCCTGACCACATGCTTGATTCCCTTCACCCAGAAGTTCATGGCAGCAAGGAGAAGGTCAATGTCATATTGCACATGCGACCTAGAAAGCTGAATCAGATCGAAGATGCCCAAGCTTTTCCAAAAATCCCCTTTTGCAACTTGAACTTTCTCCAACCAACTGAGATAAGTCTTCTTTTGCAACATGGGAGAAGCCCTGAAGATATTCTTCTCTATGTCAGTAACATCAGCTCGGACAGGGTTGTTGAAGGCTAAAATCTTCTCCTGAGGATACAAAGCTTGAAAGGCTTTGAAGTCAGAGGTCTGAGGAGGGAACTCATAAGGGCCAAGGAAACCCATGTGAAATCCATCTACATTGGTGGGGATGATGACACTGGAACCCCACACTTTCAAATTTTCCTCAGTGTGGCCTCAGGTTCTGGTACGAAGGTACCGTCGTCTCTGACAATGGTCTTGTCATTCTCAGCTGCAAGGGGGTAGAGCAAGCCACTTGATATTTCTCACTTTGGAAGACCAAGGTGGTCGAGGAGGATGCCATTGAAATGGTGAAATCGGAACAAAGGTTGAAGCAGAGAGGAAATTCAGGAAAGTAAGGATTTATTGAGCTGGGAGCTAAAGAGCCGTGTGGAAGAAGGTAAAGAGCTGAGAGAGAAGATTGGTGAGTATTAAACCTATGTCACAAAGTAAATGAGGGAAAACCAAAGGGTCATTGGCAGTTACAAGCCCAACTGACATTAGTGGAAGCCCAAAAGTTCTCAGTCCATGTGATTGTGGGAGAGAGAAAGAGAACCGTCAAATGTTTCTAGGATAGCAGGGGGTTGCCACGTGTAAAAATGCACAAGCTTCTAAATGGCTCGAAGCTATGCATTTTGGGGGGCATTTGTTAAATATTAAAGAAAAATAACCTAAGTTCGAAGTGGCCAAATAGAAAGCCAAATAAAAGAAAATTTTATTAATTGAGACTTTAAGTACAATAAGTCTATCCCTAAGTGGAGTTTCGCTATTCGAACTTCATGTCTATGCCCTAATCTATTTTGGCAGGTATTTGCCTCGAGCTGAGGAAGGCAATTATCTTCGAGTCTGGTGTGAGTGTCATGTCTTCGGAAGGAAAAGACCATAAGAGGTCAAAAGCTGAGAAAGAGAGGATCGAAACATTGGATCTTCCAAATAATCCAGTGGCTTCGAACCCTCATCCTCATCATCCTCTTCTTTGACCTCTTCCTCCTCTGTACCTTCCTCTCCTCCTTCATCCCCTACTTTCCAGGATCAGAAGACTGGGCGCAGAGCAAGCATGTGATTTCCTGCCCCATAGTTGAGTTCAGAACTAGGGAGGTGAGAGTAGTACCAGACCTTGCATGGAACTAAGGCCTAGCAATTTGGTTGTGTTGTTCGACCTGAAGTCTTGGTCCTCATTGATGTGACCATTAGTGTTGGACACTCTGAAGACTTGAAATCCAAAGGGAATGGAAGCCTCAGGTCGTACAGAGCAGCCAATATCAAGGGCCACTCCATGGATCAAAGGAATATGATGGTGCTTTTTCCTAATGTCGTTCTTTATAAAGAAGAAGAATGTTGAAGGCATTAAGGATGCCATCCCTATGAGCCAATAAGAAGCAGTCCTGCGCGCATTGACCAAGGTGGACGGTAGTCAAATAAGTCAAAGAGGTTGGTGGGTAAAATGCTTTGGAAAGAGAAGTCAAGCTCGAAAGAAACTTTGGATGCAGAGGAAGTCTCAGACCTATTGCCAAAAGAGTTCGAGATGAACCTTAGCTCGAAGAGAGTAATAGCCTAAAAGAGCTCGAAGCCCCTTGTGTCTTAGGTCGAAAAGAGGGATTATTCTTCAATCAAGTTCGAAGGGTCAGTTATTCTCCTCAGTATTAATTACCAGAGACTCGTGGCCACGTCACCTTCAGCAGTTACCAAGGGAGCCCACCAACGTTCATGCAGAGAACGTGGGGTTACGGAAGTTGCAAAGGGAGTTAAGGGAAGCTCTCTGAAACAAGAAACGGTTACCAGAGACAAGGCTATAAATAGGGGAATGTTTGAAAAAGCAGAGGTCCGCAACCTGAACACTCAAAAGCACCCTGAAAAAAGCCGTAGCATCCACCACAGCGATCAAGGCAAACCATCAAGCTTAGAGAGAAAGTAGGGACTCTGCAAACCAACTTTCGATTTTCTTCTTCTTCTTCTCCGTTCTTTCTTTATTTTTGTTGTTTGTTTTCTCTTAGGCATAGATGTATATGTATGATTTCTGTGTTTTATAGACTAGGAACCCATGACACTGTAACTGATCCCTTCAGTTGCTTGTGTTTGTAAGTTACCATTTTCCTTTTAATGCAAGTTAAGGCCCTTTCAGGGGCCATTGTTGCACTACCATTGTTCTGTTTTGTGGTAACGTCACATTTTTACGTTTGAACTGTTTCTGAGATTTCACACTAAGGTAGAACCCACACTAAATAACAAAGGATTCGTATCTCGTCCTAAACTGTTCAGAGATACATTTGTTTGTGCAAAATTCAAGGACAACAAATATTAATGCTCATATTTGGAGAATCCATTAATATGTTACTTGATATATTGATGCTAATGGAAGTTTACATAATTTGATAATGATATATTGATATTGTTTTAAATTGGTTAAATAAATATATCTCTAACGCAATATGGGATGAAATACGAGTCTTTTTTTACTGGATTCATTTAAGCATTGTTCTTAACTTTTCCATCTTCTTCAATCTTTTTTTAAAAAATCTTTCTTAAGGTTCGCTGCGTGCACTTGTTGATCATTTAGTCATTTTTTTAATTATCCCTTTTTTATTAAAAAATAGAAAAACGAATGAACCACGAAATATTTACAAAATAGTTTTTAAATCAAATAATATTTACAGAATGATATAATAATTGACTTCTACAACTTTACATGCTAATACAGCCACAACTGGTTAGGAAAAAAAAAACAAATAACATTCTCATACAACGTATATTTATAAAACATTTAAATCAACCAATAATGTATATTTAACAAATTTAAATGATCCCAAACATAACAAATAATAACATAACGATAAAATTAAATTCAACAATTATTTACCCCTTTTTTGAAATTTTCCCTGCATGGAATTTACACATGTAACATTTTAAATTAACATGTAACATTTTTTATTTTTAAATGAAAAAATATGAAATTTACACACCAATACTAATAAGATATATATATATATATATATATATGATAAAATTGGTCTAATGAACATAATTGACCAAGTATACTAATAAGATAGACCAAGACACAATCTTTTTTTTTTTTGTCAAGACCAAGACACAATCAAACACAAATAAAACAAAGAGAAACATTTTGGGCCTCCGCACAGACCCATTACACAAATAAACCAAGTTGTAAGTTAAAACAAAAAAAAAATCAAATTTTAATTTCGACAAAAAACCAAATTTTAAAATAAAATAAGAGATTAAAGAAATAAAGAAAAAGAAATGAGGGGTGGAGTTCTCTGGACTCTTCGTCCCTTCGTTTATGCAGCACAGTACCACACACAAATTCCAGATAGAAGGTGAAAAGAAATGGAAAGTGTTCCAGAGTATTCTCATACCCGGATGGAGACTTAAGATATAACGAATGAAACCCGACAGTTATAACGGGCCTTATATACCGGGGTGCAATCTGGGGTCGTCGTAAGATAATTGACTGCGGGTCCATCATAAATCATGATACGCACCACGAACCACCACCAGGGTCGTCCGAGATGCCAATCCCATTGCTTACACGGCTCCGGGATCAACATCTGGCGCGTGACGTCACATGCCAAGGTGGCGCGTCATACCGGACACAACAAAAACCGTTACAACTCTCAACAGATTTTCCCGCCAGCAATAGCTTATAAATACGGGAAGTTATAATGACCCAGGTACGCATCTTTTGATATACTGTTACTCTGTTGGATTGATATCTTACGTTGAGCGTCGGAGTCCCTGCAGGTACACCCTGCCCCGCCGCGGATACACCGCCGTCAACACCAACCGTCACCGTCGAAGTCGAAGAAGCTGCCATCTTTTCGTTTGGTTGACTGAGAAGCTTTCCGAAGATCATTGGCGCCGTCTGTGGGAACGAAATCTTGATCAAGAATCATTCTTGGATCTTTGGAAACCTTCAGACCGTACCGTATGTAACATCCTAAATTTTATTAGGATAAATATTAATTAAATTAAATAGGTTAATTAAGAAATAATTAATTTAATGGGAAATAAATAATAGGAGTATTATTATTATTATTAGTTTTATTTGAAAATAGAATAAAGGGGGTGAGAGTGGGCCCAAGCCCAATTAGTTATTTCTGCAAGGAGGGGTAACAGAGCACCCTAATCCTTATTCGTATCATTCTTCAGTAAGCGAAAGGCTAAGGAGGGGAGAAACGGAGTCTCAAGAGAAAGCTGCTGAGGAGTAAAAGTCAAGAATCCAAGAAAGGACTTCATCGCTGTGATCAAAGCTTCGCTTAAGGTACAGTGGGGGAGAGGGTATTGCCTGTATATGCATGTAGGGATGTTTGGGTAGTAACCTAAGAGTATAATTTCGAATTGATGAATGTATTGTTGAGTCTCAAAATATCATAAGGAAAATTATGATGTTTTAGATAACTCACTTCCCAAGTTTTAATGCTTAACAAATTTGGGTTAAATATTTATCATAGATACATATATGTTTAATGATTTATCTATGATTTCAGCAAGCCACTATGAACTTATATAAAGACTGTTTGAAGTGCTTTCAACCTTTCTAAGGTATTAAGCCTTCTGAAGGTTCAACCTGTCTGAAGTGTTGAAGCCGTCTGAAGCGCATCAACCCGTCTGAAGAGTTGAAGTCGTCTGAAGGTTCAACCCGTCTGAAGTGTTGAAGCCGTCTGAAGTCTTTAATGACGTGGCACCCTTTGCTGAAGTTTGTGAAGACATCTCTGAAGTTCTTCTGAGTCAAGCGTTCTCTGCTGCACGTACATTTTCAACGATATTTATGGCAAGGAACACAGAGACCTTTCCTGGTATATTTGAATTTCATACACCATTGAGGAAATCTCTGCAACGCAGCCTCTGCAGCAACAATAGTAGCAACTTTATGGTCGCACCAACCTTGTACAGTGTCAGAGAAATCAGAACTCTCAGAAGCATGTCTCACAACGGATTAAATAGCATTTAATGCTATTTGTAAACGGTGGTTTTTCAATGTATTGAAGTTTCAACAGTTTGAAGATTGGGTATAAATACCTCTTCATGAAGACCATCAGTTGAGAAAGAAAAATTAGCAAGAATTCAAAGTGATTCATTATTCAAGAAAATCAAGAGAAACATTTCGCTGGAAGTTTTTACTCTGTAAAAACTCTCTGATAAAATTATCTTTGTACACAATTTGTATATCCTGAGCATACCTCAGTTATATTGTACATTGTCTCTGTTTAAGCTTCAAACTGGTATAGTTTAAAAGCTTAGACTTTTTCTTTGTAAAATTGTTTTTGAGCCTGGAGAGGCTTGTCTGTAAGAGAATACTTGGTTGTTGAGCCTGGAGAGGCTTGTCTGTAAAAGAATACTTGGTTGTAGAGCCTGAAGAGGCTTGACTGCAAAAGAATACTTGTAATGTTGGTAAAGATTAAGAGAAAATCCAAGTGCTAGTTGGCATTGGGACTGGACGTAGCTCACAGTGGTAGTGAGTGAACAAGGATAAATCTCTTGGCTAAGTTTTCTTACCCTTATCTCTTGTCAATTTATTTATACTAATCAAAGGGTGTTGAAAAACTGTTCTGATATTTTAAAAGCAAGAAACCTTTTAAAAGATATTTTCAGAAGCCGTCTTAAGAAACTTCAGACAGCACCTTAAACCTGTCTGAAACGTTTTTAAAACTCACTGTTTGCGAAAAAGCTTCCATAAAATATTAAGAAACACTATTCAACCCCCTTCTAGTGTTTCCCTGTGTTTCTACAGTTGGTATCAGAGCTCAACTCAGGGTTGAGCACCTAACAAGTGTTGAGGACTAAAGATCCAGATGGAAGCTTTCAACAACAGGCAATACATCACTAAAGGAGCATCTATCACAAGACCCCCAGCATTCAATGGAGTGGACTACCACTACTGGAGGGATCGTATGAAGTTGTTCATTGAGAGCAACAACATTGATGTTTGGGATGTAGTCACTGATGGAGACTATGTGCCTATGCATAATGGAGTGCCAATACCTAAGGCTGAATGGACCCTGGAGCAGAAGGCTAGAGTTCAAATGAACGCTAAAGCCAAACTCTATCTGATATGTTCTTTGAATAAATCAGAGTATGAGAAGGTTCATGGATGTTCACCTGCCAAGGAGATTTGGGATACTCTTGCAGCTGCCCATGAAGGGACTGGGACTGTCAAGCAATCCAAAATCAGCATGCTCATACGTCAATATGAGATGTTCAAGATGGAAGAATCTAAAACCATTGATCAAATGTTTGGGAGGTTTAAGACCATAACAAATGGACTCATGTCTTTAGGCAGAACTTATGAATCTGGAGACAACAATAGAAAGATTCTAAGAAGTTTGCCTAAGTCCTGGAGACCCAAAGTTACAGCCATTCAAGAGGCAAGAGACTTAAACTCTCTTAGAATGGAAGAACTGTTGGGATCTCTCAAAGTTCATGAGCTTGAGCTTGGGGAAGATGACATCCAGAAGAAATCTCTAGCACTAAACTCCAAGGCCAAACAGCCTAGGCATGGCAGCATGAAGGCTATGCAAGCTGAGGAAACTTCAGAAGCTGATGAAGATTCTGAAGATAGCTCAGAAGATGATGATCTTGCTCTTCTCAGCAGGAAAATCAAGAGGATGCTGCAGAACAGAGGAAAGTTCAGAAAGAACCAACCCTCAACCTCTAAAGTAGGTAAGTCAGGTAAGGATTCTCAAAATGACAAAATTATTTGTTATGAGTGTAAACAGCCAGGTGATATGAAGGTTGATTGTCCAAGATTGAAGAAGAACAACTTCAAAAAGAAGAAGTTCTTCAAAAAGAAGAAAGGTCTGATGGCAACATGGGAGGATCTTGATGAATCTACCTCAGAAGAAGAGGAAGACACTTCAGAAGAGGCCAACCTGTGTCTTATGGCCAGCCTGCCCTCATCAGACAGCTCAGAGTCTGAGGTATTTCCCTTAACTCTGCAAGAAATGTATGATGACCTGATGGAAAGTTCCAAGGAACTCTTCCATGAGTATAAGAATCTGTCCAAGGCCCACACATAAATGTGTAGTAAATATGAGGCTTTTGAGATAGAAAATATTATGCTCAAGGAAAAGATCCTTGTGACTGAAAGCAGCAGTTCTCAAACTGTGTCTGAAGAAAACAAAAAACTTCAGAAACAAGTTGAGGAACTGACAAGAGACTTAGCCAAATTTGTCAAAGGAACAGAAAATCTTAACAGATTGCTTGGCAATCAAAGACATCCTCTTGACAAAAGTGGTCTAGGCTTTTGTGATCATGATACTTCTGAACCTCATATTTTCAAAAATTTTACTAAAGGCAAAAAGAAAGCTATTGGGTGTTCTCACTGTGGTAAGCCTGGACACAATGTGGCTCAGTGCAAACACAAAGGGAAAGCAAAACCCAAACCTAACAAGAAAGGACCCAAAAGAATATGGGTACCTAAAAACTTGATCATTCCTGTTGCAGATGTGTTTAACAGGACAAAGGAAACCCCACAAATGGTTCCTGGACAGTGGGTGCTCGCGACACATGACAGGAGAAAGGTCTTTGTTCCAAAACCTTAGGCCCAAAGCTGGAGGTGTGGTCACCTTTGATGGAAATCAGCAAGGGAAGATCACAGGAATAGGGACTGTAGGTATATCTCCTCTATCCCTTATTAAGAATGTTCTTCTAGTAGAGGGACTTCAACACAATCTACTGAGCATAAGTCAATTGTGTGACAGTGGATATGTGGTCTCCTTTACTAAAGAAGGATGTATAGTCAAAGACTCTCTTGATCAAATCCTTTTTACTGCTAAGAGACACATCAATGTGTATGAAATTGATCTAGAGGAGTTGGCAAGTCAAAATGTAAAATGTTTTATCTCTGTTGAAGATGAAAAACAGATTTGGCACCAAAGACTTGGGCATGCCAGCTTGAGATTAATCTCAAAGTTAGCAAAATACAACCTTGTTAAAGGACTGCCCAAGCTTTCTTACAAATCTGACATTTTATGTGAAAGCTGTCTGAAGGGGAAACAAACAAGACACTCTTTTAAGAGTAAGGATGTTGTTTCCACTAGCAGACCTTTAGAACTGTTACATATTGACTTGTTTGGTCTTATTAGAACAGAAAGCATTAGTGGTAAAAAATATGGTTTGGTCATTGTTGATGACTATTCTAGATTCACATGGGTGTTATTCCTAAGAAGCAAGGATGAGACTTTTAGGAATTTCACAATATTCTGCAAGAAGGTACAAAATGAAAAAGGATTCTGTATATCTGTTATCAGAAGTGATCATGGAGGAGAGTTTGAGAATGCAAACTTTCAACTGTTCTGTGATGAGAATGAGATCTCACACAATTTCTCTATGGCAAGAACACCTCAGCAAAATGAGGTTGTTGAGAGAAAGAACAGAAGTTTGCAAGAAATGGGGAGAACCATGCTCAACTCATGCAATCTACCAAGATCTTTCTGGGCAGAAGCTATTAACACAGCTTGCTACCTTCAAAACAGAATATTGGTAAGACCAATTCTGAAAAAGACTCCTTATGAATTGTGGAAAGGAAGAAAACCCAACATATCATATTTCCATCCCTTTGGATGTGAGTGTTTTATACTCAACACCAAGGATGATCTTGGAAAATTTGATGCAAGATCTGACAAAGGATTTTTCATAGGATATTCTGAAACATCTAAAGCCTATATAGCGTATAACTCTAGAACTTTAATTGTAGAAGAATCAATTCATGTTAAATTCAATGACAAGAAAGAGACTGATAGGGAACTATCAGATCTAGAAGATGATTATGCAGGAATGGAGCTGAATACTCATGTCAGCAGGAAGGAAGAACGGGTGTCTGAAGCACCATCTACCACTGAACCTCTTCAGATAAATGTTGAGTCTCAGACTGATCTTGTATCACCTCAGAAACCTAACTGGAGATACAAGTCACATCATCCAAAAGAGCAAATCATTGGCAGCACTTCAGAAGGAGTTAAGACAAGATCAAAATTCAAGAATCTGAATTCTCTTGCTCTCCTGTCTGAAATTGAGCCAAAGAACATTGATGAAGCTCTGCATGATGAAGGGTGGATCCTAGCCATGCAAGAGGAGCTAAATCAATTTGCTAGGAGTGATGTCTGGACACTTGTTCCTAAACCCCATGGGAAAACAATTATTGGAACCAAATGGGTGTTCAGAAACAAGCTGTCTGAAGAAGGAAAAGTGGGCAGAAACAAAGCACGATTGGTGGCTCAAGGGTACAATCAACAAGAAGGTATTGACTTCACTGAAACCTTTGCCCCTGTTGCTAGGTTAGAAGCAATTAGAATTCTTCTCTCTTATGCTGTAAATAATGGCATCAAACTATATCAAATGGATGTCAAAAGTGCTTTTCTCAATGGTTTCATTGAAGAAGAAGTTTTTGTTAGACAACCCCCTGGTTTTGAAGACATTGCTTTTCCTGATCATGTTTTCAAATTAAAAAAGGCTCTTTATGGTCTGAAACAAGCTCCTAGAGCATGGTATGGCAGATTGAGCAGTTTTCTTATCAAAAATGATTTTGAAAGAGGAAAGTAGATACCACTCTTTTCAGAAAACAGTCTAACAAAGATCTTATACTTGTCCAGATATATGTTGATGACATTATTTTTGGTTCAACTAATTCTTCTCTATGCAAGGAGTTTTCTGAGTTGATGCAATCAAAGTTTGAAATGAGTTTAATGGGAGAACTAAAATTTTTCTTAGGACTTCAAATTAAGCAAGATTCTGATTGTATATGGATCCATCAAGAAAAATATACAAAAGAAATGCTTAAGAAGTTCAACTTGAGTGATTGGAAACCCATGTCAACTCCTATGCATCCCACTGCATCCTTAAGCAAGGATGAAAAAGAAGAACCAGTGAATCAAACTTTGTATAGAGGAATGATTGGCTCTTTATTGTATCTAACAACAAGCAGACCTGACACAATGTTCAGTGTATGTCTGTGTGCTAGATTTCAATCAGATCCAAGAATTACTCATTACAAAGCTGTTAAGAGAATTTTTAGATATCTAAAAGGTACTACTAATCTTGGTCTATGCTATAAGAGGAGCAAAGATTGCAGGTTAATAGGATACTGTGATGTTGACTTTGCTGGAGATAGAATAGAAAGAAAGAGCACCAGTGGAGGATGTCATTTCTTTGGAAATAACATGATCAGTTGGTCAAGCAAAAGGCAAAGCACCATTGCTTTATCAACAGCAGAAGCAGAATATATTTCAGCAGCCAGTTGTTGTTCACAACTGCTATGGGTAAAGTATCAAATTGAGGATTTTTAATATTCCTATCTCTGCTATACCTGTTCTATGTGATAATACTAGTGCTATTAATTTTTCTAAAAATCCTATTCAACATTCTAGGGCAAAGCATATAGAAATCAAACATCATTTCATTAGAGACTATGTTCAGAAAGGTGTTTTTGATATTCAGTTCATTGACACAGAGCATCAATGGGAAGATATATTCACAAAACCCCTGGCTGAAGATAGGTTTAAGTTCATACGCAATAATTTGAACATACATGCATTCTCTAAAAATTGATTATGTATGATATCATGTTGTCTGAAATTCTATGCTATCTGAAATTTTGATGTGTCTGAAATTCCAGTATGTCTGAAACAAGTGACATGTCTGAAAGTTTAGGTTGCCTGAAATTTATGTGTGTGTGTCTGAAATTTCTCACTTGTCTGAAGAAACTGGCTGACGTGGCTATCTGAGACGGTTGAATTCCATTTATTTTGTCTCTTCCACTTCGCACGTTACCCGAAGTCTGCGCAGCCAGTACAGGGCATCATTGCATCATGGGTCTATAAATGCAGGAGTAAGTTGTTGAAACAAACTCACTCCTATAAGGTTTTTAATATGCCAAACCATTAAAGTAAATCATGAAAGGATAAGTACTACATCTTGTTATTTGCTAATCAAGCTGTTCAAGTCTTTGGCAGATCTCTTTTAGAGCTAACACTTGCAGATTCATTTAAAAGAAGATGATCAAGTTAAAGACCAGAACATAAGACTTTACAAACAAAGCTAAGACTTATAGTCCTATCAAGCATCAAGTAAAGAAATCCCAGAACAGCTTGAGACGACAGCTCATAAACTGATGCAAGCTCAAGGTCACTTCATAAAATAGAATACCTGATCATGAGATATAAAGGAACATCATCATGCGTTAGAAAAGGATTCAGAATATGAAGTATTCAGAAATGTAAGAAAAGATGCAAGAACTCATGAAGAGATCCAAGATCAGCTTAAGACGCAAGCTCATCAAAAGAGACGCAAGCTCAACAAAAGAGATGCAAGCTCAACAAGAGAGATACAAGCTCATAAAGGAGATGCAAGCTTAAAGATAAGACCAGAAGATGAGTCTCATAAAGAGTCAACCTATGCAAAAGCAAAAAGCCAAGTCAACACAAGGACAAGGAAGTACACTGCATGTTGTCACTGGATTACATCATCTTGAAGTTGTCACTTGTCCAGAAAAAGGTTCTCTCTCTAACAGCTACTTGTAACGGCTCCAAAACAGTCTCAATGACCAAATAACGGTTACTTCGGCATCAAGATAAAATGCTGAATGCTACAGTGATTCGCTGAGACTTTTTTTGCTGAATTATCTATCATCTCATCTCATCTTACACAGAGCTCACGTCTCATCTCTAGAGCTTAAAGAACAGAACAGATCTTAAGAAAGAAGCTCTTGTAGTCTCATCACCTCTCTTCCCTTACAGTACTCAATTGTATATCCATGTGTGAAGAGAGTTACTCTAGCTCAAAATCATTGTCTACCCACACTGTGTGCGTTAAAGCTAGAATATCCTCAAAACTATCAATCATTGTATTTGAGTCTCATCTGAGATAGGAGAAAGCCTAGTCTTAGATTGAGAGTGTGCGTCCTGAAGAGGCTGTAAGAATACTTGTAACTCAGCCAAGATAGGTGGTGCCTAGGCTTGGCGTGAGGAGCGTCCTGAAGAGGCTGTAAGAATACTTGTATTGACAGGTTGTCAATAGTGAAAATCTCACAGGTGGTGAGGACTGGACGTAGCCCAAGGTTGTGGGTGAACCAGTATAATTATGTGTGTGCATCTCTTCTCCCTTATCTCTTACTTACACTTCACATCTTAAATTTGTCTGTTAAAATAAACTAAGAACTTAAAAGAAAATCCTTTTGTAACAGCTCATAAGTAAGTCTCATCTCAAATCTCATCTCAAGTTAAAAAATTTGTTTAAAAACTCAAGCTACTTAGAGACAACCAAGTTGATAAACATTAACCAATCAATCTTCATCTGATTTCAATATTACTGTTGAAGACAACGTCTCATCTAATCTGAGACTCCAAGTTGTAAACTTGAGATCACGTCTCAACTTGAAATTAAGTGTGCTCTTTCAGGAAAAATATTTTTAAGTCTCTATTCAACCCCCCCTTCTAGAGACGTTCAACCAACTTCAGTTGGTAGCAGAGCTCGGCCTCTCAAGGGGTTGAGCACACCTACGTGTGAAGAGGAAAAGATCCATGGCTGGACCTAATGCAAGTTTGTTCATACCTGAAGGAGCATCCACCAACAGGCCACCTGCCTTTGATGGAACTGACTACTACTACTGGAAGGATAGGATGAGATTGTTCATTGAATCTCAACATGTTGATCTATGGGAAATCATAGAAAATGGACCCTACATACCTCTCACCACTGATGAGCTTGATCAGAGAATAGTTAAGCCTAGAGATAGATGGACTGATGCTGAAAAAGCAAGGTATGTTCTAAACTCAAGAGCTAAGTATCTGCTAACCTGTGCTCTTAGTCGCAGTGAATATGATAAGGTAGCAGGATGTACAACAGCCAAAGAAATTTGGGATGCTCTTGAAATAGAAATGAAGAGACAAATCAAGTGAAAGAAGCCAAAATCAACATACTGGTCAGACAATATGAGCTCTTCAAGATGAATGAAGATGAAGGCATCGAGGACATGGTGAGACGATTCACCATTATCACAAACGACCTAAAATCCTTGGGAAGAACCTACTCAAATCAAGACATGGTCAGAAAAATCTTGAGAAGCTTACCCAAGCCTTGGAGACCCAAGGTCACTGCTATCCAAGAAGCTAAGGATCTGAGCATCCTCAGACTAGATGAACTTCTTGGATCATTAAAAGTGCATGACCAAGAGCTGATGGAGGAAGACCACATCAGACGACCAAAAACAATTGCATTAAAAGCATCATCCAGTAACACTAAAGGTAAAAAGGTAAGTTCATCTCAACAAACTTCTCTCACCTCATCTCATGACACAGAAACAGAAGATGAAGATGATGATGAAGATGAAAGTGACATGGATGATGAGTTGGCTTACATCTCAAGGAAGATAAGACGTATGTGGAGAGCTAGAGGAAGTGGATGAAGAAACTTCTCATCAAGAAGAAAAGAAATCAAGACTGATAAGAAAGGACAGTTCATCTGTTTTGAATGTAGAAAACCTGGACACATGAGATCTGAGTGTCCACAGCTCAGAAAAGATCTAAAGAAAAGTCCAAAAAAGAAGGCAATGATGGCTACCTGGGATGACACTGATGGAGATGAAAGCCAAGATGATCAATCAGCAAATATATGTCTTATGGCTAATGGAGAATCATCTGATGAAGAGGTATATGAATCTGATTCTGAATATTCAATTGATGAGCTTAAGTCTGCTTTTGAAAACCTTTTATATGATTCAAATCTTCTGGCCTCTAAGAGCTCCTTGCTTAAGTCGGAATTAAATATAGCTCTTGAAAAAATAAAATTTCTTTAAAAAGAAAATGAAGGTCTGAATCATAAAAACAACAGTCTCATGTTGTCTCACATGAAACTGTCTGAAATGGTTAAAGCTAAGGCTCAAGTCCATAATGAGCAAGAGCTGAAGAAAGTGTCTGATGAAAACCAGAGACTCAAAAGGAAAAACAGAATTCTCATAGATGATCTAGAAAAATTTGTAAATGGAACAAAAAATCTTGAGAGACTCATTGGGTCTCAAAGGGAATTTTTGACAAAGCTGGATTAGGCTATGAAAAATCTTCTAGTGAGATCTGGTATAAAGACTTCTTTATTCCTGCCAGAAAAAGGAAGAAAGAAAGATGCTCTTGCTGTAGTAAATATGGCCACAAGACCACAGATTGCTACATGAGACAAGTAGCATGTAACAGAAAGGTAACTAACCATGAAGGACCCAAATATAAGTGGATACCTAAAGCTAAATCTCTTGATGTAACAGGTGTGCCTAGCAGCAGCCAAATCAAAAAGAATGTGGGTGTTGGACAATGGATGTTCAAGACACATGACTGGGGACAAAAGCAAGTTCCTATCACTTGAAGAAAGAGCTGCTGGAGTTGTCTCTTTTGGAGACAACAGCAAGGCCCAAATCAAGGGCATAGGTAAGATTGGTAAGGCAAACTCAGCTCAAATTGAAAATGTCTATTTTGTTGAGGGATTGAAACATAACTTGCTGAGCATTAGCCAATTATGTGACAATGGTTATTATGTCAATTTTCAACCCACCTACTGTGAGATCATAGACTCTAAGATTGGAAAAAACTGCCTTTTCTGGTGAAAGAAATAAGAATCTCTACTCAGTCTCACTTGAGAGCCTATCTGATCTCACCTGTCTCATGTCTCATGACTATGAAAAATGGTTATGGCACAGAAGGGTTGTACACATTAACATGAGAACTATTAGTCAACTTGCAAATCAGTCTCTTGTCAAAGGACTACCAAAGGTAAAATTTGACAAAGACATGATATGTGAATCTTGTGTAAAAAGCAAACACAGCAAGTCAAACTTCAAACCTAAGTCTCATGTATCCACCACCAGACCTCTTGAGATTCTCCACATTGATCTTTTTGGCCCAACTAAGAATTCAAGCCTTAGTGGCAAGAAATATGGTTTTGTAATTGTGGATGACTACTCAAGATTTACCTGGGTACTGTTTCTGTCCCAAAAAGATGAATCCTACGAATCCTTTAAAACCTTTTGTAAAAAGATTCAATCTGAAAAGGGATATGGAATTAGTGCTGTGAGAAGTGATCATGGGGGAGAGTTTGAGAATGGCAAATTTAAAAAATTCTTTTATAAAAATGGCATTACTCACAATTTCTCCTGCCCAAGGACTCCTCAACAAAATAGAGTAGTTGAAAGAAAAAATAGAACTCTACAAGAGATGGCAAGAACTCTGTTATGTGACTCTGGTATTGAAAAGTATTTTTGGGCAGAGGCTGTAAACACTTCTTGCTATATTATAAACAGAGTCTCTATAAGAAAGATCTTGAATAAAACCCCATATGAGCTGTGGAAAGGAAGAAAACCTTCAATATCTTATTTCCATATATTTGGGTGTGACTGTTTTATTCTAAACACTAAAGATCAACTTGGCAAGTTTGATACAAAATCTGTCAAGGGAATCTTTCTTGGTTACTCTCTTACCTCTAAAGCATATAGAGTATATAACTTGAAAACTAAAACTACTGAAGAATCTGTGCATGTAGTTTTCAATGAGATGCAGGATAACCTTGAGAAAAACCTGGATGAAGAAATTGATGAAATGATGAGAGATTTAAAAATCTCCACTCAGGAAGCTGAGGAGAGACTCACTTCTGAGCAAAAAACTATGAAACCTTCTCAAACAGAAAATTCACATCAAGAGACTCTTCCTGAAGCTTATAGTGCATCTCCAAAGGAAAACAAGGCTGAAGAACAAGATGAGGGGACAAAAGCAGTACAGGGAGGTTCTGAAACTCACAATGAGCATGCATCTCAACTACCCAGAAGCTGGAGGCTGGTGAGATCTCATCCCAAAGATCAAATAATTGGAGAGACTTCAGAAAAGGACAAGATCCTCCTTCAGAGAAGCTGAGAATCCGATGGCTCTACTGTCTGAAATAGAGCCTAAAGACATCTATGAAGCTCTTAATGATGAGTTCTGGATCAAAGCAATGGAAGAAGAACTCAGTCAATTTGACAAAAGAAAAGTATGGGATCTAGTTCCCCCTCCATCTCATCAGTCAGTAATTGGCACTAGATGGGTCTTCAAAAACAAACTCAATGAGAAGGGAAAAGTCATGAGAAATAAGGCAAGACTGGTAGCTCAAGGATATAACCAACAAGAGGGAATAAATTATGATGAGACCTTTGCTCCAGTGGCCAGACTTGAAGCCATCAGAATTCTTCTAGCATTTGTTGCTCACAAATACTTCAAACTTTATCAAATGGATGTAAAAAGTGCTTTTCTCAATGGGATCATTGAAGAAGAAGTCTACGTGAGACAACCTCTTGGGTTTGAAGATCCTCATCATCCAGAATATGTGCTCAGACTCAAGAAAGCTCTGTATGGTCTCAAGCAGGCCCTAAGGGCCTGGTATGATAGGCTAAGCTCCTTCCTAACAGAAAATGGATTCATCAGAGGAAAGATTGACACCACACTATTCAAAAGGGAGTTTAACAATGACTTATTAATTGTTCAAATTTATGTAGATGATATAATTTTTGGTTCCACTAATCAATCTCTCTGTCAAGACTTCTCAAATCTCATGCAGGGTGAATTTGAGATGAGTATGATGGGTGAGATGAGGTTCTTCCTTGGGTTGCAAATAAAACAGCTAGCAGATGGAATTTTTATCAGCCAAGAAAAGTATGCAAAAGAGCTGCTAATAAAATTCAACATGAGTGAAGCAAGATCAATGAAGACCTCTACGCATCCCTCTTCTCAACTTGACAAAGATGAGACTGGAAAAACTGTATCAGAAAAACTTTACAGAGGAATGATTGGATCTCTCATGTACCTAACTGCAAGCAGACCTGATATTCAGTATGCTGTAGGTATTTGTGCAAGGTATCAATCTGATCCTAAAGAGTCTCATCTAACTGATGTTAAAAGAATCTTTAGGTATTTAATTGGAACCACTAATCCTGGCTTATGGTATGAGAAAGGTTTGTCGAGTCTCAAAAATATCATAAAGAGGTTTATGATGTTTTAAAAGACTGAAATTTCTCTAAGTTTTAATGATCAACAAATTCAACTTTAGTTGTTTCTCATAAGATACAATTGTCTAATTGTTTATCTATGATTTTCAGCAAGAAGCCTTCTATATAAGACTAAGTGTTGAATCCGTCTGAAGAAGCTGATGCTGTCTGAAGATGATCAACTCGTCTGAAGCATCAAAGCCGTCTGAAAGCTTTTGATGACGTGGCATCTATTGTCTGAAGCTGTGACATTCCATGTACCTCTGCACATTTTTCACGCATGTTCACTGCTACAAACAACTGGCACCTGTGCAATGCAATTCAAGCACGTTCTCTGTCACAACGTGTCCTCTGCTACGCAGCAATTGCAGCAGCAACAAAGAGCACCTTTTTGGCAGGAGCAAACCTTGTAAAAGTGTCAGAATTTGTCAGGGAATATCAGAATATGTCAGAGAATATTCTGTACTGCAGCAGCTGTCTTACAACGGCTAGCATGGAATTCACAAGCATGAGAGTCTTCAATGGGCCAATCATTTGGTTATAAATACCCCCTCATTTGAAGACCTAAAAAATAGAGAAGCACAGAAAAAGAACAGAAACTCTGCAAGTTTTTCGCTGCAACACTCTGATAGAATTTATCATCTTTGTACACACAATTTTTTATTCTGAGCATACCTCAATAATTTCTGTACAATCTGTAGCTGTTTAAGTCTCAAAACTGATATAGTTTGTGAGCTTAAGCATTTCTCTCATTTGTATTTGCTTTTGAGCCTGGAGAGGCTTGTCTGAAAAAGAATACTTGTGTTGTTGAGCCTGGAGAGGCTTGTCTGAAAAAGAATACTTGGTTGTAGAGCCTGAAGAGGCTTGTTAGAAAAGAATACTTGTAATCTTGCAAGACTAAGAGAAAATCCAAGTGCTAGTTGGCATTGGGACTGGACGTAGCTCACAAGTGGTAGTGAGTGAACCAGGATAAATTCTGTGGCTAAGTTTCTCTTTCCCTTATCTTTGTCATTTCAGTTTTACACTAATTAAGGGGACTGAATATTTAATCTAATATTTTAAAAAGAAGAAACTTCTTTTAGAACCATTTTAAAGTCGTCTGAAACCAACTTCAGACAGCTATCTAAAAACTTCAGACAATTCTCTAGCAACCTGTCTGAAAGTCTGTTTTGTAAATTTGTTTTCGAAAAGATTCTTAAAATATTTAGAAACACTATTCAACCCCCCTTCTAGTGTTTCCCTGTGTTCCTACAATTGGTACCAGAGCTCTACTCAGGGTTGAAACACCTAACAAGTGTCTGAGGACTGAAAGATCCACATGGAAGCTTCAAACAGTAACAGGAAATACATCACAGAAGGAGCCTCTATCACAAGACCTCCAGCTTTCAATGGAGAAGATTATCACTACTGGAGAGACAGAATGAAGCTGTTCATTGAAAGCACAAACATTGATGTTTGGGATGTGGTCACTGATGGAGACTATGTGCCTATGCTAAATGATGTGCCTATACCTAAGACTGAATGGACTTTGGAGCAAAAGGCTAGAGTCCAGATGAATGCTAAGGCCAAACTCTATCTGATATATCCTTGAACAAATCAGAATATGAGAAGGTTCATGGATGCACCTCTGCCAAGGAAATTTGGGATACTCTTGCAGCAGCCCATGAAGGAACTGAGACTATCAAGCAATCCAAGATAAGTATGCTCATACATCAGTATGAGATGTTCAAGATGGAAGAATCTGAAACCATTGACCAAATGTTTGGAAGGTTTCAGACCATAACAAATGGACTCAGGTCCTTAGGCAGATCATACAATTCTGGAGATAATAACAAAAAAATTCTAAGGAGCCTGCCTAAGTCCTGGAGACCCAAAGTTATTGCCATTCAAGAGGCAAGAGATTTAAACTCTCTTAGAGTGGAAGAACTGTTGGGATCTCTTAAGGTCCATGAGCTTGAGCTTGGAGAAGATGACAACAAGAGAAACTGACAAAATTATTTGTTTTGAGTGTAAGCAACCAGGGCACATGAAGGCTGAGTGTCCAAAGCTGAAGAAAAACAACTTCAAGAAGAAGAGGTTTTTCAAGAAAAAGAAAGGTCTCATGGCAACATGGGAGGACCTGGATGAATCAACTTCAGAAGAGGAGGAAGACACCTCAGAAGAGGCAAATCTGTGCCTCATGGCAAGCCTACCATCTTCAGACAGCTCTGAAGCTGAGGTATTCCCTCTTACCTTGCAAGAAATGTATGATGATCTGGTGGAAAGTTCCAATGAACTGTTCCTAGAGTATAAGAATCTATCCAAGGCTCACACAGAAATGTGTAACAAATATGAGTCTCTGGAAATAGTACATATTATGCTCAAGGAATAGGTCTTTGAGACTGAAAACCATAGTTCACAAGCTGTGTCTGAAGAAAATAAAAAACTTCAGAAACAGATTGTAGAACTGACAAATGATCTAGCCAAGTTTGTCAAAGGAACTAAAAATTTAAACATAATGCTTGGAAATCAAAGACATTCCTCTGACAAAAGTGGACTAGGTTTTTTTTATCACAACATGTATGAACCTCCTACTGTCTTAAATTTTTCTAAAAGCAAAAAGAAGGTTACTAGGTGTTCTCACTGTGGTAAGCCTGGACACAATGTGATTCAGTGCAAGCACAAGAGAAAAGCAAGACCCAAAGCTAACAAAACAGGACCCAAAAGAACTTGGGTACCTAAAAACTTGATCATTCCCGTTGCAGATGTGTTTAACAGTGTGAAGTCTATAAATCAGTTTAAGTATTTAAACATGATTATAAGACTTAACATCCGTTAGTTTTAATGATTAACAAATAAGATTATATAAAGAACAAATAATACTATATAAAGAACAAATTAGATTATATAAACAGGTTCTACTGAGAAAGGTATTTGTTTGTTAATTATGTTTCAGGATGAAATACTCTTTAGAAGAAGAAGAAGATTTTGTGAACAGAATCAGAATCAGAAGATCAGAATCAGAAGAACAAGAGTGCAGAATCTGAAGAAGAATAATCCTTAACAGAGTTGAAGCAACTGAAGAAAAGAAGTAAAGACTTGAAGACTGTCTGAAGAATTGAAGAACCAAGAAGACTATCTGAAGAACTGAAGACAGAAGATATATGAAGAAGTACAGATTCAACTATACACCTGTCTGAAAAACAACAATGAATTGAAGAAATGAATACAAGAAGAAAAAGAAGAACAAGAAGAAGAAGATACAAAGAAGAATGAAGCTACAATTCTATTATCATAAGGAAGAAGCCTTCTGAACTTTCAACCAGTATGAAGAATTGAAGTTGTCTGAAGGACGCAACCCGTCTGAAGTATTGAAGCTATCTGAAGCAACGAAGCTGTCTGAAAGACTTGAGCTGTCTGAAGTGGTCAACCTATCTTAAGTGTTGAAGCTGTCTGAAGAGCCAAGCCCGTCTGAAGACTGGAAGTCGTCTGAAGACTGGAACCCGTCTGAAGCTTGGAAGCTGTCTGAAGCTTTAGTAATGACGTGGCATCTTTGCGTGAAGACTTTTCTGAGTCTCTGCTGCTCGTACGTTTTGGAACACATTTATGGCAACAAACACAGAGACCTTTCCTAGTGTCTTTAAAGTTCATACACCACTGAGGAAATCTCTACAACGCAACATTCACAGCAACAACGGTGGCAGCTTTACTGCAGCACCAACGTTGTACTATGTCAGAACTTTCAAGAAGCGTGTCTCACAACGGATTAAAAGAAGACTATTTGTTATCTCTAAACGATAGTATTTCAACGAGACATTTCTTCATTTGTGCAATCTGGAACAAAGCAGAAGAAAAGCTCAAGAGACTAAGCAAAAGCAACACGGAAGATGTTTGAATAAAATATATTCAATTCAACATCTTTATCTAAATCTCAAAAGAGGAATCTGCAAACAACGACTATTGGTCAAGATATCTCATTCAAAGAAGTAATGATGTCAGGAGCAAATGAAAAAGGAGTATATGTAGAATAAGCAAAAAATACAAATTCAACGGATACCTACTCATATACACTCCCAAGAAAATAAGAGGAAATCTGAAGAAAGCAGTTGAATGCAGAAGAAAGCAGAAGAAAATCAAGAGAGAGAGTTAGCAGAAGAATATCAAGAAAATCTCTTAAAAGGAACAGAGTAGAAGAAAGCAAGCAGATGCAAGCCGGACAAAACAGATAAAGGCAGATGCAAGCAGATGCAAGATAATGCAAGCTGGATAAAGCAGATGCAAGCTGGAGCAAGCAGATGCAAGATGGATAAAACAGATGCAAGAAAGCAAAAAGAATTCAAGAGAGGGAATACACATAATCATCACATCTCTCAAAACAGAGCTCATCAACAGAAGTGTCAGAACGGGAGTATTCTGAACACTCTATATGCTTAAGGAGAAGCATCCGTTTGAGAAGCTATTACACAACGGCTATATGAGTCACATCATCAAAAGCTCAACGGTATTATGAAACATCTTCAACGGCTACATTCAAGCAGAACATATAAATAGCCTCAAGATTGAATTTGAAGATGTTGGTCGGGCCAACCTGTTGTTGTTGTGGTGCACAACCAAGCTGGTTGGTTGGAAGATCAATCAGGTTGTTGGAAACAACCATGCAGCTGCTGTTGCAACCAAGTTGGTCAGAATGATCAACCAAGTTAGATCAATCGGGATGAAAATTGTTAACTAGGCTGGTCAGTTAGTTAGATTGTACTGTTGGTCTGTTGATCAAGTAAGTTGGTTGTTGGGAAGGCAATCATGCTGTACAAATGACTATCAAACTGGGTACGGTTTGAAGCTTTGAAGATACCTTGGTATTCCAATGATACGGGTGAGAATGTAGCCCATGGAAACCAATGGTTGGAGAATAAGGCTGGAGCTTAATTTCATATCTTAGTTAGCCTACTCTCAGAGGATGTATTCCTCATAGAAAAGACAGGGATTGTACTTAAATTCAAACACTTGTATCACTGTCTATCCTTGTATTTAGTTTGTAATGACTGTATCCTGAGTATGTACTCAGTAATCTCTATGTACAAGAAGAATCTGAATTGAGAGGTTCTAGCGAACATCTAGCTTAGATTGAGTAGTAATACTCAACACTTAGTTAAGTGTCCGAGAGCCTGGAGAGGCTTGGTGGAAGAAAGAATACTCGTGGTAGAGCCTGGAGAGGCTTGATAGAAAAGAATACTTGTTGTATTGGCCTGGAGAGGTTAATATGTGTATCTCTGGTTTCAGATAGTGGAAAAGCCAGTGGTGGTTTGCCTCTGGGACTGGATGTAGCCCACGGGGTTGTGGGTGAACCAGGATAAATTCTGTGTCTAAGTTTTCTTTCTCTTAATCTCTTTTACTTACAGTTTTCATATTTACGTTGGGGGATTGAAAAGTACTTTTCATAACAAGCTTAACTCAAGGATTTCAATAAAACAAGTTTTCATACAAACATAACATTAAAACGTCTCTATTGTAGGTTGAAGTATTATAGAAGAATATATTCAGAGGGATGTCTGAAATATCTGTCTGAAGTGAGCCCAACAGGAACTCAGTTCAGACACATGATATAGATGGTCTCTGATCATCTAAAGTATTTCAGAAACAGTTCTGGAGGTACTCTTAGTAATATTCTTCAGAAGACACTAAGAGAAGTTTGTTTAAAATCAAAACAATCTTAAGTGTAAGAGAAAGGTTTTTAATCTAAATCTTTCATATATTCCGCATGTATTTAAAATAACTCTGATCTTAAGATTGGTTTGCACAATGATCACTTAACGTGATTGATTTAAAATAAAGAATTCCAAAATTGTCTTAAAATGTCTAAAACACTATTCAACCCCCCTTCTAGTGTTGCCTGTGGTTCTAACAATTGGTATCAAAGCTCACCTTCAGGTTGAGCATCTAACAAATGCAGAAGGAGTAGATCCTCAGAAGATGGAAATCTCACCAGGCTGAAGCAACTCTGAAGAATGATAATGAGAATAGGAAAATCATTTTCCAATACTCATTATTCATAAGGCTAAAGCATAGGACGCAACAGGAAAAGGAAAGTGAATCTATCTCTAGATCACAAACGGGTAACACCTTTCCTATCTATATTTAAGTTATAATTTTAAATATAGCTATTAATCTGTTGCATGATTTGTTTTATTGAAATTGTGAAAAATATGATTACATGATATAATTGTTTCATGCTTTTAAATTGTGTTAAAATAAATCACTGCATGCTATGTGTTTTACTATGTTTACTGTGTGAAATTTATGATTCATTTTATGTATGCTTTACTTATATATGTGTTGAAGAGTCACACATGCTTAGTAAAGTAATAACTGTGTTTTTAAATTAAGTAAATGGAGAGTCGTGTGTGTGTTAGTCATAACTATATTTGAAAATATGAAACGGCACGATGTGAATCATTGAATCATTAACTCATTTCTCTCAATTGTCACGATGCACATCTCTCCATAACTGCTTAGTGGATGGAACCGCTCCTTTCATGAAATGAAGCGATGCTTGATTGCCTATTTAAAGGATTGGAAGATCATCAGAAGAACCTCACAGTTCATTTCTTTCCAATTCACCTTAATCTATCTCAATGGCATCAAGACTAGCAATCTCATGTGCTCAAAGTCTACGCAAGTATGATGAAAGAATTATTCCCACAAGGGGAGTAAATTTAAGCGACTTTGACAAAGAACGATTAAAAATCTTCAAGGATGCTGGCTGGACTTCCTATCTTGAAGAGGCATCGTTCCCCTGGCATGAGCAGAGTGTTCTAGATTTCTGGAACAACTCAGAAGTGTTTCTTGAAGAGACAAGTGGTATAAACACTTCAGTAATGGGAATGCCTATCAGAGTGGACTTCAAGGTTCTGAAGGAAATCATTGGGGTTGAAGCAACCGGAATACAATTTTCTTTTGATTGGGAAATCAATGATAAAAAGGAAGAGGTGCATGATCAAATTTTATTTGGTCGCAGAATTTCTCAAACCCCAGTATGTTCACAACTACTGGAAATTCCCAAAATTCTGCTGACAATCATTAATTGTTGTATTCTACCCAAGAGGAAGGATACAATCATCATCTCTGATATGGAAAGATTTGTACTGATACATCTCCTTCAAAGGAAAAGATTAAATCTTCCCGGAATCATCCTCTATCATATGATGAGAAGAAAATTAGAAGAAGTCAAAGTCTTTCCCCATACTACACTGATTATGAAAATCCTTCAATATAAAGGATTTCCTATTGAAAGATTCTTTGACCAGAAGCCATCACCCTTGTTCACTATAAAGGAATATGAACATTCTAAGGGGACATCAGCAGAGGAAAATGAAGCCCAAAGCCTTTCGTCGTCAACCCAAAGCGAAATAGAATCTTCTGACTATCTAAGTGTTCATGGAAATTTAAGAGAAATTTTCAAAAGATGTAACATAAGGAAGTTGAATGAACGCATCGGACGGCTGGAAGAAACACTCAGATTCTATCAACGAGAACTGCAGATGCTGAAAACACAAAAGGAGAAAGTCAGTGCCAATGAGAACAAACCTGTTGAAGATCAATGATACACTTGTGTTCTGATTTTTTTTGTCTCTGTATCTATGTCTTTCTGTTTTGAGTCCATTTCACTTTCTATCTCTGTTTATGTGTTTCTCTTAATATTAACATTCTATGTGTTCTATTTGTGTATATGTGTTTCCTTTTGTGCATATTTAAGTCTATCAAAAACATAACTTTATCCTTAATTGATTAACAAATTGTATTTCTAAAAGATAAATTTAATTAACCTAATAAGATAATTTCTAAATTTGATAAAATGTTATCTGTAATTTTAAAATACTTAATTTAAATAATTAAACAAATTACAACCAGGTGCTATTGAAAGGTACTTCTAGTTTAAATATTTCAGGAAACAGGTTTTAAGAAGACCATCTAAGAAACATCATCTAAAAGGACATAATGTGATAACATCTGTATTATTCGAACCTATTCAGGCAGTTCAAAATGAACTCTCTGAAAGCGTGGGTTATCAATATTAAAGATAGTTAACACTCTATGTTCAAACCGAACTCAATCTCTGAGTAGATTATACTAACTTAGTAATATCTCTATTCATCTAACCCGTTCAGAAGGCTCCTTATGGACTGTCTGAAATCGTGTGTCTAAAATGTTAAGGGATAGTTACTCAAGTCATTAGAATCCAACTCAATTGTAAAGGGGTAGGTTAAGATGACTGTTTAAAGATTCTCTGGAGCAAAAGACAAAAGCAGACGTGCAGACATCAAAAGGCATCAAGATGAAGGAAAAGTCTTTCAAGCAAGAAGTAATGTCAGAAGGGACTTCTTTACCCAATGGACAATAACCGAATTCCTGGTAACATCACTTCATCTTAAAACTTTAATATCTGTAAAAATTTAGTAAAAACTTTAATCAACAAATAATTTTTTTTTAAAGACTCAAAAATTTTAAAAGCTTTTCAGATAATAATAATAATCATAATATCCTTTGCTCTGATACCATAAAAGTCTGTTTTTTTTTAAAAGGTTTTCCTTTTGAATGTTTTCTCACATTTTCTCTTCTATTTTTTTGTTTCTGAAAACGTATTTTCAAAAATATTTTCAAATATGTTTTTATGTTTCTTCTTAATTGTCTTTCAAAAAAAAAACGTTTTCCAAAACTTACTTTAACCATGCTAATGACTCAGTTTCCTATAGTGCTTCATCTATGACCAAACACTGATGTACGTTTCGATACCCTCAAGGTCTGAAACTGTCATCATTAAAAGCTACCTGAGCCCATATACATCACGTGAACAACAATCCAATGGATTCATTCTCCTTACTTCTCTGTTATACCCCTGCCTTAAAGTCCTATAAATTCACAAGAGCTCTTCACACAAACTCACATCTTCAAAGCTCTTCCATAGCTTTGTCTAAGGTTCTGAGTTAGTGGCTCTCAATAGGATGATAAAGAAGCAAAGGAAAATAGCAGAACGTATCTTGGAACATGTTGAGGCAAAGATCAAGTCATCTTGGATGATGTATGGAATGAAGAGTAAGGGAAAGGGTTCATCTGAAAACCCGTTTCTCTATACTTGGACCATGGTGATCTTGTTGCATCACAGGTGGACTGGAAGACCACCGGGAGATCCCAGAATAGTCAATCTTATGAAGAGAACTACTGACATAGTGGTTCTTGAAATTAAGGTGGTGACTGCTGGTCGAAACATAGTCCTAAACGATGCACCTCCACTGTTTCAGTTGTCACAAGGAGAATGCGTGCAGCAAAGCACGGCTGGGATGAAGTCTGGGGCTCTGAGGCAACTCCTAAAGCTCTTGCAGCGAATGGAGTGGGGATAGCTTTGAAAGAGATGAAGTCTATAAGGCTATGCCTCAGCCTTGGAAGGAATCTCCGGAGGAAGCAATGGATGGATGCATTCTATTTTTTGGAATGTAACCTCTTTTCCTTTTTGTGAAAACCTGCTTTTGTAAATATCAAATGTTTTGAGAAAATTTAAACTTGTGTATCTCTGTTTCTCTTGTTTAAAGAATTATTTAATAACAATTAGTAAAAGAAGTTGTTTTATATTTATTAACAGTTGATCTTTATTGTGTGGTATCTGAAGAAAGATAACAAGCAATCTAAAACTTCTCTCTGTTTAATGGAAGATAAATAGGGGGAGAAATTCTTAAAATATTGTAGTAAACTAATCAACTTAGGGGGAGAAACCTCAGTATTAAGAAGTAGATCTTTAAGTGTAACAAACTTAACAGGAGAAATATATCTGTCAAAACGATACATCATTTTAACATTTGGTATAGGGTTACATTAACTTATAATATAAACCCTTTTTAATTAATGACAAAAGGGGGAGAAATATAAACTAACAAAATACTAAAAAGAACGTAACAAAAAGGGAAATATATAGGGAGACTATAGGAAGAAGAAATAAATAGCAAAGAAATATAAAATACAGTAAGGAAGAAGATAACAAACTAAGAGTTCTAATAATAAGTAAGAATAACAATAAGTCATAACAATAGGTATCTGAAGGGTTCTAATAACAATAGGTATCTGAAATCTTAACAAGAAAATTTTAACAATCGTTTATCTAAAATTTTTGAAATATTAAACTTGTAACAGTTGGCTAATAAAGTTTTAACAAATGGAATTGATTAATTAAAGACTTAATTGTTTCAGAAGATATCTAAAAATCAATGTCTGTCTCAGGGGGAGTAATATAGATAGGGGGAGTAATAAAATTTATTATCTTATTTTATCATCTCTCATTTCTTTTTATATCCATTTTGTCAGTAATATATAATTTATTTGTCATCATTAAAAAGGGGGAGATTGTGAAGTCTATAAATCAGTTTAAGTATTTAAACATGATTATAAGACTTAACATTCGTTAGTTTTAATGATTAACAAATAAGATTATATAAAGAACAAATAATACTATATAAAGAACAAATTAGATTATATAAACAAGTTCTACTGAGAAAGGTATTTGTTTGTTAATTATGTTTCAGGATGAAATACTCTTTAGAAGAAGAAGAAGATTTTGTGAACAGAATCAGAATCAGAAGATCAGAATCAGAAGAACAAGAGTGCAGAATCTGAAGAAGAATAATCCTTAACAGAGTTGAAGCAACTGAAGAAAAGAAGTAAAGACTTGAAGACTGTCTGAAGAATTGAAGAACCAAGAAGACTATATGAAGAACTGAAGACAGAAGATATATGAAGAAGTACAGATTCAACTATACACCTGTCTGAAAAACAACAATGAATTGAAGAAATGAATACAAGAAGAAAAAGAAGAACAAGAAGAAGAAGATACAAAGAAGAATGAAGCTACAATTCTATTATCATAAGGAAGAAGCCTTCTGAAGTTTCAACCAGTATGAAGAATTGAAGTTGTCTGAAGGACGCAACCCGTCTGAAGTATTGAAGCTGTCTGAAGCAACGAAGCTGTCTGAAAGACTTGAGCTGTCTGAAGTGGTCAACCTGTCTTAAGTGTTGAAGCTTTCTGAAGAGCAAAGCCCGTCTGAAGACTGGAAGTCGTCTGAAGACTGGAACCCGTCTGAAGCTTGGAAGCTGTCTGAAGCTTTAGTAATGACGTGACATCTTTGCGTGAAGACTTTTCTGAGTCTCTGCTGCTCGTACGTTTTGGAACACATTTATGGCAACAAACACAGAGACCTTTCCTAGTGTCTTTAAAGTTCATACACCACTGAGGAAATATCTGCAACGCAGCATTCACAGCAACAACGGTGGCAGCTTTACTGCAGCACCAACGTTGTACTATGTCAGAACTTTCAAGAAGCGTGTCTCACAAAGGATTAAAAGAAGACTATTTGTTATCTCTAAACGATAGTATTTCAACGAGACATTTCTTCATTTGTGCAATCTGGAACAAAGCAGAAGAAAAGCTCAAGAGACTAAGCAAAAGCAACAAGGAAGATGTTTGAATAAAATATATTCAATTCAACATCTTTATCTAAATCTCAAAAGAGGAATCTGCAAACAACGACTATTGGTCAAGACATCTCATTCAAAGAAGTAATGATGTCAGGAGCAAATGAAAAAGGAGTATATGTAGAATAAGCAAAAAAGACAAATTCAACGGATACCTACTCATATACACTCCCAAGAAAATAAGAGGAAATCTGAAGAAAGCAGTTGAATGCAGAAGAAAGCAGAAGAAAATCAAGAGAGAGAGTTAGCAGAAGAATATCAAGAAAATCTCTTAAAAGGAACAGAGCAGAAGAAAGCAAGCAGATGCAAGCCGGACAAAACAGATAAAGGCAGATGCAAGCAGATGCAAGATAATGCAAGCTGGATAAAGCAGATACAAGCTGGAACAAGCAGATGCAAGCTGGATAAAACAGATGCAAGAAAGCAAAAAGAATTCAAGAGAGAGAATACACATAATCATCACATCTCTCAAAACAGAGCTCATCAACAGAAGTGTCAGAACGGGAGTATTCTGAACACTCTATATGCTTAAGGAGAAGCAACCGTTTGAGAAGCTATTACACAACGGCTATATGAGCCACATCATCAAAAGCTCAACGGTATTATGAAACATCTTCAACGGCTATATTCAAGCAGAACATATAAATAGCCTCAAGATTGAATTTCAAGATGTTGGTCGGGCCAACCTGTTGTTGTTGTGGTGCACAACCAAGCTGGTTGGTTGGAAGATCAATCAGGTTGTTGGAAACAACCATGCAGCTGCTGTTGCAACCAAGTTGGTCAGAATGATCAACCAAGTTAGATCAATCGGGATTGTTTTTCAAGAAGGTTCTTGAAATCAATCAGGATGAAAATTGTTAACTAGGTTGAGTGACTTACAGTTAACAAGAGTTGACTCGAGCTTAAATACATCATGAAAATGTCAACAACGATTGATCAGAGAGTGAATTCTCAATCGGGCTACTGATCAGCTGGTCAGTTAGTTAGATTGTACAGTTGGTCTGTTGATCAAGTAAGTTGGTTGTCGGGAATGCAATCATGCTGTACAAATGACTATCAAACTGGGTACGGTTTGAAGCTTTGAAGATACCTTGGTATTCCAATGATACGGATGAGAATGTAGCCCATGGAAACCAATGGTTGGAGAATAAGGCTGGAGCTTAATTTCATATCTTAGTTAGCCTACTCTCAGAGGATGTATTCCTCATAGAAAAGACAGGGATTGTACTTAAATTCAAACACTTGTATCACTGTCTATCCTTGTATTTAGTTTGTAATGACTGTATCCTGAGTATGTACTCAGTAATCTCTATGTACAAGAAGAATCTGAGTTGAGAGGTTCTAGCGAACATCTAGCTTAGATTGAGTAGTAATACTCAACACTTAGTTAAGTGTCCGAGAGCCTGGAGAGGCTTGGTGGAAGAAAGAATACTCGTGGTAGAGCCTGGAGAGGCTTGATAGAAAAGAATACTTGTTGTATTGGCCTGGAGAGGTTAATATGTGTATCTCTGGTTTCAGATAGTGGAAAAGCCAGTGGTGGTTTGCCTCTGGGACTGGATGTAGCCCACGGGGTTGTGGGTGAACCAGGATAAATTCTGTGTCTAAGTTTTCTTTCTCTTAATCTCTTTTACGTACAGTTTTCATATTTACGTTGGGGGATTGAAAAGTACTTTTCATAACAAGCTTAACTCAAGGATTTTAATAAAACAAGTTTTCATACAAACATAACATTAAAACGTCTCTAGTGTAGGTTGAAGTATTATAGAAGAATATATTCAGAGGGATGTCTGAAATATCTGTCTGAAGTGAGCCCAACAAGAACTCAGTTCAGACACATGATATAGATGGTCTCTAATCATCTAAAGTATTTCAGAAACAGTTCTGGAGGTACTCTTAGTAATATTCTTCAGAAGACACTAAGAGAAGTTTGTTTAAAATCAAAACAATCTTAAGTGTAAGAGAAAGTTTTTTAATCTAAATCTTTCATATATTCCGCATGTATTTAAAATAACTCTGATCTTAAGATTGGTTTGCACAATGATCACTTAACGTGATTGATTTAAAATAAAGAATTCCAAAATTGTCTTAAAATGTCTAAAACACTATTCACCCCCCCTTCTAGTGTTGCCTGTGGTTCTAACAAACAGGACAAAGGAGACCCCACAAATGGTACCTGGACAGTGGGTGCTCGCGACACATGACAGGAGAAAGGTCTTTGTTCCAAAACCTTAGACCTAAGGAAGGAGGAGTGGTCACCTTTGGTGGAAATCAGCAAGGGAAGATCACAGGAATAGGGACTATAGGTATAATTCCTTCATCCCTCATTAAAAATGTTCTTCTTGTGGAAGGACTACAACATAATTTACTGAGCATAAGTCAATTATGTGACAGTGGTTATGTAGTATCCTTTACCAAGGAAGGATGCATAGTCAAAGACACCTCTGATCAAACACTTTTTACTGCTAAGAGACACAGCAATGTGTATAAAATTGATCTAGAGGATCTAGCAAGTCAAAATGTAAAATGCTTCATTTCTGTTGAAGATGAAAAATAGATTTGGCATCAAAGACTTGGGCATGCCAGCTTGAGATTAATCTTAAGATTAGCAAAACACAACCTTGTTAAAGGATTGCCCAAGCTTTCATACAAACCTGACATTTTATGTGATAGCTGTCTGAAAGGGAAACAAACAAGACACTCTTTCAAGAGTAAAGATGTTGTTTCAACTAGCAGACCACTAGAACTTTTACACATTGACTTGTTTGGTCCTATTAGAACAGAAAGTCTTAGTGGAAAGAAATATGGTTTGGTCATTGTTGATGACTATTCTAGATTCACATGGGTGATATTCCTTAGAAACAAGGATGAGACTTTTAAGAATTTCACAATATTTTGTAAGAAGGTACAGAATGAAAAGGGATTCTGTATTTCTGTCATAAGAAGTGATCATGGTGGGGAGTTTGAGAATGCAAATTTCAAACTGTTCTGTGATGAGAATGAAATCTCACACAATTTCTCTGTGGCAAGAACACCTCAACAGAATGGGGTTGTTGAGAGAAAGAACAGAAGTTTGCAAGAGATGGCAAGGACCATGCTCAACTCAAGCAACTTACCTAGAACCTTCTGGGCAGAAGCTGTTAACACAGCTTGTTACCTTCAAAACAGAATATTGGTAAGACCAATTCTGAAAAATACTCCATATGAATTGTGGAAAGGAAGAAAACCCAACATATCATATTTCCACACCTTTGGATGTGAGTGTTTTATACTTAACACCAAAGATGATCTTGGAAAATTTGATGCAAAGTCTGATAATGGATTTTTCATTGGATATTCTGAAACATCTAAAGCATATAGAGTGTATAACTCTAGAACTTTAACTGTTGAAGAAACCATTCATGTAAAATTCAATGATAACAAAGAGACTGATAGGGAACTATCAGATCTAGAGGATGATTTTGCAGGTATGGAGCTGAATGATCACAGCAACTTGAAGGATGAGCAATTGTCTGAAGTTCCTGCTGTTTCTGAACCTCTTCAGACAAATGTTGAGTCTCCGACAGATGTGATACCTCCGCATAAATCTGATTGGAGATACAAGTCACATCATCCTAAAGAGCAAATCATTGGCAGCACTTCAGAAGGAGTTAAGACAAGATCAAAATTCAGACATTTGAATTCTCTTGCTCTCCTGTCTGAAATTGAGCCAAAGAACATTGATGAAGCTCTGCATGATGAAGGGTGGATCCTAGCCATGCAAGAGGAGCTAAATCAATTTGCTAGGAGTGATGTCTGGACCCTTGTTCCTAAACCCCATGGGAAAACAATTATTGGAACCAAATGGGTGTTCAGAAACAAGCTGTCTGAAGAAGGCAAAGTTATCAGAAATAAGGCAAGGCTAGTAGCTCAAGGTTATAACCAGCAAGAAGTAAGGATTGCAGGTTAGTAGGATACTGTGATGCTGATTTTGCTGGAGAGAGAGTTGAAAGAAAAAGCACCAGTGGTGGATGTCACTTCTTTGGAGAAAATATGATCAGCTGGTCAAGCAAAAGCCAGAGCACAATTGCATTATCAACAGCTGAAGCAGAATACATCTCAGCAGCCAGTTGTTGCTCACAACTGTTATGGGTGAAGTATCAACTTGAAGATTTTAATATTGCAATATCTGTTATACCTGTGTTGTGTGATAATACCAGTGCCATTAATTTATCTAAAAATCCCATTCAACATTCTAGGGCTAAACATATAGAAATCAAACATCATTTCATTAGAGACTATGTTCAGAAAGGTGTTTTTGATATTCAGTTTATTGATACAGAGTATCAATGGGCTGATATATTCACAAAACCTCTAACTGAAGATAGATTTAAGTTCATCAGAGATAAATTGAACATTCATGCATTGTGAGTGTGTATGAAAAATGATGTGTCTGAAACTTCAGCCTGTCTGAAACATGTGACCTGTTTGAAGTTTTGGTCGTCTGAAATTAACTGGATGTCTGAAATCTATCACTTGTCTGAAATGAACAAATGACGTGGCAATAAAGGGACAGTTTAAATCCACTTTGCACGTTACCCTATGTCTGCGCAGCCAGTTTCTGCCATCATTGCCTCAGAGGTCTATAAGTACAGTAAGGCAGTGAGTCCTTGGTACGTTACAGCTCTCTACCCTCTCAGAACCTTTGCTATTCTTCTTCTTCAAGAAAGCATTTTCTCTCTCAAGTTCTTTCCAACCTTCAACAATGGCACCAAAGAAGTCTGGAGCTGATAATATTGTGAAGACCAAGGGTGTCTTTCTGGAAGAGCTTGAAGCACTGGGAATGGATCTTCATGCAGAATTTCAAGCAGCTGGGTGGCTTGAATACTTCAACAAAAATCGTTCACAGTGGCATGAGCAGAGTATACTTGATTTCTGGGCCACAGCCAGAGGAATCCCTAACCCTCAAGGCATCTACACCACCATCAGGGCTACTGTGCTTGGTACGTCCATCTTTATTGATGAAGACATCTTGGCCATTGTCTGTGGTGTCAAGACTGAAGGTGCTGTCTTCTCTCCTGGCTGGGAATCAAGAAATGGAGGTCAGAAGCACTTTACAGAGTTTTTGTATGGAACTTCCTCTCCTGCAAGTCTGGATGCTAAGAATATGTCAGACAAGGCTAGGGTTTTGCATGCTATCTTAGGGAACTCTGTAATCCCTAAAAGTGGCAGCAGAAACCATGTGTCTGAACTGGAGAGATTCTGTCTCATCCACCTTCTGAAGAAGCAGAAGATAAACCTTCCAAATATCATCATGTACCACCTTCAGAAGAGGTTGAGAGACTCTGCCGGAAGTTTTCCTCACAACACCATCATCACCAAGGTGTTGTTGCATTTTAAAGTTCCAGTTCACCAGCTTTTTGATCACCACTCAATCCCTATGTTTGGTGAATCAAATCTGAAGAGCATGAAGATTAAGCTGACTCCAAGGCCTCCCTCTCCAACCATGAAAGAAAGTTTATTGATGGAGAAAGCTCAGAGGAGAAGTACTACAGTGCAGATTCTGGAAAATGAACTAAAAGGAGATATCAGAAGACATGAGTTCAAGCCCTCAAAGGCATCTCCTCAACCTAAGCTGAAGAAGCTACCTGTGAGAAGCTCAGCTAAGATAGCTTCTGCATCTGTACAGATTCAAGCATCTGAACCTGTTCACAAACCTTCTCAAAGGTTGTCTGAAATTGTGGGTCAGGTGTCTGAACCAGCACAATCTTCAAAGCCTACTTCTATAATGGAAGGACAGGCTGTAGAAGCTGTGGATATTGATGCAGTTGCTGCTCAACCTCAAGCTGCATGCCCCTCTGACCCTGAATTGATTCAGGTTGCTGCTTTGGCTACTGCCATTGAACAAGAGGAGTTAGAACTGAAGGAAGAGCAAGAGAGGACTGACAGAGCTCTTGCAATAGCTTCACAACTTGCTTATGCTGAGGATGACAAGCAAGCAGCCATTGCTGAGGCTTCAAAGAAAAGAAAGAGGACAAGTGCACCTCAAAGGAAAAGGAAGAAGGGTAAACTACTTCAGACAGTGTCTGAAGTTAGGGTTACCAGAAGTACTGCTTCTCACCTAGAAGAAGCAAACATTGCTGGAAAGTATCAAAAGTTTGTAAAGGATAATCAATACTTCAAGAGAAGAAGGGCTCTTTCAACTGAAGAAAGAGAAAGGGAGGATAAGGAAGCTAAGGAAAGGGAAGAAAAAGAAAGAGCTGCTAAAGCTCAAGATGTTGCTGCTCCCAAACTTTACAAAAGGATCAAGGTGAGATTTGATAATGTAACTCCCTCACCTCCTTCATCACCAGAAAAGCAACCTCAACCCTTATCTAAACCCACCTCACCAGAAAAACAACCTTCTCCACCTACTTCCCAACCCTTACCAAACTTACAGATAATTACATTACCATCCGAACCCCTATCACCCACACCCATCATACCATCAGACAACCTGTTGTCTGAACCCCCTGCACCTCAAGAAAACCAAATTTTTGAACCCACATCTTCACCATCCAAACCCCCCTCACCTCTGTACATACAGCTATCTGATAGCTCATTACCTTCACCTTCATCACCTTCCTCACCATCATCATCTCCACCTCTTACACCTTTACCACCCTCACCACCTCCCTCTGTTCATCAATTCAACCTTTCAGCTGAGATAGCATCCTTATGCAAGAGACTGACAAGAACCTCCTTTGGCTCTTGCCCTTTGCCAAAATTCCAGCATCTGTCTGAAGAGCTGCATCACTTTAGAACAGCCCCTGCTGTCTCACTTCATCATGGTCTCACTAAGAGGACTGTGTCTGATGAAAGGGCTTTGTACTCCAATAATGCTGATGGTTTGGAGAAGATAAGGAAGGGTGTTGTCCCTCCTAATCATTCATAGGATCTTATCAACCCATTCTCTGAAGATTCATGGAAGCTGAGCAATGAAGAATGGCTCATGGTAAGGATGCTGAACACTGAGGCTGAGTTATTCCAAAGAGACTTGGCTAGAGGAGTTGGAATGATGGGCTACAGGCCCCCTAGAACAAGTTCAATCAGGCCTTCAACCAAAATCTTGGTGAAACCTGATAGGATTGTTCCTAGGTATCCCCTCAAAGAAGGACAAGATGAAAAATTGAAGGGTCCTAAGGTCTATTCTGTATCAGCACCCCTGTCTGAAGCAGTGACTGCTTCAGAATGGGAAGGTCTACCTGAGTTCATCATCTCAGAAGGAGGAGGCTTGAATCACCTGTTGGAAAATTGGATGTGGGAGTCTTACTGGCAGATCAGAGAGGATGCTGGGTCTTCTTTTGGGAGTAGTGGTCCTGATGCTGAGTCTGTAATGGGTGTTGGACATTTCACAAATGTTCAGTACCATTTCTTAAGAGATCACTTTCCCCCACAGGCAGATTCATTCAACCAAGCTTGGTGCTTCTGAAGTATGTTGGGACCTTTTTCTGTCCAGTCTACAATCCTTCAGAATATGGCTTGCAGCCTGGTTTTGGAGTTTTGAGATTTGTTTGTCCCTACCTTCAGCTCATCCTAGTTGAGTCTGAACCTGACCTGTTTGAAGAGAACCAGAAGCTGAAATCCAAGGTCAAGGCCCTTGAGAAGAGATGTGAAGAATCTGAGAGGAGATGTGAAGTCTCAGAAAAGAAAGCTCAAAAGGTTATTCAGAATCAACAAGAAATTCTTCATGAACAACAGCTGATAAGAAGTGGTCAACAAGAGTTGAAGTCTTCTATTGAAGCTGCCATAGACAAGGCCAAGGAAGAACTGATCTCCTTTCTGTCTGAAGCTCTGCTGAAGAAGAAGGACTAATTTATTGCCATTGTCTTATGTTCATATTTCTTTTTCAAGTGCTGATTGTCTGTTTAATCCTTACATCATTTTAATACAATCAGTGTTTTTATTCCATCTCATGTGCTCATGATCCTTGCTCTGATACTTGTGTTTTACTTTACCTGTAGTTCTTAATTGTGTTTGTTTTATTGCTCTGTTATTGTTATTGCTCTATGATTCCCTTTTGATTGATGACAAAAGGGGGAGTATTAAATCTAACAAAATCTGGAGAGATTACAGGATTCAGGGGGGAGTACATTAAAAAGTTCAAAGTTGTCTGAACCTCTGAGAAAATCAAAGTTGTCTGAACTTTTGAGAAAATCATATATAAAAGCATCTAAAAGGATATATTTGTCCCAGGGGGAGCTAAATCTTAATCTCTCAATTTTTCTTAATTTAAGTTAAATTTGTCATCATTAAAAAGGGGGAGAATGTTGAGTCTCAAAAATATCATAAAGAGGTTTATGATGTTTTAAAAGACTGAAATTTCTCTAAGTTTTAATGATCAACAAATTCAACTTTAGTTGTTTCTCATAAGATACAATTGTCTAATTGTTTATCTATGATTTTCAGCAAGAAGCCTGTAGAAACACAGGGAAACACTAGAAGGGGGGGTTGAATAGTGTTTCTTTGCATTTTAGAAAGCTTTTTGAAAACAACAAGTTATAAACAGTTTCAGACAGGTTTATCGGGGCTGTCTGAAGTTTTTGAATGGTTCCTGAAAATATATTTTAAAAGGTTTCTTTGCTTTTAAAATATTTAGAATAGCTTTTCAACACCCTTGATATTAATATAAACGAATTGACAAGAGATAAGGGATAGAAAAACTTAGCCAAGGATTTATCCTGGTTCACTCACTACCACTGTGAGCTACCTCCAGTCCCAATGCCAACAAGCACTTGGATTTTCTCTTAATCTTACACAAAGATTACAAGTATTCTTTTCTATCAAGCCTCTTCAGGCTCTACAACCAAGACAAGCCTCTCTAGGTTCAAACAACACAAGTATTCTTTTCCAGACAAGCCTCTCCAGGCTCAACAACAATTACAGTTAAAAGGAGTTTAAGCTTTTAAACTACACAAGTTTGAAGCTCAAACCTATTACGATGTACAGCTTAAAAACTGAGGTATACTCAGGATATGAAAATATAAAGTGTACAAAGAATTTTATCAGAGTTATTTTCTTGAAGAAAATTGCAGCGATGATTCTCTTTTTCTATATACTCTTCTCTGTTCTTGTTGCTCTAGCACAATGATGGTCTTCATAAGGGGTATTTATACCCAGACTTTAATCCGTTGAAAAACCACCGTTTAGAGATAGCATTAAATGCTATTCAATCCGTTGTGAGACATACTTCTGAGCATCCTGACATTTCTGACACAGTACAAGGTTGCATCTGCCAAAAGGCTGCTTCAGGAATTGCTGCGTTGCTGCGTTTACAGAGATTTCCTCAGTGGTGTATGAAATTCAAATGCACCAGGAAAGGCCTCTGTGTTTGTTGCCATAAATGTGTTCCAAAACGTACGAGCAGCAGAGACTCAGAAAAGTCTTCACGCAAGGTTTCAGCAAGGATGCCACGTCATTACTAAAGCTTCAGACGGCTTCCGAACTTCAGACGGGTTCCAGTCTTCAGACGGGCTTGGCTCTTGGGCTTGGCTCTTCAGACAGCTTCAACACTTAAGACAGGTTGACCACTTCAGAAGGCATGTTTCCCTCAGATGACTTGAAGCACTTCTTAAAGACTTATAAAGCGTATTGTGGCTTGCTGAAATCACAGATAGATAATTAAACACTTAAGAGTATCTGTGAAAATAAATACTGTAAATTTGTTAATCATTAAAACTTGGAAATATTGTTGTCTTAAAACATCATAAAATCTCTTATGATATTTTTGAGACTCAACATTCTCCCCCTTTTTAATGATGACAAATTTATCTTAAAACTGTAAAATCTGAAAGGAGTATGTGAGAATAAAGTAGCTTTTAATAATAACTCCCCCTCAGATAATGAACTTAATAGTTCTTCTTTGCTCCCCCTGAGTCCTGTAGCACTTCACATTTGAATCATATTTTTGTTAGTTTTAGTACTCCCCCTTTTGTCATCAGTCAAAAGGGAATCCAGAGCATAACAACAACAGAAATCAAAAGGATAATCATGAAGTATAAACTCAGAAAAATCATGCAGGGAACAGCTGATATATAATCATAAAAAGTTTCAGATAAGCATAGAAATTGCCAGAGATAAAAACAAACATGGCTACATCACAGACTAGCCAGATTTCTTCAACAAAGCATCCTTCAGCAAGGACATGAGATCATCCCTTGTCTTTTCCAATTGAGAATGAAGGGAAGACTTCATATCTTCTTGAGCATTCTTGATCTCTTGTTGTTCATGAAGAATCTGATCTTACTTAGCTATGAGTTCAGTCTTGTGCAAAGCCAGAGTCTGTTCTTGTTTGGCAAGAAGCTCAGCATTGGCTTTCTCTAGCTTCTGTATCTTGAACCTCAGTCTTCTATTCTCTTCTTCATAGTCAGGTGCTGATTCATAAAAATAATTTTAATGTATCTGCACACAAAACTCAGCGCATCAAATCCTGGAAGTAGTCCATATTTCTGAGGGTGATAGACTGGATGAAAGAATGTTCCAATGGGGTTGATCATCTCCCATTCTTCATGAAAAGGTGCAGTCAAAAGTGGGAAGTGTTGTCTGATAAACATATACTGCACATTCATGGATCTCCCATAGCCAATGAGAGAGTCTTCATCAGGTCCAGTTGATCCAGATGAGGATCCAACATCCTCTCTGATTTTCCAGTAAGAGTTCCAAACTTTGTCCCTGAGACTGTGATCCATGCCTCCACCTTGCTTTCTGACATTGGCTGGTAGATGCTTCCATTCTCTTGGTGACAAAGGTTTGAAGGGGGTGGTGTAAACCTTGGGTTCTTTAAACTTATCAACAGAACCTTCCTTCAAAGGATACCTAGGAATGATCCTGTCAGGTTGCACCAGAATTTTAGTGCTTGGCCTGATAGAAGCACTTCTAGGTGGCCTGTAACCTCTCATGCCAACCCAGTTCAGATGAGCTCTTTGAAACAATTCTCCTTCTGTGCACAGCTTTCTGACAAAACACCACTCATCAGTACTCATCTTCAGACAATCATCTTTAGAACAGGGATCAAGTGGAGCCCACTTGTGTTCAGGAACTACCACTCCCTTTCTGATCTTCTCAAGCTGTCCAGAGTATTGACCATCAAAACTTCCAGTATACTTGTTTCGTTCAGCTTCAGCAGTGTGCAAGATAAGTCCTTGATGCATGTAGATGGGGGATGTATCCTTGAAAAACAGCAGCTCTTCATAAAGGTTAGGGAATTTTGGCACTCTTTCCCTTTCAAAGAAGAGTCCCTCATACCTTTTGTGGGGCACTTCAGCTTCTTCTGCAAACTGAGAGTCAGTAAAAGGATAGGCATAAGGATCAAAAGTGGGTTCTGTGAAGAAATCCCTACTTTTGGGTCCAAGCCTAAGATGTGCGGGTAGCATGCTTCCTTTCCACACACATTGCTGGGTCTCCTCAGCAGAGTTTTCCGATCTGTATGATTCTGATGATGATGATGACGAAGATGGTGATGGTGATGGTGCTTCCTTTTCTTCAGACAAGATAGGTTGTTCATCAACCTTGTCTGAAACTTCCTCTTCTGAAACAGCTTCACTATGAACTTGTTCAAGCATTTCTTCTTCTTCATTCTCTTCTGGCAATCCTTTTTCTGGTGATGAAGGTGGTGAAGGTGTAACATTGTCAAACCTCACCCTTATTGGTTTGTAGGGTTCCTTTGAAGGTCCCTCTTTCTGAATTTTGCTTTTCTTGACTTCCCTTGCTGCCTCCTCCCTTTCAGTTTGCTTTTCTTCTCTTCTTCTTTTGAAATAAAGATTGGTTGTGACGAACTTCTGATATTTATCTGCCATGTCTATAGAATCTTGTTTACTAGAGATACTCCTAGTGATTCTTGTGGTAACTTCAGGAGCACTAGTAAGGAACTTGCTTATTCTTTTCTTCCTCATGGCAGCACTGGATCTCTTTCTTTTCTTGGTTCCTTCAGCCAAGGCAGCTAGCCTTTCTTTTTCAGCTAAGGCAATCTGTGTAGATACTGCATAAGCATGATCAGCCTTCTCTTGTTCTAACTTCTTCTCCAATTCTTGATTTTCAATCATAGTAGCAATTGCAGCTACCTTGATCAATTCAGGATCAGAGGGACAGACAGCAACATGTTGTGCAACAATAGCATCAGCATCAGCAACAGGGTCCTCATGTGCCTTTCCTTCTAGATTAGAAGTAGGCTCAAGAGGTTTTGCTCCTTCAGACTTTTGACCCACAATTTCAGACGACTTTGTCAAAGTCTTCTGAACAGGTTCAACAGTCTTAAGGTGCAACTTAGGGTTTGCTGGTGCTACCTTTGCAGCACTCCTAACCGGTAGCTTCGGCAGCTTAGGTTGAGGAGAGGGCTTGGATGCAACAAACTCATCCTTCCTTATGTCCCCTTGAAGTTCAAGTTCCAGAACTTCAAAAGCAGCTCCACTTCTAGATGCCTTCTCTAACAGTAGACTCTCCTTCATAGTAGGAGAAGAATGTCTTGGAATGGGAGGGTTCTTCAGCTTCATACTGGTAATATTGGCCTCACCAAAAAGAGCAGGTGCTTTGTGATCAAATTTAAGCGGTACTCTGAAATGCATCAGTACCTTGGTGATAAGTAGATTGTGAGTAAGGCTTCCAGCAGAATCCCTAATCTTCTTCTGAATGTGGAACATAAGTATCTTTGGGAGATTCATCTTCTTCTTCAGCAATAGGTTGATCAGGCAGAATCTCTTAAGTTCAGAGACATGATTTCTGCTTCCACTCTTAGGGAAAATGCATTGCCCTAGAATGGCATGAAGAACTCTGACTTTATCCAGCATGTTCTTTGAGTCAGCGCTCTGAGGCTTCGCTGTTCCATACAGCATCTTGGTGAACTTCTCAGAACCACCATTTCTTCCTTCCCATCCTGGAGTGAAGACCTCTCCTTCAGCTTGTACACCAGTCACCTTGGAAAGAATATCAGCATCTATGAAGATGGACTCTCCAAGAACTTCAGCTCGGATGCTTTCATATTCACCTTTGTTGTTTGGAATTCCTCTTGCCGAAAACCAGAAATCAATGATGCTCTGTTCATTCCAAGAGCAATCAGTTTTCTCAAAGAATGAAGTCCAACCAGCAGCATCAAATTCCTCAAAAAGGTCCATGCCTAAATCACTGAGACCCTGAAGATCAACACCTTTGGACTTGACAATCTTTCCTCTAGTGCTTGTCTTCTTTGGTGCCATTGCAGTTGCAGACAAAAACTTTGAGCAGAAAACTGTTGTGAGAGAGAGAAGATGAAGTTGAAGAATGAGCAGAGAGAAAATGTGAGCCTTCTTCAATATGTAACCTCCTTTATTATATAGAAACCCACGATGCAATGATGGTATGTACTGGCTGCGCAGACGTTGGGGAACGTGCAGAGTGGAAGAGACAAAATAAATGGCATTCAACCGTCTCAGATAGCCACGCCATCATTTTATTTCAGACAAGTGAATAATTTCAGACAACTAAATGAAATTTCAGAAACCCTAAAATTTCAGACATGTCACAATTTCAGACATACTGAGATTTCAAATGTTCATTTCAGACAACGTACAAAATCAGTTAGAAAATGCATGTATGTTCAAATTATCACGTATGAACTTAAATCTGTCTTCAGTCAGAGGTTTTGTGAATATATCTGCCCATTGAAGCTCTGTTTCAATGAACTTTATATCAAAAACACCTTTCTGAACATAGTCTCTAATGAAATGATGCTTGATTTCTATATGCTTTGCTCTAGAATGTTGAATGGGGTTTTTAGACAGATTAATGGCACTTGTATTGTCACACAAAACAGGTATAACAAATATAGGAATACTAAAATCCTCGAGCTGATACTTCACCCAAAGAAGTTGTGAACAACAACTTGCTGCTGAGATATATTCAGCTTCAGCTGTTGATAATGCAATGGTGCTTTGCCTTTTACTTGACCAGCTGATCATGTTGCCTCCAAAGAAGTGACAACCTCCACTGGTGCTCTTTCTTTCAATTCTGTCTCCAGCAAAGTCAGCATCACAGTATCCTATTATCCTGCGTTCTTTGTCTTTCTTATAGCAAAGACCAAGATTAGTAGTACCTTTAAGATATCTAAAAATCCTCTTAACAGATTTATAATGAGTAATTCTTGGATCTGATTGAAATCTAGCACAAAGACACACACTGAACATAATGTCAGGTCTGCTTGCTGTTAGATACAATAAAGAACCAATCATTCCTCTATACAAAGTCTGATTCACTGGTTCTTCATTCTCATCTTTGCTTAAATATGTTGAAGGATGCATAGGAGTTGACATGGGCTTGCAATCATTTAAATTAAACTTCTTAAGCATTTCTTTTGTATATTTCTCTTGATGAATCCATAAACAATTAGAATCTTGCTTAATTTGAAGTCCTAAGAAAAATTTTAATTCACCCATTAGGCTCATTTCAAATTCAGATTGCATTAACTCAGAAAACTCCTTGCAAAGAGAAGAATCAGTGGAACCAAATATAATGTCATCAACATATATCTGGACTAGCATGAGACCTTTGTTAGATTGTTTTCTAAAAAGAGTTGTGTCAACTTTTCCTCTTTCAAAACCATTTTTGATAAGAAAATTGCTCAATCTGTCATACCAAGCTCTTGGGGCTTGTTTTAGACCATAGAGAGCCTTTTTCAATTTGAAAACATAATCTGGGAAAGTGACATCCTCAAAACCAGGGGGTTGTCTAACAAAGACTTCTTCTTCAATGAAACCATTGAGAAAAGCACTTTTAACGTCCATTTGATATAGCTTGATGCCATTATTTATAGCATAAGACAATAAAATTCTAATTGCTTCTAACCTGGCCACTGGGGCAAAGGTTTCTGTGAAATCAATTCCTTCTTGCTGATTGTATCCTTGAGCCACAAGCCTTCCCTTGTTTCTAACTACTTTTCCTTCTTCAGACAGCTTGTTTCTGAACACCCATTTGGTTCCAATAATAGTTTTCCCATGGGGTTTAGGAACAAGGGTCCAGACATCACTCCTAGCAAATTGATTTAACTATTCATGCATGGCTAGGATCCACCCTTCATCATGCAGAGCTTCATCAATATATTTGGGTTCGACTTCAGGCAGGAGAGCCAGTGAATTCAGATTCCTGAACTTTGATCTTGTCTTCACTCCTTCTGAAGTACTTCCAATAATTTGCTCTTTAGGGTGATGTGACTTGTATCTCCAATCAGTTCTGTGAATGGGTACAACATCTGTCTGAGACTCAACATCTGTCTGAAGAGGATCAGTAACAGTAGGCACTTCAGACAACTGTTCATCTTTCAAGTTGATGTTGTCATTTAGCTCCATTCCTGCAAAATCATCCTCTAGATCTGATAGTTCCCTATCAGTCTCTTTCTTGTCATTGAATTTAACATGGATTGATTCTTCTACAACTAGAGTTATAAAGTTATAAACTCTGTAAGGCTTAGATGTTTCAGAATAACCTATGAAAAATCCTTTGTCAGATTTTGCATCAAACTTTCCAAGATCATCCTTTGTGTTAAGTATAAAACACTCACAGCCAAAGGGATGAAAGTAAGATATGTTGGGTTTTCTTCCTTTCCACAATTCATAAGGAGTTCTTTTAAGAATTGTTCTTACCAATATTCTGTTTTGAAGGTAGCAAGCTGTGTTAATAGCTTCTGCCCAGAAGGATCTTGGTAGATTGCATGAATTGAGCATGGTTCTTCCCATCTCTTGCAGACTTCTGTTCTTTCTCTCAACAACCCCATTTTGTTGAGGTGTTCTAGCCACAGAGAAATTGTGTGAGATCCCATTCTCATTACAGAACATTTCAAAGTTTGCATTTTCAAACTCTCCGCCATGATCACTTCTGATGACAGATATACAGAATCCTTTTTCATTCTGTACCTTCTTACAAAATATTGTGAAATTCTTAAAAGTTTCATCCTTGCTTCTAAGGAATATAACCCATGTATATCTAGAATAGTCATCAACAATGACTAAACCATATTTCTTACCACTAATGCTTTCTGTTCTAATAGGACCAAACAAGTCAATATGCAATAGTTCTAGAGGTCTGCTAGTAGAAACAACATCTTTACTCTTAAATGAGTGTCTTGTTTGTTTCCCTTTCAGAAAGCTTTGTATGAAAGCTTGGGTAAGCCTTTAACCAGATTGTATTTTGCTAATCTTGAGATTAATCTCAAGCTGGCATGCCCAAGTCTTTGATGCCAAATCTGTTTTTCATCTTCAACAGAAATAAAACATTTAACATTTTGACTTGCTAGTTCCTCTAGATCAATTTTGTATGAAAGCTTGTGTGAAAGCTAGTGTTTCCCTTTCAGATTTGTATGAAAGCTTGGGTAAGCCTTTAACCAGATTGTATTTTGCTAATCTTGAGATTAATCTCAAGCTGGCATGCCCAAGTCTTTGATGCCAAATCTGTTTTTCATCTTCAACAGAAATAAAACATTTAACATTTTGACTTGCTAGTTCCTCTAGATCAATTTTGTACACATTTTTGTGCCTTTTAGCAGTAAAAAGGATTTGATCAGAAGAGTCTTTGACTATACAACCTTCCTTAGTAAAAGAGACTACATATCCATTGTCACATAATTGACTTATGCTCAGTAGGTTGTGTTGAAGTCCTTCCACTAGGAGAACATTTTTAATAAGGGATAAATGTGACATACCTACAGTCCCTATTCCTGTGATCTTCCCTTGCTGGTTTCCACCAAAGGTGACCACACCTCCATTTCTTGGTCTAAGGTTTTGGAACAAAGACCTTTCTCCTGTCATGTGTCGCGAGCATCCACTGTCCAGGTACCATTTGTGGTGTCTCTTTTGTCCTGTTAAACACATCTGCAACAGAGATAATCAAGTTTTTAGGTACCCATATTCTTTTGGGTCCTCTTTTGTTAGACCTGGGTGTTGGTCTCTTTTTGTGTTTACACTGAGTCACATTGTGTCCAGCTTTTCCACAGTGAGAACACCCAGTAACCTTTCCTTTGCCTTTTCACTATTAAAAATATGAGGTTTAGGCATGTTATGATCCCAAAAGCCTAAGGCACTTTTATCAATGGAATGTCTTTGATCACCAAGTAATCTGTTCAAATTATCAGTTCCTTTGACAAACTTAGCTAAGTCTTTTGTCAGTTGCTCAACTTGCTTCTGAAGTTTTATATTTTCTTCAGACACATGTTGAGAACTACTGATGTCAGACACAAGGATCTTTTCCTTGAGCATAATATTTTCTATTTCAAGGGCTTCATATTTATTACACATTTCTGTGTGAGCCTTGGATAGATTCTTATACTCTTGAAATAGTTCTTTGGAGCTTTCCATCAGATCATCATACATTTCTTGAAGGGTTAAAGGAAATACCTCTTCTTCAGAGCTGTCTGATGATGGCAGACTGGCCATAAGACATAAGTTGGCCTCTTCTGAAGTATCTTCTTCTTCTTCAGAAGTAGATTCATCAAGGTCTTCCCATGTTGCCATTAGTCCCTTCTTCTTTTTGAAAAACTTCTTCTTTTTTAATGTGTTTTTCTTCAACTTAGGACACTCAGCCTTCATGTGACCTAGTTGTTTGCATTCAAAACAAGTAATTTTGTCATTTTGAAAATCTTTACCTGTCTTACCTCCTTTAGAAGTTGAAGGTTGATTCCTTCTGAACTTTCCTCTGTTTTGGAGCATTCTTTTGATCTTCCTACTTAAAAGAGCAAGATCATCATCTTCTGAGCTATCTTCAGAATCCTCATCTGTTTCTAAAGTTTCCTCAGCTTGCATAGCCTTCATCTTGCCATGCCTAGACTGACTGGTATTGGAGTTTAGAGCCAGAGATTTCTTCTTGTTGTCATCTTCTTCAAGCTCAAGCTCATGAACCTTGAGAGATCCCAGAAGTTCCTCCATTCTAAGAGAGTTTAAGTCTCTTGCCTCTTGAATGGCAGTAACTTTGGGTCTCCAGGTCTTAGGCAAGCTTCTTAGAATCTTTCTGTTATTATCTCCAGATTCATAAGTTCTGCCCAAGGACTTGAGTCCATTTGTAATGGTCTGAAACCTCCCAAACATCTGATCAATGGTTTCTGTTTCTTCCATTTTGAACATCTCATATTGATGTATGAGCATACTAATCTTGGATTGCTTGACAGTTTCAGTCCCTTCATGGGCTGCTGCAAGAGTATCCCAGATTTCCTTGGCAGATGTACAACCGTGCACCTTCTTATATTCTGATTTGTTCAATGAGCATATCAGATAGAGTTTGGCTTTGGCATTCATCTGAACTCTAGCCTTCTGCTCCAAGGTCCAATCAGCCTTAGGTATAGGCACATTGTTTTGCATGGGCACATAGTCTCCATCAGTAACTACATCCCAGACATCAATGTTGTTGCTTTCAATGAACAGCTTCATACGATCTCTCCAGTAGTGATAGTCTACTCCATTGAATGCTGGGGGTCTTGTGATAGATGCACCCTCAGAGATGTATTGCCTGTTGTTGTTTGCAGCTTCCATCTGGATCTTTTAGTCCTCAACACTTGTTAGGTGCTCAACCCTGAATTAAGCTCTGGTACCAACTGTAGAAACACAGGGAAACACTAGAAGGGGGGTTGAATAGTGTTTCTTTGTATTTTAGAAAGCTTTCTGAAAACAACAAGTTATAAACAGTTTCAGACAGGTTTATCGGGGTTGTCTGAAGTTTTTGAATGGTTCCTGAAAATATATTTTAAAAGGTTTCTTTGCTTTTAAAATATTTAGAATAGCTTTTCAACACCCTTGATATTAATATAAACGAATTGACAAGAGATAAGGGATAGAAAAACTTAGCCAAGGATTTATCCTGGTTCACTCACTACCACTGTGAGCTACCTCCAGTCCCAATGCCAACAAGCTATTGGATTTTCTCTTAATCTTACACAAAGATTACAAGTATTCTTTTCTATCAAGCCTCTTCAGGCTCTACAACCAAGACAAGCCTCTCTAGGCTCAAACAACACAAGTATTCTTTTCCAGACAAGCCTCTCCAGGCTCAACAACAATTACAGTTAAAAGGAGTTTAAGCTTTTAAACTACACAAGTTTGAAGCTCAAACCTATTACGATGTACAGCTTAAAAACTGAGGTATACTCAGGATATGAAAATATAAAGTGTACAAAGAATTTTATCAGAGTTATTTTCTTGAAGAAAATTGCAGCGATGATTCTCTTTTTCTATATACTCTTCTCTGTTCTTGTTGCTCTAGCACAATGATGGTCTTCATAAGGGGTATTTATACCCAGACTTTAATCCGTTGAAAAACCACCGTTTAGAGATAGCATTAAATGCTATTCAATCCGTTGTGAGACATACTTCTGAGCATCCTGACATTTCTGACACAGTACAAGGTTGCATCTGCCAAAAGGCTGCTTCAGGAATTGCTGCGTTGCTGCGTGTACAGAGATTTCCTCAGTGGTGTATGAAATTCAAATGCACCAGGAAAGGCCTCTGTGTTTGTTACCATAAATGTGTTCCAAAACGTACGAGCAGCAGAGACTCAGAAAAGTCTTCACGCAAGGTTTCAGCAAGGATGCCACGTCATTACTAAAGCTTCAGACGGCTTCCAAACTTCAGACAGGTTCCAGTCTTCAGACGGGCTTGGCTCTTGGGCTTGGCTCTTCAGACAGCTTCAACACTTAAGACAGGTTGACCACTTCAGAAGGCTTGTTTCCCTCAGATGACTTGAAGCACTTCTTAAAGACTTATAAAGCGTATTGTGGCTTGCTGAAATCACAGATAGATAATTAAACACTTAAGAGTATCTGTGAAAATAAATACTGTAAATTTGTTAATCATTAAAACTTGGAAATATTGCTGTCTTAAAACATCATAAAATCTCTTATGATATTTTTGAGACTCAACAAAGCCTTCTATATAAGACTAAGTGTTGAATCCGTCTGAAGAAGCTGATGCTGTCTGAAGATGATCAACCCGTCTGAAGCATCAAAGCCGTCTGAAAGCTTTTGATGACGTGGCATCTCTTGTCTGAAGCTGTGACAATCCATGTACCTCTGCACGTTTTTCACGCATGTTCTCTGCTACAAACAGCTAGCACCTGTGCAATGCAATTCAAGCCCGTTCTCTGTCACAACGTGTCCTCTGCTATGCAGCAATTGCAGCAGCAACAAAGAGCACCTTTTTGGCAAGAGCAAACCTTGTAAAAGTGTCAGAATTTGTCAGGGAATATCAGAATATGTCAGAGAATATTCTGTACTGCAGCAGCTGTCTCACAACGGCTAGCATGGAATTCACAAGCATGAGAGTCTTCAATGGGCCAATCATTTGGTTATAAATACCCCCTCATTTGAAGACCTAAAAAATAGAGAAGCACAGAAAAAGAACAGAAACTTTGCAAGTTTTTCGCTGCAACACTCTGATAGAATTTATCATCTTTGTACACACAATTTTTTATTCTGAGCATACCTCAGTAATTTCTGTACAATCTGTAGCTGTTTAAGTCTCAAAACTGATATAGTTTGTGAGCTTAAGCATTTCTCTCATTTGTATTTGCTTTTGAGCCTGGAGAGGCTTGTCTGAAAAAGAATACTTGTGTTGTTGAGCCTAGAGAGGCTTGTCTGAAAAAGAATACTTGGTTGTAGAGCCTGAAGAGGCTTGTTAGAAAAGAATACTTGTAATCTTGCAAGACTAAGAGAAAATCCAAGTGCTAGTTGGCATTGGGAATGGACGTAGCTCACAAGTGGTAGTGAGTGAACCAGGATAAATTATGTGGCTAAGTTTCTCTTTCCCTTATCTTTGTCATTTCAGTTTTAAACTAATTAAGGGGACTGAATATTTAATCTAATATTTTAAAAAGAAGAAACTTCTTTTAGAACCATTTTAAAGTCGTCTGAAACCAACTTCAGACAGCTATCTAAAAACTTCAGACAGTCCTCTAGCAACCTGTCTGAAAGTCTGTTTTGTAAATCTGTTTTCGAAAAGCTTCTTAAAATATTTAGAAACACTATTCAACCCCCCCCCCTTCTAGTGTTTCCCTGTGTTCCTACAAGGTTCTAGTTTTGATCTGATAGGATATAGTGATGCCGATTTTGCTGGAGTTAAGATGGAGAGAAAAAGCACGAGTGGTACTTGTCAATTCTTGGGAAAATGCCTTGTCTCTTGGTCATGCAAAAAACAAAATACCATAGTCCTATCCACAACAGAAGCTGAATATGTCTCAGTTGCAGCCTGCTGCACACAGATTTTGTGGATAAAATCTCAAATGATGGATTATGCACTAAGGTACTCCAAAATCCCTATTTTCTGTGAAAACACTAGTGCAATAAATCTAGCTAAGAATCATATTCATCACTCCAGATCAAAGCATATTGATATTAAGCACCATTTTATTAGAGATCATGTGCAGAAAGGGAATATTGAGATTATCTTTGTGGACACTAAGAAACAAATAGCTGACATTTTTACTAAGCCTTTAATAGAAGAAAGATTCATTGATAATTTAAAAATGCTGAATATGTGTACTCTTAGCTAGTTATCCTTGAAAATATTCTGTGTTTTGGAAAACAAAGGTGATAGAAAGATGAGATCAGCTCTAAGTCTCATCAAGAGACGGGTCTCTTGAGAAGAGACAACGTCTCATAAAATAGTATCATGAGACGTAATCTCAGGTGCCTCCACGTGATCCATATACAACAAGGAGGGAAAGAAAATTCCGTTAAATAACGGCTAGTAACCCCCCACTAAATGGCTCACTAGCCGTTACAATATAAAAGGGTGTGCCAACCACCTTTTCAGTTACATTAACTGCCCACTCATCAGACCTCACGTTATCTCTCTCTCTTTCTCTCTCCGATCCTTCTCTCATTGTTCATACTCTATTTATACCAAAATAAAAAACTCCTCTTTCATCTCTTTTCTCATCCCTCATGCGCATCAAGGTTATTGGGTTAAAACTACCCTACTCAAACAAATCGTCCTCATCTTCATCACCTTAAGCAATCATGTCTTCTGCCTCTGAAAAATCAAACTCCATGGAAGTCACCTCAAGTCAAGAGCGCCTCAGTCGCTCCCCCTCTCCTCAACCAAGCACTGAGTCTGAGCCCTCTGAGCCCCAATCTCAACCATCTCAACCCTCAAAGTCATCTCCTTCATCAAAATCAACTTCCTCAAAGAAAAGCACCCCACTTCCTCGAAGACCAAAATCCCAAAGAATAGCCTCAAATGTTGTCCAAACCTCCGCTCCAAAATCTCCCATCCACATTGACCTCACCAAATCTGCTCCCCAGAACAAAGGAAAAGGGCCTGCTCCGGCAGAAACAAAAGGAAAGAAGCTTTCCTTCAGAGCAGACCTCTTCGAGAACAAACTTATTGAGGACAAGTTTGTTTCGAAATTCATAGACAAGAAGGTAGTGATAGGAAGGATGATAGACTTTAGAGGTATGAAGGAAGAGAACTGGGACATTGCTCCTTATCTCAAGAAACAAGGTTGGGAAGAATACTTGACCATCAAAGAGCCTGTCTATCCTAGGATGACAAGAGCTTTCTATGCTGCCTGTTCAAAAGCCAAGGGCGCCTCTCAGGGGCTACCCCATGTAATTGTCAATCTCAAAGGAGCTCATATGGAACTCACCGAAGAAGTGATGGGAGCCATCATCCAAGCCCCTGTATCAGGCAACAGACTCTACAATCAAGAAGACTGGTGGAAGCAGATAGGCATCACCAGAGAAAGCGTAGGATCCTCTCTGTTCAAGGATGCCAAAGTGACAGACTCCTCCTCCTCACTCAACTTTTTTGGCAAGTTCTTGTTTCATCTTGTGGCTAAGTGCATTATGCCTAGGGCAGGCACCTTCAACAAAATCTACACTCAAGACTTAGTGGTGATGTATCACCTCAAACATGGTATTCCACTGAACCTCTCTTTCCTAATTCTGAAACACATGGAGCATGCATTTCACAACCCAAAGATCACCTCATCTCTACCTTTTGCAATGCTCACCACAAAAATCATGAAACATTTCAAAGTTGACCTTAGTGGATGTGAGCAAACTCCTGAGAGACCTGGGACGATTGGAAGATCAAATCTAAAGTCCTTAGGATTGGATGATAAGGCAATACCCTCTCCCACCTTTCCCCTTGAAAATCCTGCACCCATTCCTCCCACTACTCAAGCTTCTCCATCATCCAAGCTCTCTGAGACTCAAAAGAAAAAGAAAAAGAAGAAGGTTGTTGAAGAACCAACTGAGGGATCTCAAGAAGGGCAAGAGATCCCTGGAGCACATAAGAAAAGGAAGAATCAACCTTCAGAGGTTACTAAGACTGAACAACAAAAGAAGAAGAAGAAGAAGCAGACGAGGTCTGAACCTGTCCCCTCTGTCAAGACCCAGGCTGCTTCTCAACAGACTGATCTTGAGGCTCCTGTACTACAAGAACCAGCATCAGATGTGGTACCACCAACTGATAACCTTCAAGAGCCCTTGCCAGTCACTGAGACTGAGAATGAACCTCCATCTTCACCACCACCTCAACAACAAGAAGCTCCTGAATCTGAAGTCTCACCCATTACCAAGATAGTTATTGAGACCCTCAAGGATCTCTCTTCCTCTGCTCAAGAGATTGCTCAAGAGACGACCCCTGGAAATGTTGAGACTGAACCTGCTGCTAAATGGTATACAGCTTCCCACTCTGACCAAACTCCATTTGCTACTCCTGGCAAGTCTTTTGTGGACACCATCCTTCTCAATTCCCCTCAGCCAAAGTATGATCAATCAGCTCCACAACCTGAACGCCCTCAAGCTCCATCCTCCAATCCATCTATTCTCACTCATCTTTCTGACTCCATCAACACTTTCATCAATCAACTTCATGAAGAACAGCAGCAATGCCAGCAGACTCAATTCTCCAAGATTGAAAAGACTCAGCAGAAAATTCTCAAGAAGCTTGATCATCACAAGAAGAGGCAAGAAGCTCTATTTGATGGCTTTGACACTGTGCTTCAAGCTCTGCATACTTCAAATGATTTTCATAGGAAGATAAATCTTCATCTTTCAAATCTTCCTCCCATGCCTGACATTCCACAATCTGTCGGACGTCCACCTGCCTCTAACTCAGACTCATCCTCTTCTCCTTCTCCAAATCGTGCTTAAATTCCGTTTTGATAATGGCAAAAGGGGGAGAGTTGGTTAGATGCTAGCTAGCTCATCTGATAAGAGTCTCAGTTTAGGATCTATTCTGTGCTGACATTTTGTTGAACTTATTATGTTTTATTGATTAAGGTTTAGATGTGATAGATGTAAAAGCATCTTTTCTGATGTATGATGAGATGCAGTGGCATCTTTTGCTTTGACAATATTTTGTAGTTACATCTTATCTTTTTTAAATGAAAGAAGCCTATCTTTTCTCATCTCCTCTGCATATGTAAAAAGAGCTCATCTATTCTATTTAATTCAGGGGGAGTATGTTATTTTAAAAAAAGGGGAGAGAACAATTCTCTTTAAATAAAATATCAAAAAAGGAAGAGAAAACTTCAATGGTTTGGCATCATAAAAAAAGGGGGAGATTGTTGAAACAAACTCACTCCTATAAGGTTTTTAATATGCCAAACCATTAAAGTAAATCATGAAAGGATAAGTACTACATCTTGTTATTTGCTAATCAAGTTGTTCAAGTCTTTGGCAGATCTCTTTTAGAGCTAACAATTGCAGATTCATTTAAAAGAAGATGATCAAGTTAAAGACCAGAACATAAGCCTTTGCAAACAAAGCTAAGACTTATAGTCCTATCAAGCATCAAGTAAAGAAATCCCAGAACAGCTTGAGACAACAGCTCATAAACTGATGCAAGCTCAAGGTCACTTCATAAAATAGAATACCTGATCATGAGATATAAAGGAACATCATCATGCGTTAGAAAAGGATTCAGAATATGAAGTATTCAGAAATGTAAGAAAAGATGCAAGAACTCATGAAGATATCCAAGATCAGCTTGAGACGCAAGCTCATCAAAAGAGACGCATGCTCAACAAAAGAGATGCAAGCTCAACAAGAGAGATACAAGCTCATAAAGGAGATGCAAGCTTAAAGATAAGACCAGAAGATGAGTCTCATAAAGAGTCAACCAATGCAAAAGCAAAAAGCCAAGTCAACACAAGGACAAGGAAGTACACTGCATGTTGTCACTTGATTACATCATCTTGAAGCTGTCACTTGTCCAGAAAAAGGTCCTCTCTCTAACAGCTACTTGCAACGGCTCCAAAGCAGTCTCAATGACCAAATAACGGCTACTTCTGCATCAAGATAAAATGCTGAATGCTACAGTGATTCGCTGAGACTTTTTTTTGCTGAATTATCTATCATCTCATCTCATCTTACACAGAGCTCACGTCTCATCTCTAGAGCTTAAAGAACAGAACAGATCTTAAGAAAGAAGCTCTTGTAGTCTCATCACTTCTCTTCCCTTACAGTACTCAATTGTATATCCCTGTGTGAAGAGAGTTACTCTAGCTCAAAATCATTGTCTACCCACACTGTGTGCGTTAAAGCTAGAATATCCTCAAAACTATCAATCATTGTATTTGAGTCTCATCTGAGATAGGAGAAAGCCTAGTCTTAGATTGAGAGTGTGCGTCCTGAAGAGGCTGTAAGAATACTTGTATTGACAGGTTGTCAATAGTGAAAATCTCACAGGTGGTGAGGACTGGACGTAGCCCAAGGTTGTGGGTGAACCAGTATAATTCTGTGTGTGCATCTCTTCTCCCTTATCTCTTACTTACACTTCACATCTTAAATCTGTCTGTTAAAATAAACTGAGAACTTAAAAGAAAATCCTTTTGTAACAGCTCATAAGTAAGTCTCATCTCAAATCTCATCTCAAGTTAAAAAAATTGTTTAAAAACTCAAGCTACTTAGAGACAACCAAGTTAATAAACATTAACCAATAAATCTTCATCTGATTTCAATATTACTGTTGAAGACAACGTCTCATCTAATCTGAGACTCCAAGTTGTAAACTTGAGATCACGTCTCAACTTGAAATTAAGTGTGCTCTTTCAGGAAAAATATTTTTAAGTCTCTATTCGACCCCCCTTCTAGAGACGTTCAGCCAACTTCATAAGTGTGTCGAGGAAGCCTTACACTCTCTTTCCTCAACATACTGCTTGATCTTCTTCTCTGCTCAAGCAACTATTTTCTCTTAAAGTTTTCTCTGCAACTTTTCAATGGCACCAAAGAAGGCTTCCAGTTCTGGTGTAAATGTAGTTAGATCAAAGGGAGTGAATCTTGAAGAGCTTCGCGACCTTGGCATGGATTTGGTTGAAGAGTTCGATGCTGCTGGATGGACTTCCTTCTTTGACCATATTAACTGTCAATGGCATGAACAGAGTGTGGTGGATTTCTGGGCTTCTGCTCGAGGAATACCCAACTCTAAAGGGGTATATGAGAGCATCAAGGCTACTGTTCTAGGGATTCCAGTGTTTGTTGATGAAGGAATCCTCTCCACCATCACCCGTGTAAAGGCTGAAGGTGTAATCTTCACTCCTGGGTGGGAGTTGAAGAATGGTGGGCAAAAGTTGTATACAAAGATGTTGTATGGTACGGAAGAACCTAAGTCTCTTGATTCTAAGCATTTGCTGGAAAAGGTCAGAGTTCTACATTCCATCTTAGGGTGTTCAATAATCCCTAAGAGTGGCAGCAGAAACCACGTGTCTGAGTTGGAGAGATTCTGTATAATTCACTTGCTGCGGAAAAAGAAGGTTAATCTTCCAAGCATCATCATGTTCCACATGCAGAAGAAGATTAGAGACTCTGCTGGAAATCTTCCTCACAATACTCTCATTATGAATGTACTCATGCACTTTAAAGTACCTGTTGAAAGACTTTGTTATCATAAATCTCCTATTTTCTTTGGTGAGCCAAACCTAAAAAGCATGAAGATCAAGATCATTCCAAGGCCTCCATCTCCTACTCTGAAGGAGAGTGCTCTTTCGGAGAAGGCCTCAAGAAGAGGAAGCACCATTGAAATTCTTGAGCAAGAGCTTCAGGGAGACATTAGAAAAGAAGAGTTCAAGCCCTCTAAGTCATCCCCTCATCTGAAACTGAAGAAGCTCCCTGTCAGGAGTTCAGCAAAGGTATCTTTAGAAGCTACAAATTTGCATGTTCAGACATTTGAACCTGTTCAGAAGGCTTTGCAAAATCCAACTGAAATTGTGGGTCAGGGTTCTGAAAATGTGAACACTCCTACTCCTAAGCCTACTTCTGAAACAGAAGGACAGGCTCATGAGGAAGAGGTAGCTGTGATAGCTGATCCTGAAGCTGTGGCAGCAGCACCTCTGGCTGCACGTCATTCTGATCTTGAGCTGATTCAAGTAGCAGCACTTGCTACTGCTTTGGAGAATGAAGAGATGGAAAAGAAGCCTGAGCAGAAAAATACTGACTATGTCATTGTTGTAGCCTCCCAGCTAGCCTTGGATGAAGATGAAAGGCTGGCTTCCATTGCTCAAGGAACCAAGAAGAGAAAGAGATCAAGTGCTCAGTGAAGGAGGAGAACAAAAAGCAAGGTATTTTAGACAGCTATTGAACCTACTGCTAGAGTTACACGAAGCATTGCTAGTCAACTTGAGGCAATGGATGAAGCTAGCAAGTATCAGAATTTTGTCAAGGCAAATCTGTTTTTCAAGAAAAGAAGAGAGGAGAAGGAAGCTGAAAGGGAGAAGGAGAAGGAATCTGGACCAGCTAAACCTCCTCAGAAAAGGATAAGGGTGAGGTTCGACAATGTGACTCCATCACCACCCTCTTCACCAGAGAAGCAACCAGAATCTGAGAAGAAAGACGTAGAAGAGAAAGAAGAAGCAACATCACCACCATCATCACCATCATCACCTTCATCATCTACAGAATCCACACAATCTGAAGATTCCATAGTTGAGCTTCAGCAAGGAGAAAGCTCTAAAGTCTGGAAGGGAGGAATGTTGCCTGAGCACATAAGGCTCGGACCTAAGCGTAGGGACTTCTTCACAGAACCTACCTTTGATCCTTATGCCTTTCCTTACACTCAACACCAATTTGATGAAGAGGCTGAAGTTCCACACAAAAGGTATGAGGGACCTTTCTTTGAGAGGGAAAGAGTTCCCAAGTAACCCAACCTTTATGAAGAGCTCCAGTATTTCAGAAACTCTCCCCCCATCTCTCTTCATCATGGGCTTGTCAAGCACACCTCAGATGCAGAAAGGGCAAAGTATCAAGGAAGTTCAAACCAGATGTACTCAGGGCAACTTGAAAAGATCAGAAAGGGTGTAGTGCCACCTGCTCATAAGTGGACTCCACTTGACCCCTTCTTTGATGATTCTCTCAAGATGTCAAATGAAGAATTTTGCTTTGTAAGGCATCTCTGTACAGAAGCTGAACTCTTTCAGAGGGACTTCATGAAGTCTGTTGGTATGAGGGGCTATAGGTGAAGACTTATCCATCAGGCCAACCACAAAAACACTGGTGCAACCTGACATAATTGTTCCTAGGTATCCTTTGAAAGAAGGTCCTGATGATAAGTTCAAGCAAGCAAAGACTTATCCATCTCTGCTGCACAACTTCACACCTTTCACTCCATCAGAATGGAAGAAGCTGCCTGATATGATCAAAAGGCAAGGCGGTGGCTTAGATCACAGCTTCAGAGATAGGGTGTGGTCATCTTACTAGAAGATCAGAGAGGATGTTGGGTCCTCTTCTGGGTCTGCTGGACCAGATGCTGACTCCTTCATGGGCTATGGTAGTTCAAACAATGTGCAGTATATGTATATCAGAGGCAGATTCCCCTTGTCTGAACCGTTTCATGAAGATTGGGAGATGATCAATCCCATTAGAACCTTCTTTTGCCCAGTGTATCGTCCACAAGACTATGGTTTGCATCCAGAATTTGAAGTGCTCAGATTTGTTTGTAGGCATATTCAGCTTATCTTTTATGAAGCAGAACCAGATCCTGAAGAAGAAAATAGAAGGTTGAGGTTGAAGATTCAAAAATTAAAGAAAAAGAATGTTGATCTTATTGCTAAACAAGATCAAATTCTTCACGAGCAACAGCAGATCAACAGTGGGCAAGAAGATATGAAGACTGCTCTTCTCTCTCAGATTGACAAGGCCAAGGATGAGTTAATCTCTTTTATGAAAGAAGCTTTGCTGAAGAAAAGTGGATAGTCTATGATGTCTAGCCATGTCTGATGTTAACTTCTTTCTAAGTGATTAATTTATGTTTGTCTTGAACTGCTGCTATTTTGATTAATATATATTCAGTTTTCCCTCATGAATGCTGTGATTGCTCTGTGAATGCTTTTAACTCCATGTTCTTACTGTGATTATGTTGTTGTTAGCTTCACTTTGTGTAATGCTCTAGCATCCCTTTTGATTGATGACAAAAGGGGGAGTATTTAAACTAACAAAATCTGAAGCAATTACAGGTCTCAAGGGGAGTAGTTTTTTATCAGAATTGAGATCATTATCTGAGGGGGAGTTATCTTTTTATACTTAAAACTCTTTTCAGATTTATGTATTTTAAACAAATTTGTCATCATTAAAAAGGGGGAGAATGTTGAGTCTCAAAAATATCATAAGGAAAATTATGATGTTTTAGATAACTCACTTCCCAAGTTTTAATGCTTAACAAATTTGGGTTAAAATATTTATCATAGATACATATATGTTTAATGATTTATCTATGATTTCAGCAAGCCACTATGAACTTATATAAAGACTGTTTGAAGTGCTTTCAACCTTTCTAAGGTATTAAGCCTTCTGAAGGTTCAACCTGTCTGAAGTGTTGAAGCCGTCTGAAGTGCATCAACCCGTCTGAAGAGTTGAAGCCGTCTGAAGGTTCAACCCGTCTGAAGTGTTGAAGCCGTATGAAGTCTTTAATGACGTGGCACCCTTTGCTGAAGTTTGTGAAGACATCTCTGAAGTTCTTCTGAGTCAAGCGTTCTCTGCTGCACGTACCTTTTCAACGATATTTATGGCAAGGAACACAGAGACCTTTCCTGGTATATTTGAATTTCATACACCACTGAGGAAATCTCTGCAACGCAGCCTCTGCAGCCACAATAGTAGCAGCTTTATGGCTGCACCAACCTTGTACAGTGTCAGAGAAATCAGAACTCTCATAAGCATGTCTCACAACGGATTAAATAGCATTTAATGCTATCTATAAATGGTGGTTTTTCAACGTATTGAAGTTTCAACGGATTGAAGTTTCAACAGTTTGAAGATTGGGTATAAATACCTCTTCATGAAGACCATCAGTTGAGAAAGAAAAAATTAGCAAGAATTCAAAGTGATTCATTATTCAAGAAAATCAAGAGAAACATTTCGCTGCAAGTTTTTACTCTGTAAAAACTCTCTGATAAAATTATCTTTGTACACAATTTGTATATCCTGAGCATACCTCAGTTATATTGTACATTGTCTCTGTTTAAGCTTCAAACTGGTATAGTTTAAAAGCTTAGACTTTTTCTTTGTAAAATTGTTTTTGAGCCTGGAGAGGCTTGTCTGTAAAAGAATACTTGGTTGTAGAGCCTGAAGAGGCTTGACTGCAAAAGAATACTTGTAATCTTGGTAAAGATTAAGAGAAAATCCAAGTGCTAGTTGGCATTGGGACTGGACGTAGCTCACAGTGGTAGTGAGTGAACCAGGATAAATCTCTTGGCTAAGTTTTCTTACCCTTATCTCTTGTCAATTTATTTATACTAATCAAAGGGTGTTGAAAAACTGTTCTGATATTTTAAAAGAAAGAAACCTTTAAAAAGATATTTTCAGAAGTCGTCTTAAGAAACTTCAGACAGCACCTTAAACCTGTCTGAAACATTTTTAAAACTCACTGTTTGCGAAAAGCTTCCATAAAATATTAAGAAACACTATTCAACCCCCCTTCTAGTGTTTCCTTGTGTTTCTACATGTATGACTTGGAATGATGATATAATTTCTTGATTGATGATTGATTTTATGTAAATTGATGAGTATTGGATGAGATTAAACATGATATTGAGAATAATGGAAAAAGGGGTGATTAGGGATTGAGAAATTGGGGGTTTTGATGAATTGATGGTATAATATGAATAGATTGTTGATTTAATGAGGATTGGATGTGTATAATGATTATGTCTGATGTTTAGACGAAAAAGATTGATTAGGGATTGATTGGATGGATTTAGAAAGGTTTGAAATCGTGAAATCTGCGATCTGCGTCGCGAGTAATCGATTACCAGGTGTGGTAATCGATTACCAGAGTGTTCTGGGAAACCTAGAAGCACCATTTGCTTGCTGGTAATCGATTACAGGGGTGCTATAATCGATTACCAGAGAGTTTGTCTGTGGGTAATCGATTACAGGGGTGCTGTAATCGATTACCAGAGACCTTGTTTGCAGGTAATCGATTACTAGAGGTTGGTAATCGATTACCATGGTGGATTTTGAGATCCTGAGTGTTTGATGATGATTGATGTTGTTTGATGGTGCTTTGTAATGAGTATGATGTTGATGATTAATGATGTTTGATGATGTTTGCGATGATTATGATGATGTATAATGACGATAATTGATGATGAATATGATGATGTATAGTGATGATATTTGATGATGAGTATGATGATGATGATGATGATGATGATGAGTGTATATCACCTTATTATGATGATGTTTAATGATGAGTGTATTGATGCATGATGATGATGATGAGTGTATATCACTTAATGATGATGGTGTTTATTGATGAGCATGATGATGTTGATGACAATGATGATGGTGTATATCACCTTTTTGATGATGATGTATATCACCTTTTTTATGATGATGTTACCTAAGTTGTGCGGGCCCATAGAGGGGGTACAACTTAGGAGAGATGCCTTGAGCATGTGTGATGAGACCTGAATTGTGCGGGCCCATAGAGGGGGTACAATTCGGGAGGTGAACTGAGTTGTGCGGGCCCATAGAGGGGGTATAACTCAGGGGATCAAGATGGGGAGTTCGATGCACGGGCCCATAGAGGGGGTGCAACCTAGGAGTGATTGTACGGGCCCATAGAGGGGGTACAACCTATCGGATAGTGTGTGGTAACACCGATAGACTATCTTGGTACTAACTAGAGTGATTGACGAGGTGCGTCCATTGTGTGGAGTTCCAATTCATGAGTTTTGGGTAGACGATGAGAGGAGTAATGATGTATGATGATAATGAGCATGATGATATATAAATGATGTTATGATGATAATGAGCATGATGATATATAAATGATGTTATGATGATAATGAGTATGATGATATATAAATGACGTTATGATGATAATGAGTATGATGATATATGAATGATGTTATGATGGTAATGAGTATGATGATATATGAAGGATGCTATGATGATGAGCTTGGTGAATGTGTGATGGATATATTATGTGTTATAAATAGGAATGATGGTAGGGAATATACACGTTCATATAGGTGATTAACTATATGTTGAGTTTTAGATGAATGTTATTTATTGGTGATTGATGTATTGATGGCATGATGTATTGATGTTGCGGGTGAGGATGGGTATTCTCTATGTGTATGTATAAGTAGTACTCCTTTTCCTCACTGTATTCTGTGGATATATTTTTACAGGTGTTGATGAGGACACGATTGGTGTCGATTATGATTAAAGGGATGGGCTCTGATAGATGTGACATCAGGGTGTATTTTGGGAGTTTTATTATGTTTCTAGATTAGGAGTATTTATATGAACTATTTTGGATGCCTTGTATGGCAGTAGGCTATTAGTTGCCTTTATATTTTGAGGATTCCGCTGCAGTTATGTTTGAGTTTTCTTCGGAGTTTAATTCCTTTTAATAAAATCATTTTCGAACCATGAGATTTAATAAGAGTGTTGTGAATCTTTTTACCCATCGTGGAACTTTACCGTTTTACAAACTACAATTTATTAAACATATAAGAGTATGGGGTAGAAGGGTGTCACATTAGTTGGTATCAGAGCAGGTCGGTTCACCGGCCTTGAGTTATGAGTTTACTATGCTTCTGATGTGTGAATCTGATTGATTGTTTGAGTGAATTGTGTTGTTTAAATTGGATTATTTGTCTTGTTTCTTTTCTCTTGGCTTTAGCTAGTATGTTTGCTTACCCTTTCTTTGATATAGAAAGAGTAATGGCTGGGGGTAGGAATGATCGAGCGATGGTCGATGCCTTAATGGCTATGGCACAGGCTGTTGGCAACCTTAACCAACATCACGTGACAGATTGGCTTGCACGGTTCCAGAGGAACCATCCACCTACGTTCCGTGGGAGTTATGACCCTGATGGTGCTGCTGACTGGATCTTCGAGATCGAGAAGATTTTTAGAGCGATGGACTGCCCGTTGGTGCAAAAGGTTACGTTGGCTGCGTTCATGTTATCAGGGGATGTCGGATTCTGGTGCGACTCATTCTTTCATATCACATACCTGTGTGTCTAAACTCAAATTGCCTGTTTCTTCCTTGCCTTTTGAATTGAGTGTGGAAACGCCAGCAAGTGGGTCAGTTTCTACTTCTGATGTTTGCTTAAATTGTTCTATATCTGTTAATGATAGAAACTTCCTAGTTGATTTGATTTGTTTGCCCCTAAGTCAACTAGATGTCATTCTTGGTATGGACTGGTTATCGTCTAACCATGTCCTTCTAAATTGTGCTAATAAGTCTGTTGTTTTTGGTCACCCTGTCGAGTGTAAGAGTAAGGATGTTATGACTGCCAATCAGGTAAAGGCGTCACTAAGGGAAGATGCCCAGGTTTACATGCTTTTAGCTTCTTTGAAATCTGATAGTAGTGCTGTGGTGAGTGAAATACCTGTAGTGTGTGAGTACCCTGAAGTATTTGCTAATAATGTGTCTAGTTTACCGCCTGAGAGAAAGATAGAGTTCTCTATAGACTTAGTGCCAGGTACAGGACCGATTTCCGCCACACCTTATAGGATGTCACCCATAGAGCTAGCCGAACTTAAGAAGCAATTAGAAGACATGTTAGAGAAAAAGTTCATAAGGCCTAGTGTGTCACCCTGGGGAGCACCTGTGTTATTTGTTAAGAAGAGGGATGGTAGCATGAGGTTGTGTACAGATTACCGCCAGCTAAATAAGGTAACCATTAAGAATAGATATTCTTTGCCTAGGATAGATGACTTGATGGATCAATTAGTAGGGGCATGTGTGTTTAGCAAGATAGATCTTAGATCAGGATATTATCAGATTAGAGTTAAGGAGGAGGATATACCTAAGACCGCTTTTAGGACTAGGTATGGACATTACGAGTATCTGGTAATGCCTTTCGGTGAGACGAATGCTCCTGCAATTTTTATAGATTACATGAACAGAATTTTTCACCCTTATTTGGATAAATTCGTAGTTGTCTTTATAGATGATATACTAATTTATTCCAAAACTAAGAAGGAGCATGAGGAACATCTAAAGGTAGTGCTTCAGGTTCGTAGGGATAATCAGCTGTATGCTAAGATGTCCAAGTGTGAGTTCTGGTTAGAGCAAGTAAGTTTCTTGGGTCATGTAATTTCTAAGGGAGGTATAGGTGTAGATCCTTCTAAGGTAGAAGTCGTGCTTAAGTGGGAGTCACCTAAGTCAGTGAGTGAGATTAGGAGTTTCCTTGGGTTAGCTGGGTATTATAGGAGGTTCATAGAAGGGTTTTCTAAGTTAGCTTTGCCTTTAACCGAGTTGACTAGGAAAGGAGTTGCCTATGTGTGGAACAGTAAGTGTGAGACTAGTTTCAAAACCCTTAAAGAGAAGTTGACTAGTGCACCAGTGTTAGTGTTACCTGACCTTAGTAAATCCTTTGTAGTATACTGTGATGCCTCCAAGATGGGTTTAGGTGGGGTGTTGATGCAAGAGGGTAAAGTAGTAGCCTATGCTTCTAGGCAATTGAAAATTCACGAGAGAAACTACCCTACCCATGACCTAGAGTTAGCAGTCGTAGTGTTTGTGTTGAAGATTTGGAGACATTACCTGTATGGTTCCCGATTTGAGGATTTTAGTGACCATAAGAGCCTTAGATATCTGTTTGACCAAAAGAGCTGAACATGAGTCAAAGGAGGTGGTTAGAATTCCTTAAGGATTATGATTTTGAGTTAAGTTACTATCCCGGTAAGGCTAATGTAATGGCTGATGCCTTGAGTAGGAAGTCTATCCATGTTAGTTCCTTGATGATTAGGGAGATGGATCTTTTAACCCAGTTTAGAGATCTGAGCTTGGCTTGTGAAGTAACCTCTTCTAGTGTGAAGTTAGGGATGACTAGAGTGAGTAATGATCTGTTGAGGGATATTAGTAAGGCTTAGTTAGAGGACCCCTATTTGGTTAGTAGGCGAGAGGCTATAGAAGGGGGGTAGTGGTGGAGAGTTTGTAATTGGTACCGATGGGGTAGTGAGATTTGGGGATCGAGTGTGTGTGCCTAGTGAACCAAGCATTAAGAGGTTAGTACTAGAAGAAGGGCATAGAAGTAAGCTTAGGTTCCACCCAGGATCAACTAAGATGTATCAGGATTTAAAGAAAGTGTTTTGGTGGCCTAGGATGAAGAGGGACATAGAGGAGTTCGTGAGTGCTTGTTTAGTGTGTCAAAAGGCTAAGGTAGAGCATCAAAAATCTTCAGGATTGCTTCAGCCCTTAAGTATACCTGAGTGGAAGTGGGATAGCATTTCCATGGATTTTGTAGTTGCCTTGCCTAAGACGGTGAAGGGACATGACTCAATTTGGGTTATTGTCGATAGGTTAACTAAGAGTGCCCATTTCCTTCCCATCAATATTAAGTATTCCTTAGAGAAGTTGGCTCAGTTGTACATTAGTGAGATTGTGAGGTTGCATGGCATACCATCTAGTATAGTCTCAGATAGAGATCCCAGGTTCACCTCTAGATTTTGGGAGAGTTTACAGCAGGCCTTGGGGACCCAGCTTAGGCTTAGCTCAGCTTATCACCCTCAGACTGATGGTCAGACCGAGAGAACCATTCAATCCTTAGAGGATTTGCTTAGAGCCTGTGTGTTAGACCAAGGGGGTAGTTGGGATAACTTTTTACCTTTGATAGAGTTCACCTATAACAATAGTTTTCACTCTAGCATAGGTTTGGCACCGTATGAAGCATTATATGGTAGGAGGTGTAGAACCCCTTTGTGTTGGTGTGAGTCGGGTGAGAGTCTTGCAATAGGACCTGAGATAGTGCAGCAGACCACAGATAAGGTTAGGATAATCCAGGAGAGGATGAGGACAGCCCAGAGTAGGCAGAAGAGTTATGCTGATAAGAGGAGGAAGGAGTTAGAATTCAAAGAAGGGGATCATGTATTCCCGAAAGTCACTCCGTGGACTAGGGTTGGTAGGCATTAAAGTCTAGAAAGCTTACACCTCGATTTATTGGTCCTTACCAAATTCTTAAAAGAGTCGGCAATGTTGCCTACCAAATCGCTTTACCTCCACATCTGTCTAATCTTCATAACGTTTTCCATGTTTCTCAACTCCGGAAATACGTTCACGATCTTTCGCATGTGATTGAGTCGGATCATCTTGAGGTTAAGGAAAACCTGACAGTGGAAACCATGCCGGTGAGAGTTGAGGATCGAAGGGTGAAACAACTTCGAGGTAAAGAGATTCCATTAGTTAAGGTAATCTGGGGAGGACCTACACCCGAGAGTGCTACTTGGGAACTTGAGAAGAAGATGAAGGAGTCTTATCCAGAGCTTTTCGCTTCACGTAAAATTCGAGGACGAATTTTCTTTTTAGGAGGGGAGAGTTGTAACATCCTAAATTTTATTAGGATAAATATTAATTAAATTAAATAGGTTAATTAAGAAAATAATTAATTTAATGGGAAATAAATAATAGGAGTATTATTATTATTATTAGTTTTATTTCGTAAAGATAGTTTTATTTGAAAATAGAATAAAGGGGGTGAGAGTGGGCCCAAGCCCAATTAGTTATTTCTGCAAGGAGGGGTAACAAAGCACCCTAATCCTTATTTGTATCATTCTTCAGTAAGCGAAAGGCTAAGGAGGGGAGAAACGGAGTCTCAAGAGAAAGATGCTGAGGAGTGAAAGTCAAGAATCCAAGAAAGGACTTCATCGCTGTGATCAAAGCTTCGCTTAAGGTACGGTGGAGGAGAGGGTATTTCCTGTATATGCATGTAGGGATGTTTGGGTAGTAACCTAAGAGTATAATTTCGAATTGATGAATGTATGACTTGGAATGATGATATAATCTATTGATTGATGATTGATTTTATGTAAATTGATGAGTATTGGATGAGATTAAACATGATATTGAGAATAATGGAAAAATGGGTGATTAGGGATTGAGAAATTGGGGGTTTTGATGAATTGATGGTATAATCTGTAATAGATTGTTGATTTAATGAGGATTGGATGTGTATAATGATTATGTATGATGTTTAGACGAAAAAGATTGATTAGGGATTGATTGAATGGATTTAGAAAGGTTTGAAATCATGAAATCTGCGATCTGCGTCGCGGGTAATCGATTATCAGGTGTGGTAATCGATTACCAGAGTGTTCTGGGCAACCTAGAAGCACCATTTGCTTGCTGGTAATCGATTACAGGGGTGTTGTAATCGATTACCAGAGAGTTTGTCTGTGGGTAATCGATTACAGGGGTGTTGTAATCGATTACCAGAGACCTTGTTTGCAGGTAATCGATTACTAGAGGTTGGTAATCGATTACCAGAGTGGATTTTGAGATCCTGAGTGTTTGATGGTGCTTTGTAATGAGTATGATGTTGATGATTAATGATGTTTGATGATGTTTGCGATGATTATGATGATGTATAATGACGATAATTGATGATGAATATGACGATGTATAGTGATGATATTTGATGATGAGTATGATGATGATAATGATGTCGGTATATATCACCTTATTATGATGATATTTAATGATGAGTGTATTGATGCATGATGGTGATGATGAGTGTATATCACCTTATTATGATGATGTTTAGTGATGAGTGCATTGATGCATGATGATGATGATGAGTGTATATCACTTAATGATGATGGTGTTTATTGATGAGCATGATGATGCATGATGATGTTGATGACAACGATGATGGTGTATATCACCTTTTTGATGATGATGTTGATGATATTGATGATGATGTATATCACCTTTTTTATGATGATGTTACCTAAGTTGTGCGGGCCCATAGAGGGGGTACAACTTAGGAGAGATGCCTTGAGCATGTGTGATGAGACCTGAATTGTGCGAGCCCATAGAGGGGGTAAAATTCGGGAGGTGAACTGAGTTGTGCAGGCCCATAGAGGGGGTACAACCCAGGGGATCAATATGGGGCGTTCGATGCACGGGCCCATAGAGGGGGTGCAACTTAGGAGTGATTGTACGGGCCCATAGAGGGGGTACAACCTAGGGTCGAATATCGTTGTGCGGGCCCATAGAGGGGGTACAACCTATCGGATAGTGTGTGGTAGCACCGATAGACTATCTTGGTACTAACTAGAGTGATTGACGAGGTGCGCCCATTGTGTGGAGTTCCAAGTCATGAGCTTTGGGTAGACGATGAGAGGAGTAATGATGTATGATGATAATGAGCACGATGATATATAAATGATGTTATGATGATAATGAGCATGATGATATATAAATGATGTTATGATGATAATGAGTATGATGATATATAAACGACGTTATGATGATAATGAGTATGATGATATATGAATGATGTTATGATGGTAATGAGTATGATGATATATGAAGGATGCTATGATGATGAGCTTGGTGAATGTGTGATGGATATATTATGTGTTATAAATAGGAATGATGGTAGGGAATATACACGTTGATATAGATGATTAACTATATGTTGAGTTTTAGATGAATGTAATTTATTGGTGATTGATGTATTGATGGCATGATGTATTGATGTTGTGGGTGAGGATGGGTATTCTCTATGTGTATGTATAAGTAGTACTCCTTTTCCTCACCGTATTCTGTGGATATATTTTTACAGGTGTTGATGAGGACACGACTGGTGTCGATTATGATTAAAGGGATGGGCTCTGATAGATGTGACATCAGGGTGTATTTTGGGAGTTCAATTATGTTTCTAGATTAGGAGTATTTATATGAACTATTTTGGATGCCTTGTATGGCAGTAGGGTATTAGTTGTCTTTATATTTTGAGGATTCTGCTGCAGTTATGTTTGAGTTTTCTTTGGAGTTTAATTCCTTTTAATAAAGTCGTTTTCGAACCATGAGATTTAATAAGAGTGTTGTGAACCTTTTTACCCATCGTGGGACTTTACCGTTTTCCAAACTACAATTTATTAAACATATAAGAGTATGGGGTAGAAGGGTGTCACACCGTAGCCCATATTTTGCTTCGACGCTCCACCAGAACAGTCATGGTAGGAACAAGAAGTTCGTCCTCAACCCCTGTGAATGCGGCAGGATGCTCCGCCCCGGCGATAACCTCCGCGACAGGTCCAGCAGTCGTCTCTACGGCAAATGGGATCGTCTCTGCCACCGCTGGAATGCCTCCCCCTCACCCTGGAACGACGCGCACCAGAACAGCCACTCCCACTCCACACACGGGGACGGCCTCACCCTTGTCTCCTCAGGATCAGCCCCCACGGGGAGACCTCATGGAAGTTATATCCGTCGTCAGTAGGAGCTTCTGGCCCAATATGCTCGCCGCCTCGAAGCACTAGAGCACGACCGTGAAGTTGAGGCCATGGGCAGGCAGATTCTAGCTGATCGCCGCCGATCACCACCGGGCGCGACCGAAAACCGGCAGAACCAAGAAAATCACGCTTCACCACAGCGCACTCAGTCGCCGCCTGCCCGTCGTGTGCCGCCGTCACCACAAGTGTCCGCGCAGTCCGTTCACTCAAACTCCCGCCCCGAGGGCAGAACCCATCACGCGGAAGAAGAATCTAGGAACGCCACAGATGACGAGGTCATTCAGGTCGTGTTACCATTTTCGGAGCGCATAATGCTCTTTCCCATCGACAAGCGCTTCGAAAATATTCCGGTCCCAGAGCTCTATGACGGAACAGGTGACCTGTTGGAACACCTTGACATCTATGAATCCGCAATGTCCATCTGCAATGCCGCCGGACCCATAATGTGCAGAGTCTTCCCCCTTTCCTTGAAGAAAACCGCCCTAAGGTGGTTCCAGACCTTGCCACCGCGCTCCATCAACACCTGGGCCGACTTGAGAGGAAAGTTCATCACCAGCTTCACCACCAGTAAGGTACAGCCAAAAATAGAAGCTTCGTTGAAACAGATCCGACAAGGAGCCTCGGAATCTCTTTGGGACTATATCAGCAGATTCACCAAAGAGGCACTTTTGGTGCAAGGCCTGCAACCCGGGGTTCAACTCATGTTGGCCAAGGACGGCCTTATACACCACTCTCCTTTTTGGATTGACTTGTCAAAAAGGAAACCTAACAGTATGGAGGAATTGCTCAGCCGTGCTGAAGAATACATCAGCCTTGAAGACGAAGAACTCACCCTCAGGGTAAAAGATACAAACCCGGGGCAAGCACAGAAAGAGAACGAACAAAAAGGCAAGGGAGGCCGGCAGGACGGCAAGGGAGAAAAGGAGCCCCTAGGGCGTTACACCTCGTATACCCCTTTGAATCTATCTTGGAGAAAAATACTTAACGAGATACTGAATGATGAACTATTTGATGTCGGGATGAGGAGGCCACCCCGCTTGAAGACAGGCCCCGATACCGACAAGTCTAAATACTGTCGATATCACAAGTCAAAGGGTCACGATACCGACCACTGTTTAAGCTTGAAGGACGCCATATAGGAGTTGATTCGTCGTGGTAAGCTCGGCAGGTTCAAAAAGGATCAAGGGATAGCGCTCCGATGGGGTGAGGGTTCAAGTCGCAGCTACCGCGATGAGGGATCCCAGCGTGAACCACCCCAGCGTGAAAGGAGTAGATCCCGAACGCGATCCCCTCGACGTGAAAGATCCACCTCCCGGAGGCCTTCGCGAGATCAATCTCCCCCGTCAACATCACGAGAGGACCGGCGTGACCAGCCGTCTTCCTCGAGACAAAGATCACTACAGCAGGAGGAGCCTGCATCCCCGAAACATCCAGTTATTTATGTCATTGCCGGAGGATTCGCCGGCGGAGGTGAATCTGGCAATTCTCGGAAAAAGCACATGAAGGAGGTGTTATCGGCTTCCACTTCTTCTTCTCGGAACATCCATGCCGGGCAAAAGAGAAAGTTACCGCCACTCACCTTCTCCGATGACGATTACGGCCCAGTTATCCCGGGTCATGATGATCCCCTTCTTATCACCGCGTTCCTGGCCAATCATGAGGTCAGAAGGATTTTCATTGATCAAGGAAGTTCCGCTGATGTCCTCTTTTTGAAGACCTTCCATCTTCTACATATACTCGGATCCGATCTGCTTCCGTACAAAGGGGCGGACTTGATAGGCTTCACGGGAGATAAGATTCGCCCCAATGGGTACGTCGAGCTCCTGGTTACTTTCGGGCAACCACCCCTCTCCAAAACTTCCAAAGTCCGATTTTTGGTTGTAGACTGCCCAACAACGTACAATGCTATACTCGGGAGGCCGACTCTAAACGCCATCGGGGCAATCATTTCCACCAACCACCTTGTTATGAGGTTTTGGAGCGACGACGGAGAGGTCATTAGCCTCTGGGGTGATCAGGTCATGGCCAGATCCTGCTATAAAGAGTCATTGAGGATCACGAAGCCGGAATGATCCAACGCGAGCAATAAAAAGCCAGATAACCCCGCTGCAGCCGGGATAATGTTGACGGATCTTGACGTTCGTGAAGACTTCGCCGAAACTCGGCCAACTCCGGAAGGAGAATCTAAGCCGCTGCAGATAGGGACCTCGCCAGATCAGGTGGTGAAGATAGGATGCGGGATGACTGCTCATGACGAAGAAGCGCTCTGCACACTCATCCGTCAAAACAGTGATCTTTTTGCTTGGACCGCAGCCGACATGCCAGGACTAGACCCTGACGTCATATGCCATCGCCTTTCTGTGGACCCAAGGGTCAAACCAGTGGAACAGAGACGACGAAAGATGTCGGCAGACAGAGCCGAAGCAGCCACTCAACAAGTCAAATATTAGGGAAGTCAAATATACCACCTGGTTGTCAAATGTAGTCCTTCTTAAAAAGCCTAATGGCAAGTGGCGTATGTGTGTAGACTATACAAATTTAAATAAAGCTTGTCCCAAAGATTCTTATCCGCTGCCTAACATCGACCGTTTGGTCGACCAATCTTCTGGTTATCGCCTTCTATCATTCATGGACGCGTATTCCGGCTACAATCAGATTCCCATGTACCCCCCGATCAGGAGAAAACTGCCTTCATGACCGAGGGGGCCAATTATTGTTACCGCATGATGCCATTTGGCCTCAAGAACTCCGGAGTGACTTACCAAAGGATGATGAACACGGTTTTTCCGCGATCAGATCGGGAGAATTGTTGAAGCATACGTAGACGACATAATTGCGAAAAGTATTACGGACGCGGACCACGTGCAAGACCTTGGAGAAGTATTCAACCAACTTCGAAAGTACAACATACGCCTTAATCCAAAGAAGTGCACCTTCGGGGTTCGAGCCGGGAAGTTTCTCGGCTTCATGCTCACAGAGCGCGGGGTCGAAGCCAATCCGGATAAGTGTCAAGCCGTCTTGAACATGAAGAGACCGACATCTATAAAGGAGGTCCAGCAATTGGCAGGATGGTCGCTTGGGCAGTCAAGTTATCAGAGTTCGGAATATCTTATGAACCCAGGAAGGCTATCAAGGCACAGGCCCTCTCGAACTTCATAGTTGAACTTCCCCCACACTGCAGAAGACGGATGGTGGGACTTATATGTCGATGGATCCTTCAATCCAAAAGGCAGCGGAGCCGGCATACTCCTAGAGAGTCCCTAGGGAGTGATCGTGGAACATTCCCTCAGTTTCTCTTTCTCCACCTCGAACAATCAAGCTGAGTACGAAGCCATGATCGCCGGATTGCGCATGGCCTCCGAGATCGGGGCTTCACGGGTAAGGATCTACAGCGACTCACAACACGTAGTGTCACAAGTCAAAGGTGACTATCAAGTCAGGGACCCTTTGCTGTTTAAATACCTGGATATTGTCAAAGGCCTGAGCATCAGCTTTGCTGATTTTGAAATCAATCACATTTTGAGGGAACGGAACGCTAGAGCCGACGTATTGTCAAAACTTGCAAGCACAAGGTCCTCAGGGAACAACAAGTCCGTCATACAAGAACTCATACAAACCCCAACTGCGATATTGGCAGTTACGTCGGAGAAAGTTTGGTACTCCGACATATTCAGATACCTGCAAGACGGCTCAACACCGGATGACCCCGATAAAGCACGACGTGTTCAAAGGCAAGCCACGCGCTATTGTCTCGTAAATGGCGATATCTATAGACGGGGGCTGGTGCAGCCGCTTATGAAATGCATCTCAGGAGACTCCATTGATTACGTCATGGCCGAGATTCACGAAGGGATATGCGGACACCATCCAGGGGGCAATCATTATCCCGGAAGATCCTGCATGCAGGGTATTACTGGCCCACCATGGAGGCAGACTGCGTGAAATACGTGAAGAAATGCCCTCAGTGCCAAAGGCATGCCGATATCCACCGCGCGCCAGCTGCACCCCTGTGGTCTATCACGGCTCCATGGCCCTTCTCGTGGTGGGGAGTTGACATCCCGGGGCCGTTTCCGGTCGCCCCAGGGCAACTCAAGTACCTTGCTGTGGCCGTCGATTACTTCACCAAATGGATCGAAGCGCAACCATTGGCAAAGATCACCGCCAAGAATCTCTCCAAGTTCATATACAGATTTGTGTTATGCAGGTTTGGTATCCCAAACACCGTAGTAACGAATAATGGCACCCAATTCGCGGACAAAGGGTTCTGGAAGCTCATGGATGATTTCCACATCACTCATAGGTTCTCCTCTGTGGAACACCCCCAGACTAACGGGCAGGCCGAAGCCGCGAATAAGATAATACTCAAAGGGTTAAAGAAACAACTTGACACAGCGAAGGGGTTATGGCCCGAGCAATTACCCAACGTATTGTGGGCGTATCACACCACTCCACATTCAACCACGGGCGAGACCCCCTTTCGCTTGGCGTACGGGGTAGACGCCATCATCCCAGTAGAGGTCGGAGAAAGAAGCCTCCGCCTACAAGCATATAACCCCGGATTCAACGATGACAGACTTCGAGAAGAACTAGACTTGATTGAAGAAATCCGGGAAAAGGCCTCAATCCGGGAAGCCACAGTCAAACGACACTCCGCCAGACGACATGACAAGCTTGCCATACCCCGAACCTTCCAAATCGAGGACCTTGTCCTACGCAGAGAGGACGTCGGCAATAAGAACGCAGCGCAAGGAAAGTTGGCAGAAAACTGGGAAGGACCCTACCGAGTTATCGCCGCCACAGGAACTGAGGCCTATCGCCTAGAAACGCTACCGGGGGAACCCATACCCCGAACATGGAACGCGGATAAACTCCGTAGGTATTTCAGTTAAGTCCTTTTGTAAATGAGGAGTCATGTAACATTTTTGCAGAATAAAGACATTTCGACATTCCTAGTAAACAATTTGCCGTTGATTATACACAAAGCATCACGTATAAGCGGGATACGTTCCCGAGTTCGCTCGATCAAGGCGCAAGCGGGATACGCTCCTGAGCGTTACATCACGAAGGCGCAAGCGGGATACGCTCCCGAGCATTAAACGATGAAGGCGCGAGCAGGATACGCTCCCGAGCTTTACATCACGAAGGCGCAAGCGGGATACGCTCCCGAGCGTTACATCATGAAGACGCAAGCGGGATACGCTCCCGAGCGTCGTACCACGAGGGCGCAAGCGGGATATATTCTCACCCACAAACAAAAAGTTCAGACCGGATAAACTTAAAAGCAGATATTCATCTTTTGTAATTGTACGCGGGATACACACCCGAAGGTAAAACACAACTAATTGTCAGTGTGTGATCCCGTCATAACAAGACCCAAAAATGATTGAATTACAAGCATAACCGGCATTCCGGCCCTTCATTGAGCTACTTGTGAAGTAGGGACATCCCGATGACAACCTGCTGCGCATCCTCGCGGGTTTCAACGTTTGACCCTTCAACCCCATTCTCACTCTCTTCGTCCTCATCCGCCCTGGGAGTAACCGGCACGACATCCCCAGGAACTCCCTCCACATTCCCGGTGGGAAACACGTCATACCATTTCCCATCAACCATGGAACATAGGGTCGACATTCCCCGAATGTTTAATTCTACTCCGGGATTCAAATACTTCATTTGCTTAATGGCGGCATAGAAGTAGATGTCGGCCGCCTCCATCCAAAGCTGCTCGGCCTTCTCCTTCTCCGACTTTTCCTCTTCTACCTGAGATTCCAACTCCTTTACCCTCATCCGCAGGTTAGACACCTTATTTTCAACCAGTTTGGCAGAAGCTAGCTCCTCTTTGGCCGCCTTGGCCTCTTCCGAGGCAGTCTTCGCCAAGGCCTCAGCGCTATCCTTAGCAGTGTTTAACGTCTCAACCTGTTTATTTAGGGCAAGGTTGCTCTCATACAGACCATCCCGCTCAGTCATCAAAAGCTTGACGTCGGCCAAGGCCTTCTTCATAATCAGCTCCTCAGACTGCAGTTTAGTTGTGACCCTTTCCAGCTCTTGTTTCATGGGGAGGAAGGCGGCGAGATCCCAAGTGGCCCCCAAGAAGAATTGAGACATCATGGCTAACCTTAAACTCCAGTTGGTCGCCCTGTTGAAGAAGTCTCTCAGCTCGGTCTCCGACTTGCCGGCGAACAGCGGTTCAGACTGCGCGGCAAGGTACCTTCTCACCTCTTCCGCGTTCATTAGAGGACTCGGGACATGGTACGGTTGTTCACCGACATTGGCCTCCCCGGCCGGGCCTTTTCCCCGATCACCCGAAGGGGAAGGAATTGAGGAAGACCCCTGCGCAAGAACACGGACAGGCTGTTTCGTTGCAGGAGGGACAACCGGGCTTGAAGGCGGAACCGCGGAACTCGTTCGTTGCCATTTTCCCTTTGGCTTATCGACAATGAGCCCGGCTTCCCTAGTGGCCGCCTCCTCCTCCTTCCGCTTGGCCTCGGCGGCCTGCTTCTTCATCAATTTCTCGGCCAGCTTGGCCTGATTCTTCTCCGCCATACTCTCTGCAATAAAAAAAGTCAATCAGTTTACAAGAATCTACAAGCACGAAAAGAAGGAAAAAGATATCTCACCCAAGTACTCCCGGGTAGCTGAAGGCCCCTCGGATATCAAGGACTGACTGTCCAGAATTCCGAATTTCCGGACAAACCCTTTGATGGCGTCCGCCGCCTTTCTTTCTTCACAGGATAACTCCTTGTAGTCCACGGTATACGCCTTGGATTCCCGTTGAAAGTGACCGAGGTTCCAATACGGATTGATAATCGCGCGACCATCCTCGGCCAAGATGTTTCGTCTTCCTGCGCCTTTGGGCACCACGAAGACGAACTTATCCTTGAAATTCTTGTACAAATCCATGAATGTCTCGAATATCTTACCGCCGGCGCCGGCTCGCAGCGCCAACCATGAATATCGGTTTAGACCATCCTTCACTACCAGGGGCCGGAAAAAGTAGAAGAAGATACTGGAGTTAAGCCTCAACTTCAACCCGTTACACAAAATCATGAAGCTCCTTATAAAGGCCTAAGCATTGGGATGCAACTGGGAAGGGGCCACTTCCAGATGCTGCAAAATTTCCTGCTCAAACCAATGAAACGGAACCCAGAAACCCAGGTCATCAAACAACGTCTTGTACATCGGGATGAATAGATTCTCCTTCAAGTCCCCCTGAGAGAAAATCCGATCATCTTCTTCCGGGACCACCATTTCCCACTCCTTCTCCTTGCCCGTTTCCACCCATTCCACGTCGGTGAACCCTAATTCCAGTGCCTCGACCGAACTAAACATACTCGAAGTCCCAATTGCCTCTGTATCCACCCAAATCATACCGGCAAGTGTTGGAGGCACCGGATAATTAGAAGCCGGAGAGAGGAATGGATTTTCCGTTTTCCCATCTCGGACCTGTCCAAAAGTCCATCATACATGTCAAAATTCAGAGATGGGGAATCGACCCCGGGACGGACAGGGCCAACCCCAGAGGATTCAGCAGGAAACACCTCGGGATAGCCCCATCGCCGAAGAATACGAGCAGTCCCTTGAACTGCTTCACGCTGCAGGTTAACCCTGACCATCCCAGGGTCACGCCTTCTGCGCCTAACTAGATTCCGGATACTTGGATCCTCAGGCTCATCAGTGATTGTGATGCATTGTTGCCTTCGTTCAGCAACCAGGGCCCTTGCTCTAGCCCTGGTCACAACCATGGCCAGAAATTGAAGTGCGAAAAGGAAAAGGGAGCAAGACGATACCTTGTAGAAAAGAAATTGGAAGGAAGCTCCGTAAATGCTCGAGAAAATCAGGAAATCCAAGGTTCATTCACTGCACCAGAGCCAATGTAAGAGCACAGCAGAAGGAGGAAAGACCTTTGACGAGAAATGGCCACTCCAGAATAGGAGACTCCCGCAGGAGATGCAATGAGAGCGAGGAGAAATGAAGAAGACGGAAGGGGAAGTGGCAACTGTTCGCCTTTCCCCCATATATATATTCATCGCCACCAACGGCCCAGATCGAGCCAGTTCACAAGGCCTATGGGCCCAAAACGCACAGATTGGAACACGTGTTTAAGAAGCTGAAGAGACAATTATTTTAAAAATAATAGCCGTTTCTAAGAAAGATGAAACGACGCCACTACGGATGTTACCACGGGATTTGCGCGGGAAATCCCTACATCCACTTACGGGATGCCGCCAACCAACCTCAAAAATTCAAGTCAACCACTCCATGATGGAATCGCCGACTTGGGGGGCAACTGTTCCGGAGTATTCTCATACCCAGATGGAGACTTCAGATATAACGAATGAAACTCGACAGTTATAACGGACCTTATATACCGGGGTGCAATCCGGGGTCATCGTAAGATAATTGACTGCGGGTCCATCATAAATCGTGATACGCACCACGAACCACCACCGGGGTCGTCCAAGATGCCAATCCCATTGCTTACACGGCTCCGGGATCAACATCTGGCGCGTAACGTCACATGCCAAGGTGGTGCATCATACCGAACACAACGAAAACCGTTACAACTCTCAACAGATTTTCCCGCCAGTAATAGCTTATAAATACGGGAAGTTATAATGACCCAGGTACGCATCTTTTGATATATTGTTACTCTGCTGGATTGATATCTTACGTTGAGCGTCAGAGTCCCTGCAGGTACACCCTGCCCCGCCGCGGATACACCGCCGTCGACACCAACCGTCACCGTCGAAGTCCAAGAAGCTGCTGTCTTCTCGTTTGGTTGACTGAGAAGCTTTCCGAAGATCAGAAAGCTATAAGTTATAAGGGAATGAAAGAAACTGTAGAATAGAACATGGTGGTAACTTGCGGGTGGAGCCGCGGTGTTGAGGTGGTGATTTGCGGCTGGGAGATGAACCTAGCTCAGTTGAGCGCGGTGAGAATGAGTGTGCAACAGAGGCGCTGCTACAGGAGGTTTGACTGCGGTCGTGGGGTGATGGTGGTTCTGTGAGATGGGACTCGTGCAGATCTTTGGAAAAACGATTGAGAAGTTGATTTGAACATAGGGATGCAGGCGGGTGGCGGAGCTTCTTAGGAGGCGAGGGAGCTACGACCCCCAAATTTTTTAAAATCAAATATATATATATATAATTATTAAAATAATCTATATTTTTCTTATACTAATTAGATTTTTTATAATATTTTAAAATTTTATAATATCATCTAAATATATTTTATCACATTGTTTAATGAGTATAACACTCATGTGTTATTAAACTTAATAATAACATTCTCTTCATTCTAAAATTCTTTTTATTATAATATATTATGTTTCAAATTTTTGTTGTTTTAGAAGTTTAAAACTAATTAATTCTTTTTTAATTATAATTTTATTTAATATTACTCAGCTAACAACTAATGTTTCATTTTCTCTCTCTTAAAATAGTACCACCTTTGTTTCTATTTAACTAACCACTAAGACAAAAATACACTGATTAAAAGATTTAATCATTACTCTTATTTTCATAAAAAAAAATTAAACTTTCTATTTTTCTCTTTATCTCTTTTAATATTTATTGGGTCTCATTAGTGTTCAATAGTGAGTAATTTATTATTATATCATAATTAGTATAAGGGTAAAATGGGGGAAAGTGTAACTATTATTGCATTGACTGTGTAAGTGGATAATTAAATATGAATAAATTTTTCTTCAAAAATAGATAGTTAAATAGAGATAATGCATTCCGTCTTTATTATAGATCATCTCTCTTTATATTTCAATTGCTCTATAATAATGAAATAGATGAAGTATAAATGGGTATTTTTAGTAAAAAAAAATGTATACATTTAAACACATTTAAAATTTCCTTAATTTGTATGCATAATCTTAAATAATAAGAGTTTTGGAATGAGGAGAATAAGACAAAAAATCATTGAATGACAATGTAAAATTTTACACTGATAATATACAGCTATTAAGTTTAATTATAATAATATTAAATATTTCATTTATCGATTTTTCTAACTTGTGCAATATTGCACCAGATAATAAATCAAAAGTAGAAAAATTTTATTGAAAAATGTAACATTTGACATTACAAATGGATTGAATGTTGTGAAAATTACATTTTCTAATAAAATTTTTTCACTTTTAATTTATTAATGTGTGCAATATTACAAATTAAAAAAACCGTTAATTTATACCTGCATTAAACTATTATTTTGGCTCCTCCAATTTTTTGTTCAAGCTCCACCACTGGATGCAGAAAGGAGATGGGGAAGAAGGATGACGGTGGCGTAGCTGCTGCGGTGAAGATTGGAGGTGTTTGACGGACATTGTTGCGCACAGGTCTGGTAGTGGCTCGGGGATTCTGTGGTGAGGTTGAGTGCGGCAATGGTGATTCTGTGGTGTGTGGAGGCTGTGATTTATTGGTAATTGTTGAACAATAAGAGAGTGTGAAAGATGAGATACCGATCTGATTGTGATATTTTCGTGATCTGCAAATGGCTGACGAGAGATGAGGTGAGGTTGAAGGGTCAATGAAGGTTACAGTCAGGGCTGTTAGTGTACTATAATGAGAGCATAGATATTTTTTAGGGTGAATTCTACGGTGAGGTACCTTAATAGGTGCCTCATCGTGTACCCCTTGATTCAGGGGTTTTTAAATAAAAATATAATTTTTAGAATTTACAATATAATCCTCCTAAATTTTATAATTTGTAAAATGGCCTTTTAAATTTGCAATATAATCCTCCTAAATTTTTAGAATTTACAATATGGTCCTCGTAAATCAAGGGTACACGGTGAGACACCTATTAAGGTACCTCACCGTAGAATTCACCATTTTTGAGAGAAAAGTCTGAAATGATTGCGTATGAAAATTAACTGTGACGTTGATCACGTATGCCATGTGCTCTTTTTTTAACGAGTGTCTCGGATCAATTATTAATATTATTATTCAAATAGATTATTTAATATAAAGATGTAAACTTTAAAAAATATAATGATTAGTAATTTTTTTCTATTAAAATTTATATTAGAAATAAAAAAAAATTAAAATATGGAAAATTTATTTGAAACAACAAATTTCAAACATTAATAATTATAAATGTAAAATATACCATATCATATTATTTATATTTTTTAAAATATTCCTTTATACATTATATTTTTCGTCAAATTATAACATTTAAAAACATAATCACATATAAGAATTCTAAGTCCTTGTCGAGACTTCACCCTAGATATAACAACATATAATTCACCATGAGAGAAAACAGTTTTTAGTATAAACACCAACGTGTGACAATGTCTAGCCTTGACTTTTATTAATGGTCACAATAAAACAAAGAAAAATAAAAAATTGTCTCCCGTTGAAACTTTGATTGAGTGAGATAATCAAATAAAATTAAATTCATTTGAGGTGTCCGGTGTCCCCAAATGTGTTCCGCATTTCTTATTTTTTTTTTGGAAAAAATGAAAATTTAGTTTATATACATTTAAATATAAACAAATATAATATACTTTATCCATTCTTTTTTATAAGGCACACAATATTGAATCACAAAGACCAATAAAACTAATTAAAGCTAGTTAATTATTTTATTTGAGTATTGAAAAATAGTTTAACTTTCTAGTTTTGCCCTTATTTAATATTATTAACTAACTCCACTAGCATTTGATAGTTGGAAAGACATTAAAGTTAAAAAGGACAAATAAGGAAAATTATAATAAATGTTTTCTTCAAATTGTAAAGTGACTTATAAAAAGGAAAATAAAAAATTCTAAAAGGTGCCTTATAAAAAGGAATTGAGGGAGTGTGTATTTAGGTGATTTCAATTCCTATTGTAATCATTTCAAAATATTTAGTGTTGTCTTGTCATTTGTGTTTACTTAAATTCCTAATATTTATATATATTTTCGATTGCAACATGTAATGTATTCATGTATTTAATAGTTTCATTTTAAAATATATAATATTTTTTCAAACCTAATTTTTTTTCTTTTTATCTCTCTTTCTTTCCTATCACATCAATTGTAATTTATTTCATACTCTCTCTTGATTTGTTTCTTTTTATTTCTTTCTTTTTTCTACTTTTAACACCCAAAAGTTAACTGTCAAAGTTTAAATATTTTTAAAAAGAATAATAATTTTTTCACATTTTTTTTGTTTTACACTTCCTTTAACACCTTAATTTTCTTTTCATTTTTCTCTCATTTTTTTTGTTTAACAACAGGTAAGCCTGGAACATCCACATCATGGTGGGGCTAGCTCTCCTAGCGGGGACTTTTTCCATCCATAAGACTCGAACCCGAGACCTTGCTTAAGGGGCAGGGGCGTAGCTAGGAATTTTTCTTTGGGGGGGCCGGAATAAAATATTAAAAAGAGTTAAATATATTTTTCATCTCTCAAAATATGATGAAATTTGGTTTTGGTCCATCGTTTATTTTTTAATTGGTTTTGGTCCTCCATTTTTTAAAATCACATGTTTTTAGTCCTCCTCATTAACTGTACTCTATTAAGTCACTTTCGCAGTTTCAATACAATTTTTCCCTAGTAAAAATTTACAGGAATTTTTTGCGATTTTTTCTCTAGAAAATTAATGTGTAGTAAATTTTCAAAAAATAAAACTACAATTTTTTTACAAAAAATGTTGCTATAAAATTTCTTTACTTTCTTATAAAAAATATATATAGTAAATTTTCCGCAAATTTTAGAATCTAAATGAAATTTCCTTTGAATTTTGAAATCTGTATGAAATTTCGAAAGAAAATACATAGAAAAATCCACAAGAAATATTACTACGTTATCACTTAGCGGAATGTAACTAACGACAATGACTAAAATCATGTGATTTTAAAAAATGGAGGACCAAAACCAATAAAAAAAATTAATGAAGGATCAATGTAACGCCCTAATTTCTGGTCTCAGAAATAATGCCCGTTGGAGACACTATTCCTGAATTCCTTGAATTCATTTCGTTAAATTTTCGATATCGTCATACATTTGCTTAAACTTTCCAACGATTAGCTTAAGCCAAAACAAGACAAACATTAAAGACCTTAAATAAGTATCAAACCTACTTAAGTTTAGGGAAAGATTCACACTTAGATAAGTGTGATTCAATGAACTCATACCGGAAATCCGGAAGAGTCTCCCCTAAAAAATCGGACAATTACCAGCTTTCAGATTAACCTGAAAATCAGTAAAAACCAATATAACTCAATGTCATACATATCAAAACATTAAAACTAGGCCTCAGAGGCCAACTCAGAGATAATTTCACTTTACAATTTACATCAATACAAATCAGTAAGTAGCCACATAACAAATACAAATATTCCAAGGACTGCTCTTATTAAACTAATCTCCCTGCTGAAATATGACTCAGCTCCACCCTCACCTGAACTGCCTCAACCTCACCGGAGGTACCTGCACCACTAGAATATGTCCCCGAAACGTGGGGTGAGATAATAATCCCAGTGAATACAACCGCATGCATGAATGCAGGGAGCAGATATTAATGACAACTTAATGATTCAACAAACTTCATAACTTACACATTCATGAATCCAAATACATAAAACATGATTACCATTAGTCAATAACAAACCAAAAGCAATACATAAGTCGATCAATGTGAAATGTTGAGTAATGCAAGTTATGATGCTTACGATACAAAAACTTGTTGACTTCCTAGGCAAGTATACCTATTAGTCAACTGTAGTAATATGAAAATAATTTCAGAGTGTCGATCCCACGAGGAGTTGGTAGTTCAAAATTTCACTAATTCAAAAAGTGAATATGTACAAAAGAGAATATTTTGTTTCATGATTGATATGATAACTAAACACAATTCTAATAAGCAATAATAAAGAGTAAAGTTGGTTTGAAATATCAGTGGGAAAAACTGGGATTGAATTTCATCTATCTCTCTCGTCTATATTCTGGTTGTATATCAATATATAGCCTTTGTAACTATCGATATAGATGCATACACAAAAGTCATTTATATTGATTCCTCAATTATAAAATTCATAAGATTAATCTCTTGAATATTGATTCCTCATATATTCAATAGATTATCCAGCATTAAGTTCAAGTATCAAAGCATTCAATATATCAAAATCTATTCCTAGCATAATAATATATCGACTATTTTCGTTCAGATCGGATTTTCAGAAATACTTTCCAGTTAAATCCAAAAATCTAAATCTAGAATCTATTGATCAGATAGAATCAAGAACATATAAACAGAACGAAAATAACAATATCGATAGAAACGAAATCACTATATAAAAATATAACCAGAATATATCCGAGTTCAAGTCGATTTACATTCAATCCCAAAGAGGAGATTAGCCACTCATAGTGACTTTACAATCCATAAAAATGAAGAAGAAGATGAAGAAATCAAGTTCCGTAGCCTCTGTTCTTCTTTCGAGCTTTCGTTCTAATTTTTGGAATTGACGAACGGACGAAAACTGCGTTCAAATTCTGTTTTGTCCAATTGGGTAAGTGAAAATTCGCTTAAGCTAAAAATTTAGCTTAAGCGAATTGCTTTCTTCATGTTGAAGGAATTCTAATTCGCTTAAGCCATTTGAAATGGCTTAAGCGAATTTTTGGCAGAAACATCACCCCTTCTCTGGACAAAATTCGCTTAAGCCATTTGAAATGGCTTAAGCGAATTTTCAACACTTATTCTTTTTTACTTGTTGTTCTCCTTGCTTCTTTACTTCTTGGTTCCTGATTGCTCTTCTTTAATTTCTCCTGCAATTAAACATCAAAATTTAGGATTAAAAGGTTTCAATTATAACAAACACTCAGATATTACTGCTTCACTTAAATGTTCTAGAATTTGGAGGAAATCAATTGAAGCATTTATGCAATTAACTCAAAAAGTGTCATTCTTTCCAAACAAAACATCTAATATTTGGCACTTAACAACTCAAAAACTTGTTGAACTCCTAGGCAAGTATACCTATTAGTCAACTGTAGTAATATGAAAATAATTTCAGAGTGTCAATCCCACGAGGAGTTGGTAGTTCAAAATTTCACTAATTCAAAAAGCGAATATGTACAAAAGAGAATATTTTGTTTCATGATTGATATGATAACTAAACACAATTCTAATAAGCAATAATAAAGAGTAAAGTTGGTTTGAAATATCAGTGGGAAAAACTGGGATTGAATTTCATCTATCTCTCTCGTCTATATTCTGGTTGTATATCAATATATAGCCTTTGTAACTATCGATATAGATGCATACACAAAAGTCATTTATATTGATTCCTCAATTATAAAATTCATAAGATTAATCTCTTGAATATTGATTCCTCATATATTCAATAGATTATCCAGCATTAAGTTCAAGTATCAAAGCATTCAATATATCAAAATCTATTCCTAGCATAACGATATATCGACTATTTTCGTTCAGATCGGATTTTCAGAAATACTTTCCAGTTAAATCCAAAAATCTAAATCTAGAATCTATTGATCAGATAGAATCAAGAACATATAAACAGAACGAAAATAACAATATCGATAGAAACGAAATCACTATATAAAATATAACCAGAATATATCCGAGTTCGAGTCGATTTACATTCAATCCCAAAGAGGAGATTAGCCACTCATAGTGACTTTACAATCCATAAAAATGAAGAAGAAGATGAAGAAATCAAGTTCCGTAGCCTCTGTTCTTCTTTCGAGCTTTCGTTCTAATTTTTGGAATTGACGAACTGACGAAAACTGCGTTCAAATTCTGTTTTGTCCAATTGGGTAAGTGAAAATTCGCTTAAGCTAAAAATTTAGCTTAAGCGAATTGCTTTCTTCATGTTGAAGGAATTCTAATTCGCTTAAGCCATTTAAAATGGCTTAAGCGAATTTTTGGCAGAAACATCACCCCTTCTCTGGACAAAATTCGCTTAAGCCATTTGAAATGGCTTAAGCGAATTTTCAACACTTATTCTTTTTTACTTGTTGTTCTCCTTGCTTCTTTACTTCTTGGTTCCTGATTGCTCTTCTTTAATTTCTCCTGCAATTAAACATCAAAATTTAGGATTAAAAGGTTTCAATTATAACAAACACTCAGATATTACTGCTTCACTTAAATGTTCTAGAATTTGGAGGAAATAAATTGAAGCATTTATGCAATTAACTCAAAAAGTGTCATTCTTTCCAAACAAAACATCTAATATTTGGCACTTAACAACTCAAAAACTTGTTGAACTCCTAGGCAAGTATACCTATTAGTCAACTGTAGTAATATGAAAATAATTTCAGAGTGTCGATCCCACGAGGAGTTGGTAGTTCAAAATTTCACTAATTCAAAAAGTGAATATGTACAAAAGAGAATATTTTGTTTCATGATTGATATGATAACTAAACACAATTCTAATAAGCAATAATAAAGAGTAAAGTTGGTTTGAAATATCAGTGGGAAAAACTGGGATTGAATTTCAGCTATCTCTCTCGTCTATATTCTGGTTGTATATCAATATATAGCCTTTGTAACTATCGATATAGATGCATACACAAAAGTCATTTATATTGATTCCTCAATTATAAAATTCATAAGATTAATCTCTTGAATATTGATTCCTCATATATTCAATAGATTATCCAGCATTAAGTTCAAGTATCAAAGCATTCAATATATCAAAATCTATTCCTAGCATAACGATATATCGACTATTTTCGTTCAGATCGGATTTTCAGAAATACTTTCCAGTTAAATCCAAAAATCTAAATCTAGAATCTATTGATCAGATAGAATCAAGAACATATAAACAGAACGAAAATAACAATATCGATAGAAACGAAATCACTATATAAAAATATAACCAGAATATATCCGAGTTCGAGTCGATTTACATTCAATCCCAAAGAGGAGATTAGCCACTCATAGTGACTTTACAATCCATAAAAATGAAGAAGAAGATGAAGAAATCAAGTTCCTTAGCCTCTGTTCTTCTTTCGAGCTTTCGTTCTAATTTTTGGAATTGACGAACTGACGAAAACTGCGTTCAAATTCTGTTTTGTCCAATTGGGTAAGTGAAAATTCGGTTAAGCTAAAATTTAGCTTAAGCGAATTGCTTTCTTCATGTTGAAGGAATTCTAATTCTCTTAAGCCATTTGAAATGGCTTAAGCGAATTTTTGGCAGAAACATCACCCCTTCTCTGGACAAAATTCGCTTAAGCCATTTCAAATGGCTTAAGCGAAATTTCAACACTTATTCTTTTTTTCTTGTTGTTCTCCTTGCTTCTTTACTTCTTGGTTCCTGATTGCTCTTCTTTAATTTCTCCTGCAATTAAACATCAAAATTTAGGATTAAAAGGTTTCAATTATAACAAACACTCAGATATTACTGCTTCACTTAAATGTTCTAGAATTTGGAGGAAATCAATTGAAGCATTTATGCAATTAACTCAAAAGTGCCATTCTTTCCAAACAAAACATCTAATATTTGGCACTTAACAACTCCCCCCAACCTTGAATCTTGCTTGTCCTCAAGCAAAGTAAACAACCATACTTCACCTATTCATTAATTCAGTTTTGAAACTGGTTATTTGGAAATCATTTCCATGGTCCTTCAAAAGACAACTTCACATTCCAAGCAAAGAATTGAAAGCAAAAGCATATGGTAAATCCAATTTCAAATAGAAGGAGGACAAAAGTGCAATTAATCACCAAAAGGAGCAATTATAACAATGATATGATTCTAATCAAAGAAATTTTTATCTCAACTCTCACTGGTGAGTGTTTCTCTCAACCTTTCACTGAAAATTGCACAATCAAAATTGCTGGTCATTTCCAATTCAACCACAATCACACATTTGGCATGGATCTTAAGGTCTTATAAAGGTTGTAATGAGGCTAGGCTTCCAAGAATTATGGTTTTTCAGGATAATCAAAAGCACAATTCAAGAAAAGAGAGCATACTACATTTCAATTCAATTTACATCAACTCTCACTTCTTAACACCTCAATACACCAAATTTTTCATTCTCAATCTACTCCTTTTTATTTTCATTGTCTTTCTTCTTTTTTTTTTATAATATATACACATATATAATAAGGAGTAAATTGTATAGCCAAACCATTTTTCTTTTATATACACACTTTCACCAACCCATTATTATTGAAATGATAATATGCACCTATGCTCTCCTTCCTTTAGTGTGCAAAGGTAGGATAATATTTTGATTTTAAGGTCAAGGTACATAATCAAAGAACAATTAGGCTCAAATGGGCTAGCATAAAAAATGGTCATTTATAGGTTAGCTATTTGGCACTAAGCTTTTTATATATAACAAAACTTGCCTTAATCATTACCATGCCTTTTGTGTGATATTATCAAAAAGGAAATTCAAGCAATATCAACTGGCTAATTAACAGTGAAACTCTCAGTCTGTTTATGTATTCACACACTCACTGGGTCATTTGTGGCTTGTTTCCTTGATTATATCACCTATTGTTATGATTGCTTATTTTGGTCAATTATCATGCACCAATGTCCTAATCCTATTTGATTATGCAATTTACCACATTTTCCTTTTTTTACTTCTTTGTTCAGTTTGTTCAGCTGTTCTAACTTTAGGACACTTACTGGATCCTGATTTCTTTTTAACCAATCTCCTCAAGAAAAATTTTTCTGTTCATTCCCAAAAAGTATTTTCTAAGTATTTATATCTATGTATCAGTATTATATTCACATTACTAAAACACAAATCCTGACTAATCAAAGTAATAAAACAAACTAAAAACAGAAGTAACTGAAACAAGAAACAACCATAAATAACTAACACACAAACTGAACTTATCAAAAGTATTAAACACTGCAGTCTCAGTAATCTGCCAAAATATCAACACAAACAGTATGAAAAATGTCCAACTAGTAGCAATAAAACCATGTCAAATCAACAAAATCAGAATAAAGGAATTAATCAATCTCCCCTCATAATCCTATCCAAATCATCCTCAAAATCTGCTGCCTGGAAATCTCCTCCAACTTCACCAGTAGCACCAAGTGTATCCTCATCTGCTACCTCAGATGGTCCTCCAGGAATGTAATCATCTCCAACTGCAGCTCCATGGTCAGCCCCAGCTCCACTCCCCCCGGAAAGAATGAACTGTCCCCAAGCCACTGAACATAGGAAAGGAACTGTGCTGGATCCCAACCCTGCTTCTCCACAATGTATTGTTGTCCTCTATGCAAGGAGATGCGCTGCAGCCTGTCATGTTGCATTTCTAAACTCAACCTGTCGAACCTCTCCATAATCTGAGCATTAGATGGTTGAGATTGACATTCAGGTTCTTCTTCTTCCTGTGGTGGCTGGCCTGCTCCTTCATTGGGGCTTGTGCAGTATTGTTCAATGTAACCCTTATCAATAGGATCTCTGATTCTTCTTGTGGGATTCACCTCAACCCCTTGAGCTTCACACATAGCTGTTATGGTAGCAGGGAAGCCCAATGTCCTTGTGGCTATTGTATTGTTTTTATTGGTTTCAGCTTTCACAAACCTGTGCATTTCATCAGATATTATATGAGCCACATCCACAGTGAAGCTTTCCTCTAGAATGCTATACAACAAATGACATCTGGCTAGGTTCATGTCAGATACATGACCCAGTGGGATGATGTTAGCTAATATGAAAGTAGACCAAATCTTAGCAGTGGTTGTCATGCTACTTCTCTGAATTTTTAGAGGCTTCCCAGACTGTCCTCTGATATAACCATGGCGGGGAAGGCAGATTTTTCTAACTTCGTTCCTTTCATTAAACCCGGATCTCATTCCCTTCAAAGTCATATAAGTGCAAGTTTCATCTTCATTGAGTGTAAGTGGATTACCTAAGAACTCATTTATGGCATCCCTGTCATATCGGATCCATCTTCCTCTAACTTTTGAAGTTCTGTTCCCAGGCCCATCAGGTGGATAGGCATTAGCATAGACGAGGGTGATAGATGAAATTCAATCCCAGTTTTTCCCACTGATATTTCAAACCAACTTTACTCTTTATTATTGCTTATTAGAATTGTGTTTAGTTATCATATCAATCATGAAACAAAATATTCTCTTTTGTATATATTCACTTTTTGAATTAGTGAAATTTTGAACTACCAACTCCTCGTGGGATCGACACTCTGAAATTATTTTCATATTACTACAGTTGACTAATAGGTATACTTGCCTAGGAAGCCAACAAGTTTTTGGCGCCATTGCCGAGGAACGAACCCGGGTCGTCCGCGTGACAGGCGGAAATACTTAGATGAAGTCAATTGCTTTCTTGATGCTAGAAAAACTTCATCTAAGACATCCATTCTAAAACACTGCTGCTTGTCCCTTGGATGTTGCATAGCTTCAAATACATTAAAGTTAACTTCATCATCTTGTACTCTGACCTTCAATTTACCATCATCAACATCAATTATTACTTTAGCTGTCTTCATAAAAGGTCTTCCCAGAATTAGAGGAACCTCAACATCTTCCTCTATATCCATTACCACAAAATCAACTGGGAATACAAATTTTTCAACTTTAACCAAAACATCTTCAGCAACACCATAAGGGTATTTCATGGATCTGTCAGCTAACTATAATGTCATCCTTGTGGGTCTCACCTCCAGATCACCTATTCTCTTTAACATAGATAAAGGCATCAAATTAATACTGGCTCCCAAGTCAAGCAATGCTTTACCTACTGGCAGTGTTCCGATTGTAACAGGAATAGTGAAACTTCCAGGGTCCTTGGATTTCTGTGGTAAAGATTTCTGAATTATAGCACTACACCCTGCCTCAAGTTCCACTGTTTCTTCAGAAAACCTTCTCTTTTTTGTTAGGAGCTCTTTCATGAACTTTGCATATGTTGGCATCTGCTCCATTGCTTCTACAAAAGGAATATTAATTTGCAGTCTTTTAAATATATCCATGAATCTTGCAAACTGCCTTTCCTTGTCTCTTTTTGATGGATTCTGAGGGTAAGGTAGATTCTTCAGTTGAGGCACTTGTCTTTCACCCTTCTCCCTCTTTTTCTCATCACTTTTATTTTCTCCCTCTTTTTCTTTTCCTTTTTTCAACTCTCTATTTACAGCCTCACTTTTATTTTGTTCTTCCTCTCCCTCACACTCATTTTTCTCTTCTTCATTCTCTTTTTACTCCAAAACTTCTTCCTCTACTAACAGGTTGTCACCAATCCCTCTACCTACAACTCTTCCACTTCTTGTAGTGATAGATTTGCAATGCTCCTTTGGATTGGTTTGTGTGTTGGCTGAGAAGTGTCCTGATTGTTGATCTGATAACTGCTTTGCCAACTGTCGAACCTGTGTCTCAAGATTTCTGATTGCAGATTCGGTATTTTTCTGATTTGACATAGAAGTCTGCATGAATTTCTCTAATGTATCCTCCAACCTTGATGTTCTTTCATGTACAGAAGGATAATGCTGCTGTTGTTGTTGGTAAGGGGCTTGTCTATTAGAAGGTCCAGCTTCCTGTCTCCATCCAAAATTCTGATTTTGATTGTTTCTCCACCCCTGCGAAAAATTGTTACCATAATTATTAGGATTGGTAGAGAAATTACCTGGTCTTCCTTGGTTGGCCATATAATTGATTTGTTCCTCCTGTTGGTTTTCTTGATAAGAACAGTGACCATTTGGATGGTCACCTCCACAGAAATCACAAATTAAAGGTTGTACCGGACCAGGACCAGATTGCACTGAATGTAATTGTTGAGGAAGCTTAGACATTTGCTTTGTAAGTGCTTCAATTTGTTGTGTAAGAATTTTGTTCTGAGCCAGAATAGCATCAGTAGTACTCAGATCAAGCACCCCTCTCCTTTGCACTGTACCCCTTTCACGTTGAGCTTGCTGATCGGCAGATGCTAAACCTTCAATGATTTTTGTGGCTTGTTCAGCATCTACTGATAACATAGTTCCTCCAGTTGCTGCATCCAATATCATTTTTGTATCAGGCAAGAGACCATTGCAAAATGTATTCAGCTGAGTTATATCTTCAAATCCATGGTTGGGACATCTCCTCAACAAGGACTTGAATCGTTCTCAAGCTTCAAAAAGAGATTCATCTGGTCCCTGCTTGAATTGTGAAATGTCTGCCTTAGCCTTGATGTATCTAGAGGGCGGAAAGAATCTATTCAGAAATTTCGCCTCTACTACACTCCAGCTAGTCAAACTTTGATTCGGATGAGATTTAAGCCATTCCTTTGCTTTACCTGCCAATGAAAAAGGGAACAAACGTAAGTATACACTTTCTAAATCCTCTTCCTCAAAACCCATTGTTGCAATTAATTCATAAAAAGTAGAAAGGTGGGTATATGGATCTTCATGATCCATTCCATGAAACTGATGGGCACTGATTAAGCTCAGGAATGCAGGCTTCATTTCAATTGCTTTTGTTGCAGCTGGTACTACAATGCTTGAAAAATGTCTGGGACCCTGTTGTAAGGCATAATCTCCCAGTGTTCTTCTTGGTCTTTCTCCAGCCATGTTTTCTATCCTTTGATTTTCAGGACTTGGTGTGTTGGGAGTATTAGAAGACTCTCATGTGACTTGTCCTTGTTTCTTTTTCTTTCTGTGCTTACTTCTGTTCTTATGAGCTGTCTTCTCAATTTCTGGGTCAAATTCTAATTGGTCTTCAGGTACCTGACCTCTCAATAACATAAATCAACACAGCTCAAACAAGGATTAGCACAAGGATGAAAGTATAAACAAAAACTAACTAAAAAGGTAAAATTATTCACAATACTTAATGAACTAGATAAACTTTGAACTGACACCGCTCCCCGGCAACGGCGCCAAAAACTTGTTGGCTTCCTAGGCAAGTATACCTATTAGTCAACTGTAGTAATATGAAAATAATTTCAGAGTGTCGATCCCACGAGGAGTTGGTAGTTCAAAATTTCACTAATTCAAAAAGTGAATATATACAAAAAAGAATATTTTGTTTCATGATTGATATGATAACTAAACACAATTCTAATAAGCAATAATAAAGAGTAAAGTTGGTTTGAAATATCAGTGGGAAAAACTGGGATTGAATTTCATCTATCTCCCTCGTCTATATTCTGGTTGTATATCAATATATAACCTTTGTAACTATCGATATAGATGCATACACAAAAGTCATTTATATTGATTCCTCAATTATAAAATTCATAAGATTAATCTCTTGAATATTGATTCCTCATATATTCAATAGATTATCCAGCATTAAGTTCAAGTATCAAAGCATTCAATATATCAAAATCTATTCCTAGTATAACGATATATCGACTATTTTCATTCAGATTGGATTTTCAGAAATACTTTCCAGTTAAATCCAAAAATCTAAATCTAGAATCTATTGATCAGATAGAATCAAGAACATATAAACAGAACGAAAATAACAATATCGATAGAAACGAAATCACTATATAAAAATATAACCAGAATATATCCGAGTTCGAGTCGATTTACATTCAATCCCAAAGAGGAGATTAGCCACTCATAGTGACTTTACAATCCATAAAGATGAAGAAGAAGATGAAGAAATCAAGTTCCGTAGCCTCTGTTCTTCTTTCGAGCTTTCGTTCTAATTTTTGGAATTAACGAACTGACGAAAACTGCGTTCAAATTCTGTTTTGTTCAATTGGGTAAGTGAAAATTCGCTTAAGCTAAAAATTTAGCTTAAGCGAATTGCTTTCTTCATGTTGAAGGAATTCTAATTCGCTTAAGCCATTTGAAATGGCTTAAGCGAATTTTTGGCAGAAACATCACCCGTTCTCTGGACAAAATTCGCTTAAGCCATTTCAAATGGCTTAAGCGAATTTTCAACACTTATTCTTTTTTTCTTGTTGTTCTCCTTGCTTCTTTACTTCTTGGTTCCTGATTGCTCTTCTTTAATTTCTCCTGCAATTAAACATCAAAATTTAGGATTAAAAGGTTTCAATTATAACAAACACTCAGATATTACTGCTTCACTTAAATGTTCTAGAATTTGGAGGAAATCAATTGAAGCATTTATGCAATTAACTCAAAAAGTGCCATTCTTTCCAAACAAAACATCTAATATTTGGCACTTAACATGCACTCACTGTTGTGCCCAGCAGGCATGATCTTATCACTTTCTAGAGTTAGACCTGAGCTCAGACTACGGGAACCGGCTTTCCCGGGGACGAATCCCACCCAAACTGGACCGAAGTCGTGTTTTACTTAATTACTTGATTTTTAACTCTTAGCGCAAAGGCCGGCTTAATTAACTCACGGTCGAAACCGGCTTACATTATTCAAATGCACATGATAACACTTTTCGTAAGTTTGCAAGTATCGTAAACTTCGACATTCAAAGGTTTTTCAGGCAAATCCTAACATCAATCACTCAATCTTAAGCAAACGTTACTAAGTCATTCAAAATAACTAAATAGAAAGGGAGATCAAGGAGTTGGGTTCATACATTAAGCATATCGACAATTTCGTAAATCTCGCTATTTTCGACTCTACGAATAACAACCCCACATTTTCAATTCAAACTCTAAAAACAACCGTATCAAGCTATGAAATAGCATTAATCAAAGAACTATAACCGATTCGAATAAGTGTATGAGTTACAATCGAGGGAATTCGTTAGTTTCGATAGTTTCGATAACTTCGAAACTAAGGATTTTGACGCTCGATTCTATACTCATATGCTCAATCTATCGATAATACCTTCAAACAACATGATTACACCAATCCAAACAAGAATCATTCATCATCAAGAAAGGGGGAGAAAAGGGGAGGGTTCATGCAAAGTAGGAGCTAACTAATCTCTATCATACAAGTGAGTTATACTCACCCAAGAGTGAAATCCCACTTGAGAAGGTAGATGAAGTAGTTTCCTTGCCTCAATTATCCTTCTCCAAGCCTTGATTGTGAAACTTCTCTCTAGAATTCTCTCTCTCTCTCAGTTTCTTTTATGAAAAGAAAGAAAATGAAAATGTTATGTTTTAAGTTGCAGATTTAAAGTCATTTAACTTATGGTAATCGATTACAGACCCTTGTAATCGATTACCAGCAGCGAAAATAACACTGAAAATCCTTTCTGGCAAACTGGTAATCGATTACAACTTATGGTAATCGATTACCACAAATTCAGCTCTCGGGTAATCGATTGCAGACTGTGAGTAATCAATTACCACAAATACTGCTCTCAGGTAATCGATTACAAACTCTCTGTAATCGATTACCAGCAAGCCAAATTTACTAATTTTACTTAGACAAAATTCTGAACGTGGTTATATAACTAAGTTTTAACCCCTAAATCCTCAACTTACCTTTTCTTAATTACTAACACATGATTCCCTTATTTTCAGCCTAATGAGTTATTAATGTTCCTAATTTTGCGGGATGTTACATTCTACCCCCCTTTAAGCAATTTTGTCCTCAAAATTGTTTAAGAAAACAGGATTTAAAGACTACTTCAACTAAAAGTTTTGGAAGTCGTTCTCGTAACCTGGTGAAGAGCATTCCAGAACCTAAAAGTGAACCTAGGGTCCCTATCTGGTATGGTGTTAGAGGGAATGCCATGGAGTCTGACAAACTCTCTATCATACATGTAACATCCTAAATTTTATTAGGATAAATATAGAATATTAATTAATTGGATTAATTAAATAAATAATTAATTTGAGGAGAAATAAATAATAGGATTATTATTATTATTATTAGTTTTTTTTCGTAAAGGTAATTTTAATGAAAAATAGAATAAGGGGTGAGAGTGGGCCTAAGCCCAATTAGTTATTTTAGTAAGGAGGGGTAACAGAGCACCCTAATCCTTATTCGTATCATTCGTCAGTAAGCGAAAGGCTAAGGAGGGGAGAAACAGAGTCTCAAGAGAGAGCTGCTGAGGAGTGAAAGTCAAGAATCCAAGAAAGGACTTCATCGCTGTGATCAAAGCTTCGCTTAAGGTACGGTGGGGGAGAGGGTATTGCATGTAGGGATATTGGGTAGTGAGGGGCAACCATAAGATCCTCTAAAGGCTCTAAAATTCATATGGAATTATGTTGTAAATAAGCATGAATGATGTATTGTGTTGATTGATGAGTGTCTGGATGTATGTTGATGATTGATTGGATGAAATTAAGAATGGTATTGGGAATAATGAAAGAGGGGTGATTAGGGATTGAGAAATTGGGGTTTTGATGAATTGATGGTATAATCTACAATTGATTGTCAATTTACTGAGTATTGGATGTTATTAATTGGTATGAATGATGTTTAGACGAAAAAGATTGAATAGGGATTGATTGGACGAGTTTAGAGATGTTTGAAATCGTGAAATCTGCGATCTGCGTCGCGGGTAATCGATTACCAGGTGTGGTAATAGATTACCAGAGTGTTCTGGGCAACCCAGAAGCACCTTTTGCTTGCTGGTAATCAATTACAGGGGTGCTGTAATCGATTACCAGAGAGTCTGTCTGTGGGTAATCGATTACAGGGGTGTTGTAATCGATTACCAGAGAGTTTTTTGTGGGTAATCGATTACAGGGGTGCTGTAATCGATTACCAGAGACCTTGTTTGCAGGTAATCGATTACTAGAGGTTGGTAATCGATTACCAGAGTGGATTTTAAGATCCTGAGTGTTTGATGTTGATGATTAATGATGTTGGATGATGTGTGTGATGATTATGATGATGTATAATGATGATGTTGATGTTAATAGTGTATATCAGTTTATAATGATGATGTTTAATGATGAGCACGATGATGCATGATGATGATGTTGATGTTAATAGTGTATATCACTTTATAATGATGATGTTTAATGATTAGTGTATTGATGTATTATGATGTTGATGATAATGATGTCGGTGTATATCACCTTGTTATGATGATGTTTAATGATGAGTGTATTGATGCATGATGATGTTGATGATAATGATGATGGTGTATATCACCTTTTGATGATGATGGTGTATATCACATTTTGATGATGATGTTACCTAAGTTGTGCGGGCCCATAGAGGGGGGTACAACTTAGAAGAGATGCCTTGAGCATGTGTGATGAGACTTGAATTGTGCGGGCCCATAGAGGGGGTACAATTCGGGAGGTGAACTGAGTTGTGCGGGCCCATAGAGGGGGGTACAACGCAGGGGATCAAGATGAGGCGTTCGATGCACGGGCCCATAGAGGGGGTGCAACCTTGGAGTGATTGTACGGGCCCATAGAGGGGGTACAACCTAGGGTTGAATGTCGTTGTGCGGGCCCATAGAGGGGGTACAACCTATCGGATAGTGTGTGGTAACACCGATAGACTATCTTGGTACTAACTAGAGTGACTGACGAGGTGCACCCATTGTGTGGAGTTCCATGTCATGATCTTTGGGTAGACGATGAGAGATGAATGATGTAATGATGATAATGAGTATGATGATAGATGAATGATGTAATGATGATATTGAGTATGATGATAGATGAATGATGTATGATGATAATGATTATGACGATATATAAATGATGTATGATGATAATGAGTATGATGATAGATGAACGATGTATGATGATAATGAGTATGATGATAGATGAATGATGTATGATGATAATGAGTATGATGATATATATAAATGATGCTATGATGGTAATGAATATGATGATATATGAAAGAGGCTATGATGATGAGTTTGGGTGAGTGTGTGACAGATATACATGTTGATATAGATGATTAACTATATGGTGAGTTTTAGATGAATGTTATTAATGGTGATTGATGTATTGATGGCATGACGTAATGATGTTGTGGGTGAGGATGGGTATTCTCTATGTGTATGTATATGTAGTATTCCTTTCCTCACTGTATTCTGTGGATCAATTTTACAGGTGTTGATGAGGACACGACTGGTGTCGATTACGATTAAAAGGGTATGCTCTGATAGATATGACATCAGGGCGTATTTGGGAGTTTTATATGTTTCTAGATTAGGAGTACTTTGTTTATGAACCTTTTTGGATGCCTTGTATGGCAGTAGGCTATTAGTAGTTTTATGTATTGGAGATTCCGCTGCTTTATATTTGATTTATATTTGAAAGTTTAATTTCTTTTAATAAGTCGTATTCGAACTATGAGATTTAATAAAGAACGATTGTGAACCTTTTTACCTATCATGGGGTTTTCCCTTTTCTAAACTTTAATTTCTTAAACATATAAGAGTATGGGCTAGAAGGGTGTCACATTAGTTGGTATCAGAGCAGGTCGATTCACCGGCCTTGAGTTATGAGTTTACTATGCTTTTGATGTGCTATTCTGATTGATTGGTTGAGTTATTGATTGGTTGCTTGAGTGAATTGTCTGCTTGGTTGATTGTTGTTTGTTTGATTTCCTTGCTTTTCTGCTTTGCATAGTATGTGTGCTTACCCTTTCTTAATTACAGAAAGAGTAATGGTTGGGGGGTAGAAACGATCGAGCAATGGCCGATGCCTTGATGGCCATGGCACAGGCTGTTGGCAACCTTAACCAACACCACGAGACGGACTGGCTTGCGCGGTTCCAGAGGAACCATCTACCTACATTCCGAGGAGGTTATGACCCGGATGGAGCGGCTGACTGGATTTATGAGATTGAGAAGATCTTCAGAGCAATGGACTGCCCTATGCCTCAGAAGGTAACCTTAGCAGCCTTCATGTTATCTGGAGATGTTGGTTTCTGGTGGCAGAGCACCTGTCAAAGGATGATCAATGAGGGCACCGCCTTGAGTTGGGACAACTTCAAAAGGTTATTCCTGGAGAAGTACTTTCCACATGACGTGCGCAACAAGAAACAGATAGAGTTCTTGGATCTAAAGCAAGGGGACGGCACTGTGGCAGACTACGCATCAAGGTTTGAAGCTCTAGCACGATTTTGCCCGACATATGAGGGAGCGGCCAATGAAGAAGCCAAGTGTGTCAAGTTTCTCAGCGGCCTTCGTCCCGAGATTAAGCAAATGTTCAACTACCAAGGGATCACGCGCTTTCACGAGCTGGTGAACAAGTGTAGGATCTATGATGAAGACAACTGGGCCAAGACAGCACATTATAAGAGTGGAGGGCCTTTGAGGAGTCAGAACAAGTTCCAAGCAACTAGTAAGGGCAAGCCATATTCCAGAGCAACAGGAAACCTCAAGATTGGAGGTGGCAGTGAAGGCACAGTACAAAAGAAAGGTTATGCTCCAGCGGCAAAGGGTGGGAGTGTTGGTGCTACCACTCCTATTACATGTTTCAAGTGCGGAAAGGAGGGCCACCGAGCAAACCAATGCGGAGACAGAGAGATCACCTGCTACACATGTCAGCAGAAGGAACACATCGCTCGTGATTGTCCTCAAAAGACGCAAGGAACAGTGGCGGCAAGCGGGGATGCCAATGGGAGCGCCAGTAAACCTAAGGCTACGGGGAGGGTCTTTTCCTTGAGTGGTACTGAAGCTGCTCAATCCGAGGACTTGATCCAAGGTATGGGTTTCATTGCTGGTAATCCTTTAGTGATATTATTTGATTCTGGTGCGACTCATTCTTTCATATCACATGCCTGTGTGTCTAAACTTAAATTGCCCATTTCTTCTTTGCCTTTTGTATTGAGTGTGGAAACGCCAGCTAGTGGGTCAGTTTCTACTTCCGATGTTTGCTTAAATTGTTCTATAACTGTTAATGATACAAACTTTCTAGTTGATTTGATTTGTTTGCCTCTAAGTCAACTAGACGTCATTCTTGGTATGGACTGGTTATCGTCCAACCATGTCCTTCTAAACCTTATTGATAAGTCTGTTGTTTTTGGTCACCCTATCGAGAGTAAGAGTAAGAATTTTATGACTGCCAATCAGGTAAAGGCGTCTCTAAAGGAAGATGCCCAGGTTTATATGCTCTTAGCTTCTTTGAAATCTGATAGTAGCGCTGTGGTGAGTGAGATACATGTGGTGTGTGAGTACCCTGAAGTATTTGCTAATAATGTGTCTAGTTTACCACCTGAGAGAGAGCTAGAGTTCGCCATAGACTTAGTGCCAGGTACAGGACCGATTTCAGCTACACCTTATAGGATGTAACCCATAGAGCTAGCAGAACTTAAGAAGCAACTAGAAGACCTGTTAGAGAAAAAGTTCATTAGGCCTAGTATGTCACCCTGGGGAGCGCCTGTGTTGTTTGTTAAGAAGAAGGATGGTAGCATGAGGTTGTGTACAAATTACCGCCAGTTAAACAAGGTAACCATTAAGAATAGGTATCCTTTGCCTAGGATAGATGACTTGATGGATTAGTTAGTGGGGGCATGTGTGTTTAGTAAGATAGATCTTATATCAGGCTATCATCAGATTAGAGTTAAGGAGGAGGATATACCTAAGACCGCTTTTAGGACTAGGTATGGACATTACGAGTATCTGGTAATGCCTTTCAGTGTGACGAATGCTCCTGCCATTTTTATGGATTATATGAACAGGATTTTTTCACCCTTATTTGGATAAATTCGTAGTTGTCTTTATAGATGATATACTAATTTATTCCAAAACTAAGGAGGAGCATAAGGAACATCTAAAGGTAGTGCTTCAGGTTCTTAAGGATAAACAGCTTTATGCTAAAATGTCCAAGTGTGAGTTCTGGTTAGAGCAAGTAAGCTTCTTAGGCCATGTGATTTCTAAGGGAGGTATAGGTGTAGATCCCTCTAAGGTAGAAGTCGTGCTTAAGTGGGAGTCCCCTAAGTCAGTGAGTGAGATTAGGAGTTTCCTTGGGTTAACGGGGTACTATGGGAGGTTCATAGAAGGGTTTTCTAAGTTAGCTTTGCCTTTGACCAAGTTGACTAGGAAGGGAGTTGCCTATGTGTGGAATAGTAAGTGCGAGACTAGCTTCCAAACCCTTAAGGAGAAGTTGACTAGTGCACCAGTCTTAGTGTTACCTGACCTTAGCAAATCTTTTGTAGTATATTGTGATGCTTCTAAGATGGGTTTAGGTGGGGTGTTGATGCAAGAGGGTAAAGTAGTAGCCTATGCTTCTAGGCAATTGAAAATCCATGAGAGAAACTACCCTACCCATGACCTAGAGTTAGCAGCCGTAGTGTTTGTGTTGAAGATGTGGAGACATTACCTGTACGGTTCCCGATTCGAGGTTTTTAGTGACCATAAAAGCCTTAGATACCTGTTTGACCAGGAAGAGCTGAACATGAGGCAGAGGAGGTGGTTAGAGTTTCTTAAGGATTACAATTTTGAGTTAAGTTACCATCCCGGTAAGGCTAATGTAGTGGCTGATGCCTTGAGTAGGAAGTCTATCCATGTTAGTTCCCTAATGATTAGAGAGATGGACCTTTTAACCCAGTTTAGAGATCTAAGTTTGGCTTGGGAAGTAACATCCTCTAGTGTGAAGTTAGGAATGACCAGGGTAAGTAATGATTTGCTGAAGGATATTAGTAAAGCCCAGTTAGAGGATCCCTTTTTGGTTAGTAGGCGAGAGGCTATAGAAGGGGGTAGTGGTGGAGAGTTTGTAATTGGTACTGATGGGGTAGTGAGATTTGGGGATCGAGTGTGTGTTCCTAGTTAACCTAGCATTAAGAGGTTAGTACTAGAAGAAGGGCATAGGAATAAGCTTAGTTTCCACCCAAGATCAACTAAGATGTATCAGGATTTAAAGAAAGTGTTTTGGTAGCCTAGGATGAAAAGGGACATAGAGGAGTTCGTGAGTGCTTCTTTAGCGTATCAAAAGGCTAAGGTAGAGCATCAAAAACCTTCAGGATTGCTTCAGCCCTTAAGTATACCTGAGTGGAAGTGGGATAGCATTTCCATGGATTTTGTAGTTGCCTTGCCTAAGACGGTGAAAGGACATGACTCAATTTGGGTTATTGTCGATAGGTTAACTAAGAGTGCTCATTTCCTTCCCATCAATATTAATTATTCTTTAGAGAAGTTGGCTCGGTTGTACATCAGTGAGATTGTGAGGTTGCATGGCATACCATCTAGTATAGTCTCAGATAGAGATCCCAGGTTCACCTCTAGATTTTGGGAGAGTTTACAGCAGGCCTTGGGGACCCAGCTTAGGCTTAGCTCAGCTTATCACCCTCAGACGGATGGTCAGACCGAGAGAACCATTCAATCCTTAGAGGATTTGCTTAGAGCCTGTGTGTTAGACCAAGGGGGTAGTTGGGATAGCTTCTTACCTTTGATAGAGTTCACCTATAACAATACCTTTCACTCTAGCATAGGTATGGCGCCCTATGAAGCATTATATGGTAGGAGGTGTAGAACCCCTTTGTGTTGGTGTGAGACGGGTGAGAGTCTTGCTTTAGGACCTAAGATAGTGCAGCAGACCACAGATAAGGTTAGGATAATCTAAGAGAGGATGAGGACAACCCAAAGTAGGCAAAAGAGTTATGTTGATAAGAGGAGGAAGGAGTTAGAGTTCAAAGAAGGGGATCATGTATTCCTGAAAGTCACTCCGTGGACTGGGGTTGGTAGAGCATTAAAGTCTAGAAAGCTTACACCTCGATTTATTGGTCCTTACCAAATCCTTAAAAGAGTCGGCAATGTTGCCTACCAAATCGCTTTGCCTCCACATCTGTCTAATCTTCATAACGTTTTCCACGTTTCTCAACTCCGGAAATACGTTCACGATCCTTCGCATGTGATTGAGTCGGATCATCTTGAGGTTAAGGAAAACCTAACAGTGGAAACCATGCCGGTGAGAGTTGAGAATCGGAGGGTGAAACAACTTCAAGGTAAAGAGATTCCTTTAGTTAAGGTGATCTGGGGAGGACCTACACCCGAGAGTGCCACTTGGGAACTTGAAGAGAAGATGAAAGAGTCTTATCTAGAACTTTTCACTTCAGGTAAAGTTCAAGGACGAATTTTCTTTTTAGGAGGGGAGAGTTGTAACATCCTAAATTTTATTAGGATAAATATAGAATATTAATTAATTGGATTAATTAAATAAATAATTAATTTGAGGAGAAATAAATAATAGGATTATTATTATTATTATTAGTTTTGTTTCGTAAAGATAATTTTAATGAAAAATAGAATAAGGGGAGAGAGTGGGCCTAAGCCCAATTAGTTATTTTAGTAAGGAGGGGTAACAGGGCACCCTAATCCTTATTCGTATCATTCGTCAGTAAGCAAAAGGCTAAGGAGGGGAGAAACGGAGTCTCAATAGAGAGCTGCTGAGGAGTGAAAGTCAAGAATCCAAGAAAGGACTTCATCGCTGTGATCAAAGCTTCGCTTAAGGTACGGTTGGGGAGAGGGTATTGCCTGTATATGCATGTAGGGATATTGGGTAGTGAGGGCAACCATAAGATCCTCTAAAGGCTCTAAAATTCATATGGAATTATGTTGTAAATAAGCATGAATGATGTATTGTATTGATTGATGAGTGTCTGGATGTATGTTGATGCTTGATTGAATGAAATTGAGAATGGTATTGGGAATAATGAAAGAGGGGTGATTAGGGATTGAGAAATTGGAGTTTTGATGAATTGATGGTATAATCTGCAATTGATTCTTGATTTACTGAGTATTGGATGTTATTAATGGGTATGAATGATGTTTAGACGAAAAAGATTGATTAGGGATTGATTGGACGAGTTTAGAGATGTTTGAAATCATGAAATCTGCGATCTGTGTCGCGGGTAATCGATTACCAGGTGTGGTAATTGATTACCAGGTGTGGTAATCGATTACCAGAGTGTTCTGGGCAACCCAGAAGCACCTTTTGCTTGCTGGTAATCGATTACAAGGGTGCTGTAATCGATTACCATAGAGTTTGTCTGTGGGTAATCGATTACAGGGGTGCTGTAATCGATTACCAGAGATTTTTTTGTGGGTAATCGATTACAGGGGTGCTGTGATCGATTACCAGAGACCTTGTTTGCAGGTAATCGATTACTAGAGGTTGGTAATCGATTACCAGAGTGGATTTTGAGATCCTGAGTGTTTGATGTTGATGATTAATGATGTTGGATGATGTGTGTGATGATTATGATGATGTATAATGATGATGTTGATGTTAATAGTGTATATCACTTTATAATGATGATGTTTAATGATGAGCATGATGATGCATGATGATGATGTTGATGTTAATAGTGTATATCACTTTATAATGATGATGTTTAATGATGAGTGTATTGATGTATGATGATGTTGATGATAATGATGTCGGTGTATATCACCTTGTTATGATGATGTTTAATGATGAGTGTATTGATGCATGATGATGTTGATGATAATGATGATGGTGTATATCACCTTTTGATGATGATGTTGATGATATTGATGATGGTGTGTATCACCTTTTGATGATGATGTTACCTAAGTTGTGCGGGCCCATAGAGGGGGTACAACTTAGAAGAGATGCCTTGAGCATGTGTGATGAGACTTGAATTGTGCGGGCCCATAGAGGGGGTACAATTCGGGAGGTGAACTGAGTTGTGCGGGCCCATAGAAGGGGTACAACTCAGGGGATCAAGATGGGGCGTTCATGCACGGGCCCATAGAGGGGGTACAACCTAGGAGTGATTGTACGGGCCCATAGAGGGGGTACAAGCTAGGGTCGAATGTCGTTGTGCGGGCCCATAGAGGGGGTACAACCTATCGGATAGTGTGTGGTAACACCGATAGACTATCTTGGTACTAACTAGAGTGACTGACGAGGTGCACCCATTGTGTGGAGTTCCAAGTCATGATCTTTGGGTAGACGATGAGAGATGAATGATGTAATGATGATAATGAGTATGATGATAGATGAATGATGTAATGATGATATTGAGTATGATGATAGTTGAATGATGTATGATGATAATGATTTAGACGATATATAAATGATGTATGATGATAGATGAACGATGTATGATGATAATGAGTATGATGATAGATGAATGATGTATGATGATAATGAGTATGATGATATATATAAATGATGCTATGATGGTAATGAATATGATGGTATATGAAAGAGGCTATGATGATGAGTTTGGGTGAGTGTGTGACAGATATACATGTTGATATAGATTATTAACTATATGCTGAGTTTTAGATGAATGTTATTAATGGTGATTGATGTATTGATGGCATGACGTAATGATGTTGTGGGTGAGGATGGGTATTCTCTATGTGTATGTATATGTAGTATTCTTTTTCCTCACCGTATTCTGTGGATCAATTTTACAGGTGTTGATGAGGACACGACTGGTGTCGATTATGATTAAAAGGGTATGCTCTGATAGATGTGACATCAGGGCGTATTTGGGAGTTTTATATGTTTCTAGATTAGGAGTACTTTGTTTATGAACCTTTTTGGATGCCTTGTATGGCAGTAGGCTATTAGTAGTTTTATGTATTGGAGATTCCACTGCTTTATATTTGATTTATATTTGAAAGTTTAATTTCTTTTAATAAGTCATTTTCGAACTATGAGATTTAATAAAGAACGATTGTGAACCTTTTTACCTATTATGGGGCTTTCCCTTTTCTAAACTTTAATTTCTTAAACATATAAGAGTATGGGGTAGAAGGGTGTCACAATACAAATCTGCTAACTTGCTAAGGAAATAGGTGCTCCTAACTGGGAGGAAGTGAGCTGACTTGGTCAGTCGGTCATCAATCACCCAGATGGCATCAAAACTAGTTTGGACTCGAGGCAAACCTGCCACAACGTCCCTAACTATACTCTCCCACTCCCACTCGTAGATTTCTAATGGTAAAAAGGGTTCCTAATGGTTTTGATGTTCTATATTGACCTGCCAACACACTAAACACTTAAAAAAACATAATCCACTATATCTCTCTTCATATCCTGATACATCTTGGTAGATCCAAGATGTACTCGAAACTTACCTCTATTAGCTTCCTCTAACACCTGTTGCCTGAGGCTACCCCCTTAGGGACATAGACTCTCCCTTAGAAGAGAATTATCCCATCTTCTGATCCGGAAAGCCCTATTGTTGTCTTCCCTCTTGGAGGCTTGAGTCCAAACTCTGAGCCTCCCTAATTAGAGCTCTTAGCTCACTAGTGAACTCGATACTATGAAGTCTGATACTATGCTCTCCAATTGTTACTCCTAAACTTAGGTTCCTGAACTTCTCTAACAACTCATTTCATGTATCATCACGAAAGACACATGAAGAGACTTTCTACTCTATTTGAGTATACTTAACTGGTTTGGTTAAACAACACGCTAGATAAAATCTATTAATAAGAAAAGATTCCACGCAACGACTAAGTAAGGATCCTAATTCTATACCCAAACCCATCAACCACCTGTTGGTTTTAAATCTTATTTTCTTAATGATTTAGCTAAGTTTGAGAAACTCCAAGAAATTTTCATGTTTATATTCTAAGTTCCACTTATATTACTAATACTAAGTCATGCACATATAATTATTCAATCCCTCGAATCACTAAGTTTGTGCTGGCGTAATTATCCAACACTCACGTCATGTTTGAGAAATTAAGTTCACATAGTCACATAGACAAACACCACACCCAAGTGGAAGGAAAGTCACTCATTCTTCTAAGAAAATAACAGAATCCTAACAACACTCATGCCATAAACGCGGGTATAATACCTACTGGTTACAGCATGAACATGGTAACCTTTCGTAGTCTCCTATCTTCCCATAATGGGATCTTTCTCTATCTCACCCTACCAGTTGGCGTTCATACTTAATTTGGTTTTAAGTTTTCATTGAAAAGGAGAGTGACATAATTTCATCCACACCCTAGCCCTCCTATAAGTAAGGATTTCTAATTGCTTTAGAGTTTTAACCTAATGAGTGCGCCTAACAATATCTCAATCATTTCCTAACACTCTGGCCAGGCCTAACTATACATGATCAAATCTAACTTTCAGGTTGGGTGCAACTTAGTAGTGCTCAAGTACAGAGTGCCTTCTATGGATTCTCATGGTTTGTCTATAAAACTACCCCCATTAAGGATTCAGGCTATTCCTAATATTTTCCAGTGTTTAAAATCTTAATTTCTCTCTTAGAGACATCAAGTCTACATCTAGGTACCTAACTAATTTGGTTCCCCTTCTCATAAGCTCTAGAGTTATTACTATTATGGTGTGAAAAGAATCTCCTATTTCTGTTTGGAGTGTGAATCTATGTAAACCTGGTCACGACTACAACATAAAGATATAAGGTTCAAAGTTCTAGAATTTTGCTCCTGGAATACATGGATAAGGTTGAATATCTAGACTGGAAGGTATTGTTTTCTCGTGACACTTACTTAATCGGTAGGGTGCAAGGATGTTACTAATTGTAACACAACATGTCATAAAATCACTCATGCAACCAACGTCATAAACAAACGGTAATTCATCAAACACAATCAGATCATGCACATTACACTATTGGAAACACATCATAAGTCAAGCAACAACCGTCCTTAAAATATTAAATTAATATCCACTACTAACTCAAGGGTGTCTGACTTTTATTAGGTTTTCAGGGTTACATTCTATAAGGCTACTAAGGTAAGGGTTCCATAGGAATTTAACCTAAGTTACCCTCTTTCTCACACAAGAATGGGCGACTTTAACTTTGTTAGGGAAGTATCCTAACTTCTGGACCAAAGTAGCCTACTCACATAACAAACCATGATCTCCATATACATCACACATCATAAGAGTGATCAGTTCCTATAATGAGTACACGTACTAGAAGATCACAATAAGTCACGGGCAACTAACCTAACCACAGTCCAATTGGATTGAACTGCTCTGATACCAAAATGTAACGCCCTAATTTCTGGTCTCAGAAATAATGCCCGTTGGAGACACTATTCCTGAATTCCTTGAAATCATTTCGTTAAATTTTCGATATCGTCATACATTTGCTTAAACTCCCAACGATTAGCTTAAGCCAAAACAAGACAAACATTAAAGACCTTAAATAAGTATGAAACCTACTTAAGTTTAGGGAAAGATTCACACTTAGATAAATGTGATTCAATGAACTCATACCGGAAATCTGGCACAGTCTCCCCTAAAAAACCGGACAATTACCAGCTTTCAGCTTAACCTGAAAATCAGTAAAAACCAGTATAACTCAATGTCATACATATCAAAACATTAAAACTAGGCCTCAGTGGCCAACTCAGAGATAATTTCACTGTACAATTTACATCAATACAAATCAGTAAGTAGCCACATAACAAATACAAATATTCCAAGAACTACTCCTATTAAACTAATCTCCCTGCTGAAATACGACTCAGCTCCACCCTCACCTGAACTGCCTCAACCTCACCGGAGGTACCTGCACCACTAGAATATGTCCCTGAAATGTGGGGTGAGATAATAATCCCAGTGAATACAACTGCATGCATGAATGCAGGGAGCAGATATTAATGACAACTTAACGATTCAACAAACTTCATAACTTACACATTCATTAATCCAAATACATAAAACATGATTACCATTAGTCAATAACAAACCAAAAGCAATACATAAGTCGATCAATGTGAAATGTTGAGTAATGCAAGTTATGATGCTTATGATGCACTCATTGTTGTGCCCAGCAGGCATGATCTTATCACTTTCTAGAGTTAGACCTGAGCTCAGACTACGGGAACCGGCTTTCCCGGGGACGAATCCCACCCAAACTGGACCGAAGTCGTGTTTTACTTAATTACTTGATTTTTAATTCACAGCGCAAAGGCCGACTTAATTAACTCACGGTCGAAACCGGCTTACATTATTCAAATGCACATGATAACACTTTTCGTAAGTTTGCAAGTATCGTAAACTTCGACATTCAAAGGTTTTTCAGGAAAATCCTAACATCAATCACTCAATCTTAAGCAAACGTTACTAAATCATTCAAAATAACTAAATAGAAAGGGAGATCAAGGAGTTGGGTTCATACATTAAGCATATCGACAATTTCGTAAATCTCGCTATTTTCGACTCTACGAATAACAAACCCACATTTTCAATTCAAACTCTAAAAACAACCATATCAAGCTATGAAATAGCATTAATCAAAGAACTATAACCAATTCGAATAAGTGTATGAGTTACAATCGAGGGAATTCGTTAGTTTCGATAGTTTCGATAACTTCGAAACTAAGGATTTCGACGCTCGATTCTATACTCATATGCTCAATCTATCGATAATCACTCCAAACAACATGATTACACCAATCCAAACAAGAATCATTCATCATCAAGAAAGGGGGAGAAAAGGGGAGGGTTCATGCAAAGTAGGAGCTAACTAATCTCTATCATACAAGTGAGTTATACTCACCCAAGAGTGAAATCCCACTTGAGAAGGTAGATGAAGTAGTTTCTTTGCCTCAATTCTCCTTCTCCAAGCCTTGATTGTGAAACTTCTCTCTAGAATTCTCTCTCTCTAGGTTTCTTTTATGAAAAGAAAGAAAATGAAAATGTTATGTTTTAAGTTGCAGATTTAAAGTCATTAAACTGATGGTAATCGATTACTAGGGATGGCAATTGAGCTCAGGCCCTATGGGTACCCGCAAAAATTACCCGCAATGGGCAGGGTAAAAACCCGCAAAGCGGGTATGGGCGCGGGTACGGGCAATAGCCCGCATTTTTTCATGGGGATGGGCGCGGGTACGGGCACTATGATGCCCAGCCCGCCCCATACCCGCACTCATATATATAACTATTTAATAAATAATATCATATATAATTATATATAGAGATATATTAATTTTATTAAAATATCTAATATATTTATACATATTTTTAAAACTATCTATTTGTACTTTTATTACTTTATAATATATGACTAATTAGTGTTAAAAATCACTTTTTACAAATCTTGGAGAATTCTAACATATGATATCCAAGTTTATAAAATAGTGTGACGTGAAAGTATATTATAATATTTAATAAAAAATTTATGTTTTGTGTTTTAGAACATTAACATATTGTGTTTCAATTTAATTAAATTGTTGTGTCACTGTATTTAAAAATTATGTTTGGACGATCTTCGAATAATTTTTAAATTGAGATATATTTTTCTTTAATTAATATTTTTTTAGTGAGTTGTTAATTTTTTACTTAATAAAGTGCGGGTAACGGGCGCGGGTACGGGCATATAAGTGCCCAGCGGGTATGGGGACGGGCACTAAAGTTACTGCCCACGCGGGTATGGGCGCGGGTACGGGCTTCTTTTTAAAACGCGGGTACGGGGACGGGCACTGTGGTACCCTGCCCAGAGGGTACCCATTGCCATCCCTATCGATTACAGACCCATTGTAATCGATTACCAGCAGCGAAAATAACACTGAAAATCCTTTCTGGCAAACTGGTAATCGATTACAACTTATGGTAATCGATTACCACAAATTCAGCTCTCGGGTAATCGATTACAGACTGTGAGTAATCGATTACCACAAATACTGCTCTCAGGTAATCGATTACAAACTCCTGGTAATCGATTACCAAAGACTCAGTTCTCCGGTAATCGATTACAAACTCTCTGTAATCGATTACCAGCAAGCCAAATTTACTAATTTTACTTAGACAAAATCCTGAACTTGGTTATATAACTAAGTTTTAACCCCTAAATCCTCAACTTACCTTTTCTTAATTACTAACACATGATTCCCTTATTTTCAGCCTAATGAGTTATTAAAGTTCCTAATTTTGCGGGATGTTACAATCAAAACCAAATTTCGCTATATTTTAAGGGACTAAAACATATTTAACACTATTAAAAATTATGATAAAAATATTAAATAATTTCAATTATGAATAGTAAGTTTATTTAAATAAAACTCTTCGTTCCTTCATCTGCATGGAATTTCTCAACAAGTTGACAAATTTGTTCAATATCAAATTATTTTAAAGAGTCTTTGGGATCTAAAGTTGAACCGGGTATAAGAAGTTCAACTGTCTTTTCATTAAATCTCTTATTTAATTCAAATAATTACAAATTAAAATTTTTGTTTTTCTTATCACGTGATTCTAAAAAACATATTCAAATCAAACAAAATCTCTTTCAATGTTATATTATGTTACTTAATGACATTTTCTCCCTTCTTTCCTATTCTTTGTAATGCTCGTATGTTTCCCCTTTTGATCTTTTTACTTTTTATAGACTAATATTTCTAATAAAATCTTATCTACAATTTTGAATATGATCTTATCTTCTCCAAATAAGAAAAAAAATAACCAATATAAAAAATGAAATAATAAAAAATTGAAACTTTAATTTTTGACAAAATAAAGATAAATAGCAGGAGTTGTAAAGAAGTACTTACAGAATCTACGAAATTTTTAGGGGGGGCCGAAGTAATAGTTCATGAAATGTATTATACGGGACCTATATAGTTAATAAAAAATTTGAAAAGTTTTGGTGGGGCCATGGCCCCTGCCAGCCTCCCCTTAGCTATGCCCCTGTTAAGGGGAATCAAGCATGTACCACTTGTACCAACCCCTATTGATATTTTTCTCTCATTTCATATCACATTTTTCATATTCTTTCTCTTTATTATTTTTTCTTTCTATTTTTCTCCTCCCTAAAAACTTTCCATTTTTATCTACCTACTGTCTATGTATTTTATAGGTTAGACTAAATTTGGAAATCTTAATTTTACTACTTATACGAATTAAAAAAATTAACCCCTAATGAATAGTAACTAAAAATCTAGTCAATAATTGTAATAGTATAGATTTCATCTGAACCATGAAATGCAAACAAGATGGGATGGTGAATGGGTGGAGATATTTTTTAGGAAGGAAAAATGATGCTGGTATGGGTGCCACAGCCCACCGCGAAGCTCACTATAATTGCAGATGTAGTACAACTGCTTGCGTAGAACAACACAGCCTGAATGATAACATACGTGACATGCATATTGGAGGCATTAAAGATATTTTGTGGTCTTTTGAGATCAATTATGAATTAGAAACAAATAAGTAATTTATACACCATAAAAATATACAGCAATTCATACAACACATTTTTTCTTTCTTTTTATCACATCACTCGTCGCATCCCACGTTTCTCTCATTTCTTTTCTCTTTCTCTTGTTGTACATGCATGTACAATTTACATTTCTCAATTAATTAAAAATCATCTCTTTTGCATTCTCTCTTTTAATTATATATGGATGTTGTCAATCTTTCTATAGGTGACTTTTATTAGGGGTGGGCACGGACCCGATGTCCGACCCAGGCCCGATAAATCCGAAGAGAAAAAATGTTACTTGGGCGGGTGCGGGCGGTTTCTCGGGTTGACGGGTGGAAAAAAATGGGTTGATGCGGTTGTGTACGGTCGGGCTCGGGTGATAAAAAAATTAATCCAACGGTAACCGATCCAACCGCAATACATAACTAAAATACATGAGCTTGATTTGGGCCAAGCCCAATTGCCACCAGACTCATATATAAGCTAAATGTTAGTCTTTGTTAGAACCCTAGCCGCCTCTGCCTCTGCCTCTCACTTTCCACAGATTCATCCTCTCAATCTCATTTCTCCTGTGAAAAAAAAATCTTACCCCCCTCTCTCAAAACCCCATCGCTCCCTCCCTACTTTTCTTTTCTTCTTCCTAATCCTTCTGAGTTGTAATTTTTTGTTTTGACTGTAGACAATATCACCTTTCATTTTTTTTGTTCTCTGATCCTGCTCATCCCAACTGTGGTAGTACGATGGAGGAAGGTGAAAGGCGTGGAGGGCTCACGGTGGCCGAGCAGTGCTGCGCTCGTGACCGGGACCGCGCGCCGCTGCGATTAATGGTGCTCGGTGTAGATTCATGGAGGCAAACAACACAATTCTTTCTCCTCCCTAATTTTCTTCTCTGTTCTTGCTTTTTTGTTGTGAAAGATTGAAACTTTCCTTTTCTTTTGTTTATCAAAGATGTAAATTTTAGTCCTTTTTGGCTTTTTGAAGTGTTTCATCGTTTATTCTTTCTCCTTGCTCGTTTATTCCTTCTCCTCTTCGTTTTCTTCTCTGTTCAATCTTTTTTTTTGAAAGATTGAATTTTTCTTTTTTTTTGTTTATGAAAGATGGAAATTTTATGCCTTTTGAAGTTTTTGAAGTGTTTCCTGATTGTTTTAAACTGGGTTTATTTTTTTTTTTGCACTAAAGTTGGAAACTTTTTCAATTTTTTTGTGGTTGCTGATAGCTTCTGGCTTATTTTTTTCTTTCATGAAATCTTATGTTTTAATTTTTTGTGGTTGCTGGTAGCTTCTGGGTTCTTAAAGTTTGTCTTTTTTTTTCTGTGCAGGTTTTCTTCTTTTTCTATGGAGGTTGAGCAGTGGAGTTACCTGGCAGTGAGGATGCCGCCATTGTTGCGGCATGGAGCCATGGACTGCACACTTGGGGGCTAGGGTTTCTGAATGTGACTCATTGTAATTTTTTGTTTTTTTTCAATTTGGGCTGATTGTATTTTTAGCCTTTTTTTTTTAATATTTGGCAATTTTTTTATGAAATTTTGTCTATCTATATCTTTAAATGGCCCAACTAATGAATTAGTTCATTTGTTTTAAATTGGTTTTTCTTAATTAATGAAAGGCAAAAAACCCTACACAAAAAGTGTTAAGGCCCAAATAATATTGGACAATACATATTATAACCCGACTGTATCCACCCGCCCAACCCGTAACCCGCTAAATCACCGACCCGTCCAATCTGATACATTAAATGGTCAGAAATGGGCCCATATTTATAGTGGGCGGTTTGTGTCGGATTGGGATATTTGGGCCCGAATCCGACCAAACCCGCCCGATGCCCACCCCTAACTTTTATGGTACATGGATTGAAAATCGCTGTACCGGTACATGGGAAAAAACGGGCAATTGTAAGTACGTGTAAAGTGTCCAACGAAATTAATACTTGTAAGAAGGGCCCGTGAATACTTTAGCAAAAGAAGACATTGTGCCCCGTGACGTCCCGTGACGCGACATGCCTAGCATAGCTATGTGCCGAGCTATAAAACCAATCAAACTCTTCACGTTAAACCAAGACGTGATGCGTGCAAGGAGACATTGTGCAGACTGAATAGACAAATAGTGTGTTAAAAAATATGTGTGACATATGATGTGTTTTGCAAAATTAGTTGATAATGTAGCTAGTAGCTGATAGACTAACTTCTACCAGATAAGCTACCTGTTAGCTGATGAGTTTCTAGCTTATAAGTCCCGAGCTGATAAGTTAGCTTATTGAATTAGGAGTGTTTGGTAAAACTAGTTGATAAGTTTGTTAATAAATGTAAAATGACATAAAAGGACATAATTACATAAATTTTATTATATAAATTATATTTATATTTTTCAGGAAAAAAATTATATTATTATGTCATCATAAATTTATAATTTTAAAAGAAAAATTAAATTCTCATTAATCCTTTTGTAGTGATAAAATATTTATTTAAAAATTAAAATAAATAATGAATTTAATAAAGTAATTAATATAATATTAAAATAATTTCATAAAATAGTTAAAATAAAAATTTAATTAGTTCATAATTTTATTTATTACTTATTATATATATAATAATGGGCAAAAAGAAATTGGAAGGTTTTTGTCATTAAAATTGAAAATATATAATCATAGATAAAAAGAAATTACGAATAATAAGGGAAATGTATTAAAATTGACTGTCACGCTCTTGCCGATACCCCACGAAACTCAACACGTAACATCCACAGTTCAAAAGGACATCTCAGTAATTTTCCCAAAATTAATCGGCGTATCTAGCTATAATTCATTAATTAATCAATATTTAACTGTAATTAATTCACTATAATTAGCCTACATTACAAAAAAAACACCAAATTTCAAATGTCCCCCTCCCCGTCCCTGACCCCCAACTAAGCCACCATGTCAAAATCATACCAAAAAAACAACAACACCCACTCCCCAAGTCAAAAAGAGACTTAGGGTTTTAGGTTACCTATTCGAACACAACCCTTCATGGCAATGGGTGTCACGCTCTTGTCGAAACCCCACGAAACTCAACACGTAACATCCACCATTCAAAAGGACATCCCAGTAATTTTCCCAAAATTAATCGTCGTATCTATCTATAATTCATTAATTAATCAGTATTTAACTGTAATTAATTCACCATAATTAGCCTACATTACAAAAAAAAACACCAAATTTTGGCATAATGTCCCCCTCCCCGTCCCTGACCCCAGCTAAGCCATCAAGTCAAAATCATACCAAAAAAACAACACCCACTCCCCAGGCCAAAAAGAGACTTAGGGTTTTAGGTTACCTCCTCGAACACAATCCTTAATGGCAATGGGTATCGCGCTCTCGCCGAAACCCCACGAAACTCAACACCAAAGATCCTCCATGCAAACGGACGTCCCAGTAATTTTCTCACATTTAATCGGCGTGTCCACATGTTTTTAATTAATTAATCACTAATTAACTATAATTAATTCACAATAATTAGCCTATTTTAAAAAAATCACAGAAAATTGTCAACACGTGCCCCGCACCATCCATTACCTCCGGCTATGAAACCATGTCAAAATCAAACCTCCAGGACAGCACCACCCACCCCCCGGGCGGAAAAGAGACTTAGAGTTTTTAGGTAACGTCCTCGTACACAGTCCAAACCACCAACGGGTATCACGCTATCGCCGAAACCACACGAAACTCAACACCAGAGATCCTCCACGCAAGCGGACGTCCCGGTATTTCTCTCACAATTAATCGGCTTGTCTAACTATTTTTCATTAATTAATTACTAATTAGCTGTTATTAATTCATAATAATTAGCTTATATTCTAAAAATTCCTTCAAAATTTTCAACACTTCCCCCGCACCATCCCTTACCTCCAGCTAAGAAACCATGTTAAAATCAAACCACCAGGACAGCACCACTCACCCACCGGGCGGAATAGAGACTTAGGGTTTCAGGTATCCTCCTCGTACACAGTCCAAACCTCCAATTGGTATCACGTTTTCGCCGAAACCCCACGAAACTCTACACCAAGGATCCTCCATGCAAGCGGACGTCCCAGTAATTTTCTCATAATTAATCGGCGTGTCTACCTATTTTTCTTTAATTAATCACTTATTAACTGTTATTAATTCACAATAATTAGCCTATTTTAAAAAACAAATCACAGAAAATTGTCAAAACGTGCCCCGCACCATCCATTACCTTCGGCTAAGAAACCATGGCAAAATCAAACCTCCAGGACAGTACCACCCACCCCCCAGGCGGAAAAGAGACTTAGGGTTTCAGGTAACGTCCTCGTACATAGTCCAAACCACCAACGGGTATCACGCTATCGCCAAAGCCACACGAAACTCAATACCAGAGATCCTCCATGCAAGCGGACGTTGCAGTATTTTTCTCAAAATTAATCGACTTGTCTGACTAATTTTCATTAATTAATTACTAATTAAGTGTTATTAATTCATAATAATTAGCCTATATTCTAAAAACGGTGCTTTTTATGGTACATGGATTTAAAATCCATGTACTGATACATAAAAAAATCACCTGTCAATGAAGGTAAAAGATATATTTAGGAACCTTTCAAGTAGGGTCTTTGACCAAATTTAATTGCAAAACAGGGCCTGGGAGGGTTGTGACGTGATGTGAGGGTTCTGAGCGCGCATGGGTCTTTTTCTTTCCCAATAAGGTGCGGAAAGGTGATAGGGTAGGTACTAGATGAAGAATTTTTAATATAAAATGGTGGTTAGGAAAAGAGACTTAGGGTTTTACGGAAACTCCTCGCACACAGTCCAAACCACCAACGGGTATCACGCTATCGTCGAAAGCCCACGAAACTCAACACCAAAGACCCTCCATGCAAGCGAACCACCCAGTAATTTTCTCACAATTAATCGGCGTGTCTACCTATTTTTCATTAATTAATCACTAATTAACTATTATTAATTCACAATAATTACCCTATTTTGAAAAAAATCATAGAAAATTGTCCACACGTCCCCCACACCATCCCTTACCTCCGGCTAAGAAACCATGTCAAAATCAAACCACCACGACATCACCACCCACCTCCCGGGCGGAATAGAGCCTTAGGGTTTTACTTAACCTCCTCTACACGGTCCAAACCGCCAACGGGTATCACGCTCTCGCCGAAACCCCACGAAAATCAATACCAAAGATCCTCCGTGCAAGCGGACGACCCAGTAATTTTCTCACAATTAATCGGCGTGTCTACCTATTTTTTATTAATTAATCACTAATTAACTGTTATTAATTCACAATAATTAGCCTATTATAAATAAACTCACAGAAAATTGTCCACACGTCCCCCACACCATCCCTTACCTCCGGCTAAGAAACCATGTCAAAATCAAACCACCACAAAATCACCACCCACCTCCCGGGCGGAAAAGAGCCTTAGGGTTTTACGTAACCTCCTCTACACAGTCCAAATCGCCAACGGGTATCACGCTCTCTCCGAAACCCCACGAAACTTAACACCAAAGATTCTCCATGCAAGCGGACGACCCAGTAATTTTCTCACAATTAATCGGCGTGTCTACCCATTTTTCATTAATTAATCACTAATTAACTGTTATTAATTCACAATAACTAGCCTATTTTAAAAAAAACTCACAGAAAATTGTCCACACGTCCCCCACACTATCCCTTACCTCCAGCTAAGAAACCATGTCAAAATCAAACCACCACGACATCACCACCCACCGCCGGGCGGAAAAGAGACTTAGGGTTTAACGTAAACTCCTCGCACACAGTCCAAACCACCAACGGGTATCACGCTCTCGTCAAAACCCCCCACAAAACTCAACACCAAAGATCCTCCGTGCAAGCGGACGACCCAGTAATTTTCTCACAATTAATCGGCGTGTCTACCTAATTTTTATTAATTAATCACTAATTAACTATTATTAATTCACAATAATTAGCCTATTTTAAAAAAACTCACAGAAAATTGTCCACACGTTCCCCACACCATCCCTTACCTCCGGCTAAGAAGCCATGTCAAAATCAAACCACCACGACATCACCACCCACCGCCGGGCGGAAAAGAGCCTTAGGGTTTTACGTAACCTCCTCGTACACATTCCAAACCGCCAACGGGTATCACGCTCTCACCGAAACCCCACGAAAATCAACACCAAAGATCCTCCATGCAAGCGAATGACCCAGTAATTTTCTCACAATTAATCGGCGTGTCTACCTATTTTTCATTAATTAATCACTAATTAACTATTATTAATTCACAATAATTAGCCTATTTTTAAAAAAAAAAAACACAGAAAATTGTCCACACGTCCCCAACACCATCCCCTAGCTCCGGCTAAGAAACCATGTCAAAATCAAACCACCATGACATCACCACCCACCTCCCGGGCGGAAAAGAGCCTAAGGGTTTTACGTAACCTCCTCTACACAGTCCAAACCGCCAACGGGTATCACGCTCTCGCCGAAACCCCACGAAACGCAACACCAAAGATTCTCCATGCAAGCGGACGACCCAGTAATTTTCTCACAATTAATCGACGTGTCTAGACATTTTTCATTAATTAATCACTAATTAACTGTTATTAATTCACAATAATTAGCCTATTTTAAAAAAACTCACAGAAAATTGTCCACACGTCCCCCACACCACCCCTTTACTCTGGCTAAGAAACCATGTCAAAATCAAACCACCACGACATCACCACCCACCGCCGGGCGGAAAAGAGCCTTAGGGTTTTACGTAACCTCCTCGTACACAGTCCAAACCGCCAACGGGTATCACGCTCTTGCCGAAACCACACAAAACTTAACACCAAAGATCCTCCGTGCAAGCGGACGACCCAGTAATTTTCTCACAATTAATCGGCGTGTCTACCTATTTTTTATTAATTAATCACTAATTAACTGTTATTAATTCACAATAATTAGCCTATTTTAAAAAAACTCACAAAAAATTGTCCACACGTCCCCCACATCATCCGTTACCTCCGGCTAAGAAACCATGTCAAAATCAAACCACCACGACATCATCACCCACCGTTGGGCGGAAAAGAGCCTTAGGGTTTTACGTAACCTCCTCGTACACAGTCCAAACCGCCAACGAGTATCACGCTCTCATCGAAACCCCACAAAACTCAACACCAAAGATCCTCCGTGAAAGCGGATGACCCGGTAATTTTCTCACAATTAATCAGCGTGTCTACCTATTTTTTATTAATTAATCACTAATTAATTGTTATTAATTCACAGTAATTAGCCTATTTTAAAAAAACTCACAGAAAATTTTCCACACGTCCCCCACACCATCCCTTACCTCCGGCTAAGAAACCATGTCAAAATCAAACCACCACGACATCACCACCCACCGCCGGGAGGAAAAGAGCCTTAGGGTTTTACGTAACCTCCCCGTACACATTCCAAACCGCCAACGGGTATCACGCTCTCGCCGAAACCCCACAAAAATGAACACCAAAGATCCTCCATGCAAGCGGATGACCCAGTAATTTTCTCACAATTAATCGGCGTGTCTACCTATTTTTCATTAATTAATCACTAATTAGCTGTTATTAATTCACAATAATTAGCCTATTTTAAAAAAAACTCACAGAAAATTGTCCACACGTCCCCCACACCATCCCTTACCTCCGGCTAAGAAACCATGTCAAAATCAAACCTCCATGACATCACCACCCACCTCCCTGGCGGAAAAGAGCCTTAGGGTTTTACGTAACCTCCTCTACACAGTCCAAACCGCTAACGGGTATCACGCTCTCGCTGAAACCCCATGAAACACAACACCAAACATCCTCCATGCAAGCGGACGACTCAGTAATTTTCTCACAATTAATCGGCATCTCTAGCTATTTTCCATTAATTAATCTATACTAAACTGTAATTAATTCACAATAATTAGCCTACTTTAAAAAAGACACAAAAAATTGACATCATGTCCCCCACACCACCCCTTACCTTCGTCTAAGAAACCATGTCTAAATAAAACCACCAAGGCACCACCACCAACCCCCCGGCAGGAAAAGGGACTTATGGTTTTCGGTAACCTCCTCGTACACTGTCCAAACTACCAATGGGTGTCACGCTCTTGCCGAAACCCCACGAAACTCAACACCTAAGATCCTACATGCTAGCGGATGTCCCAGTAAATTGTAATTAATTAACAATAATTAGCCTACTTTAAAAAAAACACAGAAAAAATCATCACAATCAAAGTTCATTTTTCCTTTTAATCACCCGCGGCATATATCGTCTTCCATGAGACAAGATTTCCATTTCCTCTTGCGTGCAATGTGAACAACGAATAGCACGACTTAACGACCACTTTCCAAGGATGGCTAGTATGAACTACAGTTGCGTCCTTTACATTGCTTTCTTTTTTTTTTTGGGACAGCCATGAAGAACGCTCCTTCTCACACTTGCTATTAACTCACTTCCTGAACTACTTGTTCCTAGATCCTACACGTGCAAATACTCTCCTACAACGGGACCCCTCAGCAATTAACTACAACTATAAAAGCATCCACAACAATAACCTAACCAACCGGTTATCTACCTACAATCCCGTCCGCTCCTTCCCTTAGCTATTAAATCAACGGATGAAAAAATCCTTGTACCGGTACAAGTTTTTATTTTCCATGTACCGTAAACTTAGCCTGAGTTGATATATGTTACATAGTATTATTTTGTCTGCAATAGGAGTTATTGTATTATATTCTGTCAGAGTTAGGTGGAAATTTAATTTTTAATTGAACATATATATAAAAAGTAAGAGTTAGGTACATCTACCAATTAAATAATTTGATTTGATTTAAATTTATACAGTAAAATTCAATTGGATTAGTTATAAACTAAATAAATGAATTGTAGTATAAACTAGTTTTAAACTACCTGCCTAATAGCTTTGAAAAGTATTTTATTCTTTTTTATGTTGCTACTGTTTAGCTAGGAACAAGCTATGAATTTGGTTAAGGAAAACTACCTACACATTAACTATCGATTAACTATGAAACTTCCTAGCTAAATTGCTAAAAAATACAAAATTTGACTCACGAATTGCTACAAATTTCATGCGAATTAGCTAAGAAAAATTTAAAACTTGCTACAAATTAGCTACCAAAATATTTGGTAGCATATTCACTACTTACTTTATGCTACCACCGATTTTGTAGTGAACCTGTAGTTAATTAATTTATAGTTAAATTATTTTCCTAGGAACTAGCTACAAATTAGCTGCAAATTTCTTAGTAACAAATCTCAAATTTTCTTGTAGTGATTTCCTTAAATATATTCTTTTTCTTTCTCTCATTAATGCGTCTCTCTTTTTTCAAATTTGTTTTACTCTTAACATAATTTTTTTATTGAAAATATAAAAAATACATTTATCAAGACTTCAAACTTGTAGAACGTATTTAATATAGATTTATAATAAATGTTTAAAATAAAAAAGAATTATATTAATAAAGGGTAAAATTTAAAAAATAACATTTATTATTGTCTTATTATTTAGAAATGACATTTATTTAGAAATAAATTTAAGACCCTAAAATGGTAGATAAAAATAAATGAGTAAACTCTTCAATAAGAATTTTTTATTTCTTTCATTTCTTAATTAGTTCCTTAATACACTCGTCGATAACTAGGTTCTATAATTATTTTGTTAAGAGTTTTTTTATAGTGAGATAAAATTAAAAAAATTGATTTTTTAAAATAATTCTTTACCAAGTGCATTTTGGTAATAATGTGTCATGGAAAAATTTATTGTTTCATTTTTTATATTTTTTAAAATAATTCTTTATTGTTTCATTTTTTAAAATAATCGATCTGTGTCATGATAACAGACACAAAGACAGCTATTCTTGAAGCATTCTGGGCGTAGGTGGCGGTGTATAGGGCAGCGAGCGTGTTTGCAAATGTCTATGCAATCCGAGTCTTTAGTGCAACCTGAAACTTAATTTCAAAACTAAAGTTGGTTAAAAACTAACTAATAGCTAGCTAGCAATGCATTTTGCTTCAATTACGTACACATAAATTAATTAATATATTACAACAAATAAGTCTGTATTCATGTATAATAGGATCTTACCATGAACTACTGCAGTTGTAGTAAGAAGAAGCACAATCAAGAAAGCTAGCATGAAGGAAGACTTCTCCATAGCTTCGATCTTCAGAGTCAGTGACCCAGTTGCCGAATCACTACGAAGATTTTCATGTATATATATGCGTGCCCATCCCATGGCCCACCTATATTAGTACTACTAATTTAATTATCTATTTTATTATTATATATACTAGTCGGGTACCCGTGCGTTGAACGGAGCGGGAAAATGAGGGAGATGGTAAAGATTTGAGAGTGAAAAGTGGTGAAGAAAATATTAAAGAAAATTATGAAATTGTGTGTATGGAAATTGTTAAGACAAAATAGTATTACACCATAAATTTGAAGAGAAATTGCTTTATATGAAATTGTGAAAATCCTCTTAGAAATTATTTTCTTGTATATCCTGAAAAAAAAGAATTTGAAAGTTGATATAGAATATTAGTATTCCGATAATAAAAAATATAACAATAATTAGACACAATAATTTTTATAATTCATATAAGTAAAGAGGTACCTAATTCAAATTTTGTAAGACTTCTTTGTATATAACATTTGTAGTTGTATTAGAAATATTCCCCTCATCATCAAGTATTTATATATTAATGTTTTTATATAAATTTTTCATCATGTATGATTTATTTTACTATATGATTCAATTATTTATAATTATTATTAAATTTTTTAAAATAATTATTATTAACATTTTTCCTGTATTATATATTAACTTATAATTAAAATGATTTCCTCCTAATTTTATTTATTGTTGTTACATATAAAATAAAATAGAATATTATTAATCTAATTTAAAATTTAAGTGTTGTCATTTTATTAGATGCATTTTAATTATTTTATGATAAAACCATTATTTTCATCTAGAAGGATCATCTCCGTGTAGTGTAGTTTTAGTCTTAAATGATTATGTCATCATATATATTTTTATTTTTATAATATAATTATGAATTTATTTTTCAAGCAAATTATATTTGCCTTTTTTCTCACAAAAAGGGGTAAAGCACAAAAAAAATCATACAACTACTATTTACTAAACTGAATAACATACACGTCTAATAAAAAATAGTATATTTACCCTTTGTAATCTGCTTACTAAATTAACATTTATATATTAATAACTTTTAAGTTAAGATTTATTCTCCCTTGATGCATAAAAAACAATATAAGAAAAACTAAAAATAAAAATTAATTAAAAAATGTGACTTATATTTATTAATTATTTAGCTTTAGGTGTGACTAAACATGAACAAGATTGCCCATTGGTAATAGAGGATATATGTGCTTAATAAAAAAATATTTATTAATTATTTTTTTTTGAAATGCAACTAAAAATGTAATTCATTTTTATTAATAGTTTTTTCTAAGATTTTTACATCTAAAAACACAAAACAAAAATAAAATATGTATAATCAACATTAATTCGGTATTCATATTTTATTTTAGTATCATTAATCAACAATTTAAATATAAATGTTTTTATATAAAAAATTTATGACGAGTGAATTATTTTTACCCTATAATTCAGTTATTAACCTGTTTTATTGTAATAACTTATTCAATTTTACCTCTTAAATTAATTATTATTAAGAGTTTTCATGTATTTTTAACCCGTAATTAAAATGATCACTCCTTAATTTTATTTATTGTCATTTCAATTAAAAAAAGATAGAAATATTTAATCTAATTTAAAATTTAAACAGTGTCATTTTATCAGAAACAATTAATGATAAACCATTATTTTCATAAAAAAAATAGTCATTCCGTGTGGTGTAATTTTACATGAAAGGGGGTAAAGCCCAAAGATAAAAATCATACAATTACTTATAATTACTATCTACTAAATTGAAAAACAAACACATCTCCTGATCAATTATATTTACCTATTAATTCAAATATGTAATTTTCTAATGGATTATTAACCTAATAAATGTAAAATTACATATTAATTGGAGTAAAATGGATTATTATTAACAACTTATCTACTCGTTTTGCTTTTGTACATATATAATAGTTTTTCACTTAAATGAAATGCACTAATGCTGCATTCTATATTTCACCAATTGAAGATAACACTAAACCCTGTAAAACCATGTTCAGTGAAAAAATTAATGATGACATCTTCCACATAAAGATTAGGAAAACAAAATCAAAGACAAATCAAATAGGATAAAAGCCCACCTAAGGAACAAACAATAAATGCTTAGTTTCCTCGGTAAAATTTCTTGTGTGAATGAATGTACATTGTAAAAAGCTTACAATAATCTAAAAAAAATACATGCATAACTGACCAGCTGAATTGCAGAAGTGAAAATTAGCGCCACAACACAAATCATACATGAGTTAAGTTTCATTCAACTTTAAGCTATCAGACCGATTTATAATCTAGGAATAATCAAATAAGCATCAAGAAGGAAAAATGCTCATAACATGTGCATAGGAAATGAGCAAAATAACCTGAGGGATTGGTGTAATGACTTGATTACCTCAAAATGACACTTTTCAGTGTTGTAATTAATCATAAACATGTAAAGTAAGAAGTAAGAGGGAACTAATTAAAGATGGTTAAATGTGGATTGAAATATTCCTAAAAAAGGCAACATATTTAACTAAAGAGTAGAGATTCATATGTTCAAGATTAAAACCCTTGCAAGTTATCTTTCATTTCTTACCTCTCAAAATTGACGCAATCAACAAATCCTTGCGAGAGCGTAATCAGAAAAAAGTACTTGTAGGAGAAGCTCACCTCCACACCATTTCATTTTAATTTCTGTTCCTAGTGTACTTTATACAAAATAAACTTAAAATGCTACATATATATGCAGTTCAACAACTACATTTGAGTAAGACTAAATTAAGCATCTTGGCATTAAGAACAAATTGGACTTAAAAAATTAATTCTTTCGATGTTTAGGCATGGGAAATAACACTTTTTGATGAGGATTCTGTTCCACGTCTATCTTCTCTTCCTAAGAGTTGAGATTGATAGCTTCTTTGTCCTCTGTTTCTTCTATAGGTTCAGCAACCCTTCTATTTAAAATTGCAAACTTGAAATTAGGACCGACTAATGTGTCTTGATCAAGTATAAGTGGAATACCAGGTCCTGTAGTCTTTGTTTAAAGAAAAAGTGCTTTAAGGAAAAAGAATAAGGATAAAGAAACGCATCTATCTTTTAAGCATGAATCCTGCATACACAAAAAAAAAAAAAACCAATATTAAGCCATGACATGTTTCAATTTACAGCAAGTCCATTACTATAAAAGACAATTATTTACAGATATAAGAAATTCAAATTACTTGCAATATTCGAAAGGAAAAAATAGAAATTCCAATTACAATAATAATAGAAATCACAAAGTCGTTAGTGAAGGGAATCAAGCATGTGGTCAGGGTGCAGCGGAAATAAATGGATCCCCTCCCTTGTTATAATCGTTTTGTGAAAACACGAATCAAAGCAAAAAGTGTAAGGTCCAAGACCCTTTGAGCAAAGGTTTTAATGACAACAAACTTTCACAACAATATTCTAAGTGTTCTGAATACTTTGGTACTAATGTTTTCACTTGAGAAAGAATACAGGAAAAGTTATAGAAAGAAGGTGCAAAGATCATAAACATCATTTAACGTCAGAATATGTGTCCTGAAGCATGTCACATAGAGCTTTCATGCCAAAAGTGATAAAACAAGTTCAAGAAATAGCTTCTTAGCTTCAAGAAGGTCAAAACAGTTCATCTAAGATCCCAGGAATATTAAACTAAGTTGTATCAAGCTTCAGAAGCAAAGTTGAAGCTTTCGAAGGATCATTCAAGACCACTAGAAACATGAGAAGAAGTTTTTCATGAAATTGGACACCTTCTGAATGTGAAAAATCATTTAAGCAATTCAAGCATAATCATTCCAAGTGTTGTTGATGCAAACAAAGTAATTGGAGAAGAAGCAATTCAGAGAATAAGAAAAGGAAATATGGGACAATGAATGTTAGACCAACTTGGTTCATTCCTTACAAACAGAAAATTAGCCTAGAAGGATGCCATGATATATTAGAAGGGAGATTCATTCTTAAAGGGCTATAGAAGAAGCATTTCACTTCAGGTTCATGACTTCCTCAGCTTCCTAATTATACAATCAACAAAATTAAGTTCAGAAGTTCTCTACAATCTTCATATGTCCATAACAACCCTCTATAGAAGGAAGAAGATTGTTCTGCAGAAGAAACATGCTGTCAGGAAAGCTGCAGAAAAAGCAGAATTGATCTAAATCTATTTTTCTCATTTCTGAGACTACAGCTGATTTAAACACAGTTCAAATAATTTATGCCAAATTATTTGAAGCCCACAATGTGCTTAAAGAAGAACTGGCTATAGAATCCACAAGTTTCTAAGTCTGCAGAAGATAGGCTCCAGAAGAGGCGACCAGTCAACTACAAACAGCTGTGAACAGCAAATGACAGGTGTAACTTGATAAAGACAGTTCAAGGAACTTAGCTGGAGGCATAAGCAACTCTCCAACGGCTACTTTCTCAAATTTCCTATAAAAAGAGGAGTTCTCTTCAAGTTGAAACACGCCTCTCTCCAGAAGAAGCATCCGGGCTTAGATTTACATATCCATCTTCTGGAGACTTTCTCTCTCTTCACATTTTCTCAGATTCTGCTCTAAAAAGTTTAGTAAGAGAGAGATGGCCCAACCTTTTGCTGCTGTGCTTAATTTGTAGTAGTTTTGAGCCTGTTTCTTATATTCTCAGCAAACACATCTTCTATAAACTCTCAATAGTGCTTTTTAGAGTGTTAATGTCTTTTGAGAGAGTGTATTATTGTTGATGTGAGCTGCTGCACAGGTGCAGTGAGCTAAACAGAGGTTTAACTCCTGCAGAAGTAAATCTGCAAGGTATTTTTGAGTCTGTACTTCCTGCAGAAGAAGCTGCAGTAGATGTGAAGCCTTGAGAGGCTGCAAATGAAACCTATAAGAGCCTGAAGAGGCTGCAGAATAATACTTGGCAAAGAGCCTGAGGAGGCTGTGGGAGCAAAGAATACCTTGTAACAATGATTGATTAGTGGAAAATCCTACTGAGGTAGGTACTGGATGTAGCCCAAGGATTGTGAGGGTGAACCAGTATAAAAATCATCTATGCAATGCCCCTTACCCTTTCTCTCTTTATTTTTCTGCACATAGATCTATTGCATTGCTAGTTAGTGTTCATATTTTGAATATTTAACATGTTGTAAACCATTTTTTGATAAACCTGTTTTTGAACTGATATTTTCACATAAATCACATTCATATAAGTTAAAATACTGATCTGGAAAGTTTCATCACATTATGAAACTGTTTGGGGCTTTAGAAGCACATTTCTTGAAATCTGTCCATTGTTCAACATTGAATTTGGGGTCCAAACTACCAGATCTTTATAAACATGATTTTAATTCAATCTAACTTGATATTCTAATTGATTACTACTTAAATATCAGATCTGGAAAGTTTCATAAAGTATCAAGTTCATTTGACCCTTCAGAAGATAGGTTTAAAGTGTCAGATTCAATGTATTGCTTCTGCACAACTGCAGAAACTTTAAACTATTCTTCTGAACAGTTTTTCTCACATAATATTATTAGTTATTGGTTAAATAACTATTCTGGAAAGTTTTATTAAAATACAAAATCATTTGACCCTTCAGAAGATTGGTTTAAAGTGACAGATTCATTGTTCTGCTTCTGCATAACTGCATAAACATTATATTATTCTTCTGAACCTTATTCTGAGTTGTAACTACATTAAATACATTATATGGAAGAATAAATTTTGATGATATCAGTCCCTATGATTTTGCTTGCCTTTAAGAAGATAGTTTTAATCTACTTAGTTGGCATTATACACTAACCACTATCTTCTAGAAGGAACTTCTGATAGCTAAGGCATTCCTTGAGCAGAGATCAGTAAGTTGTTCAAAGTTCTTGTAGGTTGGACCAAAACTTTTCAAGGGTCACAATTCAACCCCCTTCTTGTGACTCTATGATTTACTTCAAAAAGGTATTGAAACGAAAGATCGTACCTTATTAGGATTATAAACGAGGCAAGTGTAGTCACGTCTCTATTGGTATCGACGCCAACAGCTCCTCAGCTCTGTTAGTAGCCTTGGAAAGTAAGAAGCGATTGCTCATGTGTATCAGGGTAGTGCATCTTATGCTCTATTTATAGAGTGGTGGCTAGGGTTTTACCCCCTCACTCACTTAACCCTCACACTTATGGGTTTGGCCCATTATGTAATAATTCTAATTAAATTAAATTAAAATTATTATCCTTTCCTAGTGGCATGTTCTATGCGTGTGACCCAATAGGATTTTAATATTTGGTTATAATATTAAAATAAAACCCTTTTATATTTAATATCATAAATAGTGAGCGGTATCTAGCAACACATCACTATCCAAATATTACGATTATCAATAACTTTGATAAATCCTATTTTATTAAAATAATTTATATGCTTTGTCCCTTTGTCCAAATATCTAATTGAACACAAGGGCATGGATTGTGTCAACCTTGTATAGTTCAATTTATATTTTCTTGATCCCAAAGTAGACTGTACAAAAAATAAATATCTCATATTTATTCTCCTGAGCATGGCCATGCATTTTGCAGTCTCACTTTATCAAGAGGCCTACAGATATAACTCCTGTTACATAGGAGGGACAAATCTCATCTAGGGCACTCACATTCCACCACATAATTTATTATATGTCCAAAAATCAACTTTATGATTACCCTGTTACAGGTAACGTTTGATGATAATTAAAACATAAAATTCCTAATGTAGAAATCGTAGTGATTTCAGGTCGAAGGACTTCAAATAACATTTATTAATTTAAGAAACGTTCATGACACTTATGTAACAACCCATGCAACGTTCTTAGGTGGGTCTATCCAGTACACCATTACTCTTAATGTGTACCTATGTGAGCACATGATATCTCATATCCATGATCTGTAAGATGTGATTATCAATGAACTCACATGCTAGGCTAAATACATCTTTGTCCTGAGATGATAATTGACTAGGGACTATTTAAGAATAGTTCTTCATAAGCTATCACGATCAAGTCATCTACTTGATTTCTTATGAAGTTTAAGCTTACTATTCTATGGACAATAATTATATTCTAAAAGAATAAGTTTGCCTTTATAAAATAACATGATACAAGTGATGGATGTTCACAAATATATAAGTCTCTAGTGCATATCCCATGACAATCCTTAGTCATTTGATCTATGTTGCTAATAAGTTTCATGTATAACGAATCTATCTAACTGTTAGGAATGCTTTGTCCTGAAGTCAAGAAAATAAACAAATTATCCAAGCTCTCAATCTTGGGTTACCATCATCAAGTGTATATAAGCAACATGAATTTAAAGTAGCAAGTAACAGTCAATGATTTTTTTATAGTACTTCCTACATATTTTACACATCACTTAATTATACCATAAACATAAATTCACACAAAAGAGAGAACCTATTATATTATCCTCCAGATTACCTATTTCTATAATTTATAAGACCAAATGGGTGCAACTCTACCTGGTTCAAGGAATAAGGTTTGACCAACAATTGACATGGAAAAAGACCATGTAATAACTATAAATGTAAGGTAAACAGTGCATCAACCAAAAGAAAAATTATAACAAAAAATTATTTGTTCTAGAATTACCATGTGTTTGTCTGTTGATTTTGCACAAACAAATGTATCTCTGCTCAATCTAGGACGAGATACGAATCCTTGGTTATTTTACGTGGGTTCTACCTAAGTGTGAAATCTCAGAGTCAGTTTGGAGAATATCAGATAGTATCAAAGAGTAACGTCACTCTTTGTACAAGTTTACTGTGTGAAAATGGCCCCTGGTAAGGCCATTACTTGCATTAAAAGTAAAAATGAAACGTACAAGCAAAGGGACTGATGGACTCAGTCATACAAGCCCTAGCTTATAAAAACATGTAATGTGTTTACATTGGACAAGCAACATAAACCTAGTAATCAACAAAGAAAAAGAAACTGAAAGCATAAAGAAAATGGTCCACATAAAGGCCCTACTCTCTCGAAGCTTTCTGGTGTACCCTGTGATCGCTGTGGTGGATGCTATGGCTTTTTCAGAGTTGCCGACCCCTTGATCTGAAGCTCCTTCTCCTATATATAGCCATAGTTTATAACTGTTCTTGCCTTCTGGGTTGCGTGCAGTAACCCACGTTCTTCCTCCATGTACGCTGGTGCCTCCTTCTAGTAACTGCTCTTGGTTGACGTGGCCACTGGGCAGTTGACAAAGAGTGCTTGAGGAAACTTCCCCTTCGATCTATGCTTCCTTTAATAGCGTCTCTCGAAGGACTATGTTGAGGCTTCGATTCTTTTAAGGTTGTCCGTCTTTGGTTCCATTGCCGGGAATGGGGCCAGAAATCGCATGTCTGCTCTGCTCCTAATCTTTGGATCCTTCGAGCACTTCCTTCCCCTCATCCCATTTGATTGTTTGCTCCACTTCCCTTTCAAAGGCAAACGATCGAAAATAAAACAGAAGACGTCGAAGCCTATCTTTGCTCGAAGCAAGTACCTGCCAAGATAACTTAGAGTCTTGCGTCATAGCTTAAGTGTCATTTTAATTCCTCGTAAGGAGTTATATTTAATGTATTAGTGTTTTGTATGTTATAGCCATTTCGACTGGCAAATTAAATGAACCTATTTCGATTCAGATAACATTGACACGACAAAACATCAATACTATCCTTTTTATTTGGCTCTCAACTAGGCCACTTCGAATGATGTAACCTCTTACTTCGAATAAAAATTGACCAACAGCATCCGATCACATTTGTTTCGAATTTTTATTGAGTGCCCAACACCATGCCATTGTATCTTCCGGCATAATCACTACCAAAGGCTAGTGGAAAGTATTTTAACAATTTTGATCCTCTAAATTGATCAACAACTTTTAAAACAAATGTTTTGAATCTACTCCTAGAATTTCAGAACAGATAGGAAAGGAAAGGAAGTCACAATGCTAGATTCAATGCCATTATTCTCATGTTTGGTACACAAATGTGAAAATATATACAAAAAATGGATAAAAGAATTCTAATATCATGCATTTTATAAGAATAGAAAATTGTAGCACTATACCAATTTCAGATACAATCAAGATCTGTGAATAATGGTTTAACGAAGGATAGTTCAGAAAAAAAGTAAAACTTCATCAGCCTATGTTAGTTTAATGAACAAAATTAAAAGAGATATACCAAAATATTAAAACCAACAATAAAGTAAGCAGATACAAAGCATAATTAAAACATAAAACTAAAGATTCAAGCATCATAAGGGGAAACAAAACTAAATAATCAAAAGAATCTAAACAATCAAGCAATTTCAATTGAAAAAAAATCAGAAAGAATATATAAACAATAGGAACTTCATCAGCCAATGTTAGTTTAATGAATAGAATCAAAAGAGATATCCGTAAACATTAAAACCAAAAATAAAGTAAGAAGATACAAAGCATAATTAAAACATCAACTAAAGATTAATCAAGCATCATAAGGGGAAACGAAACTAAATAATCAAAAGAATCTAAACAATCAAGCTATTTCCAATTAACTAAATAAGATAGAATATATAAACAATATGAACTTCATCAGCCCATGTTAGTTTAATGAATAAAATCAAAAGAGATATACCTAAATATTAAAACCAAAGATAAAGTAAGAAGATACAAAGCATAATATAAACATGGGCAAACGAAACTATAGATTAAAAGGGATATACCTTAATATTAAAACCAAAAATAAAATAAGCAGATACATAGAATAATTAAAACATAAACTAAAGATTCAAGCGTCATAAGGGAAAACGAAACTAAATAATCAAAAGAATCTAAACAATCAAGTTGTTTGAAATGAACAAAATCAAAAAGAATATATAAACAATAGAAACCTCATCAGCCCATGTTAATTTAATGGATAGAATCAAAAGAGATATACGTAAATATTAAAACCAAAATTAAAATAAGCAGATGCAAAGCATAATTAAAAAATCAACTAAAGATTCAAGCATCATAATGGGAAATGAAACTAAATAATAAAATAAATCTAAACAATCAAGCTATTTCCAATCTAAACAATCAAGCTATTTCAAATGAACAAAATCAGTAAGAATATATAAAAAATAGAAACCTCATCAACCCATGTTAGTTTAATGAATAGAATCAAAAGAGATATACGTAAATATTAAAACCAAAAATAAAGTAAGCAGATGCAAAGCATAACTAAAAAATCAACTAATGATTCAAGTATCAAAAGGGAAACGAAACTAAATAATCAAATGAATCTAAACAATCAAGCTTTTCCATTGAACAAAATCCGAAAGAATATATAAACAATATGAACTTCATCAGCTCATGGTAGTTTAATGAATAGAATCAAAAGTGATATACCTAAATATTAAAACCAAAAATAAAGTAAGCAGGTACAAAGCATAATTAAAACATCAACTAAAGATTCAAGAATCATAAGGGGAAACGAAACTAATAATCAAAACAATCAAAACAATCAAGCTATTTCCAATGAACATAATCAGAAACAATAATTTTAAAAGAATACACAAAAATTAAAAGAATAGTAAGAAAGCAAAGTTAAATTACCAACAATCAAGCTATTTATGAACCATGCATAGTAAGAAAGCAAAGTTAAATTACCAGCAAAAAGTAAAGGAATATACAAAAAATAGCCTTTCTGAAAAGGAAAGTATAACATTATAGACCAAATCAGAAACAATAATTATAAAATACATTATTAATAAATAGGAGATTTGCAACAACATAAAACTAATTTGGAAGGATGATGGACACTATATTGACTTACCCAAGCACAGTTTATTACAACAGTAATTGTCCTATTTGATGATCCAAATCTTGAAACCCGCAAACTCTAAATGCTATATCTGTTCAATAAAATTAACAAAATTTCAAACTTAAAGCACGAAAGGTGCATGGGGAAAGGGGGGAGACAAAATGAACAGACCGCATTGTGATACCATGTAATGGCATTCAACTTTTGTCAACTCAATATATGAAATAGACATAAATTGACTTTCAGGAAATCCTTAATTAATTGTTCTTCTGCTGTATTGTTAGAACTTCTCTTATTGTAGTCTTTTGTTTGCATATCATCTCATAGCAAAATTATATTTTCAATCTGAAATCACAAAATGTCTTTTTGTTTGCATTTAATCTCACAGCTATTTCCAATGAACAACAATAAAAATCAGAGAAAAAAGCAACCGAATAAGCATTGAGAAAAAGAAAAAAGGGAAAACAGATCTGGACAGTAAAACAGATCCGAAAGCACTATATTCAGAACACAACAATTTCTCTAACAACAAAACAAATATGGACAACAAAAATCCTATATTCGCAAATGGAAAAAAACAGCCCTATTTTCAATTTGAAAACACACATGGTTCCTCTCACAGAGAAAACAGGATATGCAAAGACTCACCAACAGCGGAAGCCTTGCAGCGAGCAACAGGCCGAAGGAGGAACAACCATGTCGTAGTTGTCTGCCTCGATCTCTCTCTCACACACAGTACGCAGCGTCCGAAGGAGGAACAGCCACACAGTAGGTTTCTGCCTCGATCTCTCTCTCTCGCAGTACGCAGCGTCGTGGGTCGCTCTCTCTGTAGGTTTCTTCATCAAGTAGCAAAACGCATGAAGGAGAAGAAGGAGAAATTTCGCCTCTGTAAATAATGGTTTGTGGGTCGCTCTCTCTGAATCCAAGTTTTGGGTTTAGGTTTTCACAGGTTTGGTAGAAGAAAAATGAAATGCTAACTGTCACTGCAAAATGGTAGAAGGAAGGTGGAAGAAATTTCGACTTTTAATGACCTGCTCACTGCCACACTCTCTCTGTCTACAATTTTAGAAGATGTGGTTATAAGAGTCCTTGTTGGAAAGCGAAGAGATTCAATGGTTCAATGGAAAATAAAAGCCTGTTCAATATGTGTGAGAAACGTGTGTGGGAATCAGATTACAAAACAACTCTATTTAATGTTCTATTTTATTTCCAATTTCTAAAACATTTAATTTAAATTTGAATTTTGAAATGAGTCATTTTAATTATACGGAGGTTCATTTTCCAAAATGATACACATGTATTTAGACCACTAATTGAATCATTAATTTCCAAACAATTAATAACATCATTTCAAATTTTGAATTCTGTAAAGTTTGTGGAAAAAATTGAAAATTATTTGAAAAAGGTAGTAATTTACATCTATAGCCCTGATTTTGGCTCCAAGTTTTGTTTCTCATTACTCTCCTTTTAGATATAATAAAGATGGCCCAACCCATATTAGTACTACTATTTTAATTATATCTTTTTTTGGTCAAACTAATTTAATTATATCATATTAATTATCACACTTAATGTAAAAGTCAAAATTAACCGCAACCCTACTTCGTGTGTTACGTTTTATAATTATAATACTCTCTTCAATCCTATTTACAAGACAACGTTTAAAAATTTTACATGCTTTTATTTATAAGATAAAGTACATAATTTTACAAGCATTTATTATTTTTTCTTATATTTTTTTTGTTGACCATTAAAGATTTTAAGGTGACACAATTATCATAGTAGTGAAGTTTAATTTTAAATAGAAGTAAATTTGTAATCTCATATGGTAAATTCTTAAAAATTAACGCATTAATTACTTTTCTTAACATATGTGTTTTTGTTTGAATTGTCTTACAAATAACACCGGAGGTATTAGGGAGTAATATGCAAACTAATTTAATTATATTTTTTTGTCAAACTAATTTAATTATACTTTTTGGTCAAACTATAATTATACTTTTTTAACTAATTAAATTTATTATGGATTTTAGTATTTTGAGATTAATGCAATTTTATGGACACATTATTTTATTCTCAAAATTACGTATGCCAGTTGAATGAACTGAACAATTTCAGTTTGTCACTCTGACTTTTTAGTGCTGCAACTTAATGAGTAATTTTCTCTTTCCCCTTGAATGAAGGGGTATTTAATATTTGAATTTAATGAATAGAAAAACCATTTCTTTCCCGTCCCATTTTAGTTGTTTTAAAGTTGAGACACGGAAATTAAGAAATATCAATAATATTTTAATTTTTATAAAAATTATAAATTAATTCTCTATTATATCTCTTATCTCTCGTATTAAAAACACATCATTCAAAAAAATACACGTTAACTAATTGATAAGGGTGGAATTGGAAAAAGTCATTTAAAAGTGTGTTGATATTGTGAAACGACAATTATATTGGGACAATTTTTTTTTTTGCTAAAACGTCAAGTGAAATGAGATGGAGGGAGTACAATACTACGCCTACTTTTTTTAAGATGGTGTCCCCCATGGGAGTCAGTCATATTGGCCAGCTGGGTAAGATCTTTATGGACATTAAAGTTTTTCCTCTGAATATTTAACACAATTGCATATCTAGGAATCGAACCTGATACCACTAATTAAGCTAAAATAGCACCCTACTAGCTGATCCATACGTTCAGTGGTTTTTTTCTTCTTTTATGTTACTCATTCCGATCCTATTTATAAGAATCTTTTAACTATTTCACACGGATTGAGGAAATTGGTTACTTTAGTTAATTACAATAAATTTGTCATGAATATGTATCATATTTACTAAACTACCCTTGAATTTATTGAAACACATTATCTTTCTCTTTCTATTTAACTTTCCAATTGTGTCATACTCTCTCTACTAATTAATTACTCATCTACCTCCACTAATGGGATATTTTTGTCAAATAATAATTAATGCATGGAATAATCTGAAAAAGTTCTTATAAAAAGGACCAAGACATACCTTCAAAAAAATTCTTATAAATAAGACATGAGGGAGTAGTGAATAGTAATCAGTGTCAATTTTTGTCTATTATAATTAAAAAAACCTAGAATACTCCATCCGGACTAGAATACAAGTAAGCAATTACTCCCTCCGTTTCTTTTATGTTTCGTTTTATAGTCTCAAATTTGTTTCTAAATAAGTGTCGTTCCTATATATCAATGTAATAATAAATGTTATTTTTTCAATTTTACCCATTTCTTGATTTGATTCTTTTTATTTGAAATATTTATTATAAAGTTATATAATAAATGTTCTACAAGTTCAAAGTCTTGATAAATGCATTCTTTATGTTTTCAACAAAAATTTTATGGTATATATAAACCAAGTTTGAAAAAGGAATTCATTTCATTGTAAGAAGAGAGATATTAAATACATTAATTATGGGAGAAAAATAAAGGACATGTTTGGAAAAATGGGCTAATAAGACATAGTTATTATATTTATTAATCATTGTACAAAAACCTTAAATTATAAATAAAAAACGGTGGGAGTATAAATTGTTTAACTAAAAATGTAATTAATATTCTCAATTTAATAAAAAGTATTGCTTAATTACCTTGTATCTTATTCATTAACTTTTCTCTTTTCCAATTACTCATGAACAACTCATTTTATCTCTTTTCATGTAGTAATAATTATTAAGGATAAAATAAGTAAAAATAATAATTTTACATTGAAAAAGTAATGGACACATAATTTGAAAAAAAATTGTTAAATAGACTATTATTTTGAAATGGATGAAGTATCCTATAAGAGAGAAATATCACCATGTGATCACCTCTTAATAATAAGAAAGACTATCTATGATGTTATTATATAATAATTTTAAAAATACATAAAAATTAAAGTTAAATATATTCTTAGTTCTTGAAATATAATTAAAATTTGATTTTAGTCTTTATAATTCAAAATTGGTGGACTATTGGTCCCTCTAACAGGTAAAAATACTCTTTTTTTTTACTCCATATTAATAAAAAATTGTAGCTAATTCATAGCAAAACCTATAGTAAAAATGTGTAATAAATAATAAATTGATGTATTTTAAAGTTTGAATGGTGAAAATCATCAGTTTTAAATTTTAGAGACTAAATTCAAATTTTGACTATATTTCTGAGACTAAAAATATGTTTAATTCTAAAAATTAAGAAATTTGATTAAATTAGTTAATAATTATAAATTTATCAATAATTTATTATATATATTTTAAAAAGGGGATAGAAGGGATTAAGTTAACCCAAAAGTAACTCTTTCTTGTTCCTCCACATCCCCACCCTTTGTTTTATTAAAAGTTAATGACTAAGATGAATCCCTTTTAACCCCTCACGTGAATTTCTTAATCTCTACCCTATTCCCAAATGCTTATGGAGAAAATGAACTGAGTAATTAACACTAATTGTTAGCAGATCCCATCGTCGTCTTCCATTTTTTAAAATTACATAGCTTGATTATTATATATGTTACAAGGGAATATAATAAGTGGCTTTCACTCATTATGTATTATGTATGAGGTACTGATGTTTGAATCTTTTCTAAATTGTCAGGTTATTGCAAATTAAATAAGATAAAGGAGGTGTCTTCTTTTTAGTGTTATTTTATTAGTAAAGATTTGGGTTTTTAGTTAGTTTCACTTTTTTTTGTGTGTATTTTTGTTAGGGTTTGTATACAGCGGACCATGGTTCACATGGTCCAAAATGTAGAAATATAATAATTTAAATTCTTAATCACCAAATTCAATGCTCATTTTATTAATTATTGATATTAAAACAGTTTCGAGTTATTTTTATGAAATATCACTCGAAAATAATAAAAACTATAAAATTGATATTACTATGTAATGTAAAATTCTGCCCTTTAACTTTAAATTAATATATCATCAACAAAATTAACATAAGTTGTATTGTAAATCCATATTTTCACTTATTTAATTAAACTCAAATAGTCATATAAAGGTTATTTAATAAAAAATATAATTATTTATTCACTTTTTGTAATAAAAAAATTAAGTTGAACTAAATTTGGTCCACCCTAGAATCGTCCTTTTTGTTATGTACTCTTCATCTCTCTCATAGGAGATATTGTGCCATCATTCAACGCAATGCGATTCAATTAAGGTAACTTTGTTTTTTAATTGTAATTAAAAAAGTAAGATATTTGAGTCACTTTTTTAAATTGAATTATTGTTTTTTTAGAAACTTTAATTATATATTTTATGTCTTTTTATACACCACGGAGAATAAATATTTATATAAATTTTTTAAATATATAAATGTTAATTTATTAAATAGTACATAAGTTAAATAATTTTTGTAGGAAATTAAATGAGTATTCTGTTTTTCTTATGTCCTAAAATTTAGTGTAAGGGGATGGTGCTCCTGTCCAAGGCAGAGAAAATCTGTGGGCTTTTTAAGCATTTATAGAGGTACTTACATTTTACCTCTCCTGTTTAGTAAATAACAGTTGTATTATTTTTTTTCTTTGGCCTTAAGCCCCTTTTAGTAAAATAAACAGAAATATAATTTGCCCGGAAATAAAAAATTTATATAAAATCTATTTCTATTTAAACTAATATTATAGGGATAAATATTTATATCATGTGGAAATAAAATTTTTACATGAAAGAACATTCATATTGAGATCAAGAAAGTAAAATATACATCACACTCGAAGGATCATTATAGATGAAAATAATGTTTACCATTAATTGTGTAAGGTAAAAAGACAACATTTAAATTTTAAATTAAATTAACTATTTTCTATTGTTTAATTTGCAATGATAATAAATAAATTAGGGAGCCATCATTTTAATTACAGATTTAAAATACAGGAAAATAACTTAATAATAACTATTTTATGAGGTAAAACTAAATTAAATATTACAATAATAATAATGAAATCATAGGAAAAAAATAAAATCACATGTGATTAAAAATTTACATAAAAAATGATACTTAAATTTTTTATGAATGATATTAAAATAAAATATGAATACTAAATTTTTATTGATCATAAATATTTTACTTATGTTTTGTGTCTTTAGATGTACAAATATTAGAAAAAAATAATAAATAAAAATGAATAACCTTTTAAATTGAGTTATATTTCATTGATAGAATTTATTTTTTATTTTTATTATAATTTTTATGCATTAAAGGGGCATAAATGTTTACATAATATTTATTAATATTTAAACGGGGCATTAAAGGGGCATAAATATTATAAGATCCCCACTAAACATACTCTTAAGGAGGGATAAGGAGCCTTAATTATGACGAAATCCCGAACAGGATTGACCCTGATAATAGAGGGTACCCGTGGTTAACACAAAAAAGGGCTTAAATATTTACATAATGTTTATTAATATTTAAATGTTAATTTCAAATTTTTTACCATCTAAATATTGATTTAGTATAATGTAGGAGGTAAATATAATTTGATCAATAATGGAAAAATTACTTAAAACGTATTAATATGTAGGTTTAAATTATAGGGTTGCAACTACTTATATTTTGTTGTTTTTAATTGTAAATTTTTTTAAAAAATAATTAATAAAAATGACTCCTTTTTTTTAAATTTAATTATGATTTTATTGATTGAAATTTCATTTTCCATTTACTTATAATGTTTTTTTATATATTACAGGGAATAAATTTTTAAATAAATTTTATTAATATATAAATGTTAATTTAGTAATAGATTACAAAATGTAAATATAGTTTGTTAGTAAATGTGTCTATTGTTCAATTTAGCAGACAATTGAATTTTTTTTGTCCTTTACTCTTTTTAACTAAAAAATGGGGCAAATATAATATGCCCCATGTGACACCCTTCTACCCCATAATCTTATAATTAATAATCCGAAATATAGAAAGAATAGTTTCCCACAACAGGTAAAAGGTTCACATTTCTCGTCATAATAAAACGTCATTTATTCCAAACGTAAACTCATATAAGTAGAAACAGTAGTCAATAGTTTTCAAAATACTCAAGCAGCGGAATCAACATCAAAATAACCTACTGGCCATGTAAGACGCTTAAAAAGTTTACAAAATCCTTTCCTAAAATAGAAAACATAAGATAAACCCCTCAATAGTATACCCTGATGTCACATATATCAGAGCGACTCTCCCTTCAATCAATACTCGACACCAGTCGTGTCATCATCATCACCTGTAAAATTAACCACAGTGTAACGGTGAGGAAAAGAATACCACTCATACATACACATAGGAGTTACCCTATCCTCACCCTCATAAAATCAACACCATTATTTATCATACCACATACTCAACATCAAGTATTTCATCATATAATAATCATCTATAATTCATCATATAACATATCATCAATCACCTCATATAAATCTCACATCATCGTTCACTAAAGAAAACACATTTTCTGTTCTCCACACATAATACTCATTTCATCGTTAATACTCATATCAACATCATATAATTCAATTTCATCGTCAATCTTATACAAGTTCATCCATCATCATCTACATCGAAACTCCTCAACCTCGTCCCAAGGATCATGACTCAGAACTCCACACAATGGGCGCACCTCATCAATCACCCTAGTTGTTACCAATGATAGTCTACCGGTATCACCGCACAAACCGATAGGTTGTACACCCTCGTTGGATCAATACAACGACATTCAACCCTAGGTTGCACCCCTTCGTTGGATCAGTACAATTCTATCATTCCTAGGTTACACCCCCCTCATTGGGTCCGTGCATCGAACGTCCCATCATGGTCTCTGCACCCCCCTCATTGGGTTCGTGCAGTTCACCTCCTGAGTGTACCCCCTCGTTGGACCCGCACAACTCAGGCGTCACCTCATATACTCGAGGCATCATCAACATCGTAAGGTTACATACACCGTCATCGTTAACATCGTTACACATCTTTAATCATCGTTATCCTCATTAATTACCTCATCATCATCATCATCGTTTAAACATCATCATACAACATCATATTCATCACCATGTAAGCATCATAATCATCATCATCATTATCATCATCACATAAGCATCATTCAATCATCATCACCATAGTCATCATCACATAAGCATCATTTAATCATCATCATCATAGTCATCATAAGCTCAATGCATCAATATATTATCATCATACACCACAAACCCCATGCACTCAATACATCAATACGTCGTCATCATACATCTTAACAATATAGGCATCTAACATCAAGAGAGATATTAATATCATCCTACTCACATCACAATCAATGTATAACAATCATCAACAAACACAAGGCTCACATTCATCACATAAACCACATTCTCATATTCAATTTGACCTGATAATCGATTACCACACAGTTGTAATCGATTACCCGAGGCGTTTCTTCAATTTTGTAGTCTTCAAGTTTTAAGCTTAATGACCTTAGTGCACTAATTTGGAAATATCTACAGTTTTAGATGTCCAATTAATATTATTCCACTTCTATTAGAAAGTTAAGATCCGGGGCTTCAGTTTGATATGCTATATGATAGGGTTCCGAGCCCGTTTGCACCCTTAACCGACACATTCTTTCTCAGGCGAGAAAGCTGTTAAAAGCTGCGCCCCAACCTGCGCTGCAGCGCAACCTGCAGCGCAGATTTCAGAGAGTTCACGCTTCAACTTGCGCTGTAGCGCAAGTTGCAGCGCAAGTTACGTAAACATGACAGAAACAACGTTCTTGCTAGTTTTGAGAAAGAGGAAGCGTTTAAATTTTGAAAGGAAATTGGGGGTGGGTCACGTGAGCGGGTTTAATTATCAATCATAACAGCGGGCTTTTGATTAGATGAAGGGTGAGGATTTGGAGTAATTATTTTAGACTTACTTTTGCACTAACTTGGTCCGTTCTCTTTAAAAAATATCTTGATAATTATAAGCTAGCGAGTAGCGAAGCAAATAACTCTAACTATTCACCTTTCTTATTTGTGAGCGAGAGTCAAATAAATTAAGTTACACTTGATGTTTATTGACAACAAATATGTTTAGTAATTGAGAGCATTTTTGGAAAGAAAAATATTAACCCAATAGACAACTTAAAAAAGATGTTATAAAAGCACCAAACTAAACTTATAAAAAATGTTTTATAAAAAAAAAAACAGAAATAGCACTTAATTAATTATGCGTGCTAGCTCATTAGATATTGGTTAAAAAATAAAAAATAATTTTTTATTGGAGTATATGGTATTTAATATTATAAATGCAATGAATATTGTAATTTCTAATATAGAATATTCTATTTATTGATACCTTGACCAATGTTCTAAAGGTACAATTAAACTCTAAGAGTGTGAGTGTGTTTGGTATAACATTTTAGTTTGATAAAACTGAAATTAGTATCTAAAGTCATTTCATTGGTAGATTACTACTATATAATGTCACTTAAGAATGAGTCTACACAAATATCCCTATAACAACCTAATTAAGTATAATAAGCTTATGTGATAAATTGGTCTATCCATGATGTCAAGTTATTACATTTTGCAGTATTTCACGGAGAACATCACATTTGACTCTAACACAATAAATTATACCATAATAACATGGGCAAAATACTTTATTGAGTTTTTATAACAACGCTTTAGGGTAGTTTCCGATAGTTTGATTAATTGTCTACGTTTTGTATCGTTTTACCTCTAGTTAATTAGTCTTTTCATGTCGGTAACTTTTATATATGTTAGTTAGACTATAATTGATACAAATTTTACATTTTGATGTTAATGGAAGCAAATTGATGCAAATCTTGTTGTTATTGCGCTCTATACAATTTCTGGATTGCTCTGGCTTTTTGCAGGTTTGGAAAAGCCTAAAAACAAAACGTACATAAAATAAAATACACAAACAACGATAATTAAGACTCATAACTGTCATTGAAAGTATAAACAATGACGGTTATGGCCTTAATCGTCGTTGTTTGTGCTCACAAGAATTGGGTATTTACATGACGTACAACGGCAATTCCAACTTTAATCGTCGTTGTTTCTAATTTATAACGACGGTTAACAGACGTAGTTGAAAACCCACTTTTTAACGACGCTCGAGTCAACGACAAGTCAACAATCGTCGCTAAAAGCATTTTTAACCGTCGTCAAAAGCCCAATTTACAACAGTGGTTGTGTCAGTCTGAGTAAATTTATTTATTTAAAACGATAATTATAGTTTTTTAAAAAATAATTATTTTTTTTAATATTCCAACTCATTATAAAATTCACTTTATTAGAGTCATAAAAAGATTGACGCAACACTGTTCTAGAGTACTGATTATCACTAATTATGTATCTAAAGTTTTCTCCCGAACTTGTTCTAAGATTTTGATATAGATATATTAAGGAAAAAACTAACGAGTGTCTCTGGGTATTGTTCTAGAGTACTGATTATCACTAATTATGTATCTAAATATTTTTTATTATGATATTAAAATATTTTCTCTCATTATTTATTTTTATTAATATGTTTTATTATAAAACATTTTTTTATGAACTGTGGGTATTCTCCACGGGAGACAGTCCTGTTTCATTATTTTTTTATCGAAATTATATCTTCATGTATTTAGCTTCTATTGAAGTATTTTTTTATGAATCACGGGTATCCTCCATAGGAGACAATCATAATCATGTCGTTTTCTTTTTTCTTTTTTTTATCTCTTTCATTTTCTTTTTTTATTACGATACTAAAATATTTTCTCTTATTATTCATTTTTATGAATATGTTTCATTATCAAAGAATAATTATGGAATCATGTTAAATGAAATCAACACATTAATAAAATTAATAAAAATCAAATTTATATTTTCATGTGAATATAAAGGATGTGGGTAGGGATGACAATTGGGCCTAGACCGAGTGGGTACCCGAAAAAATTATCCGCAATGGGTAGGGTAATTACCCACCAAATAGGTATAAACATATCAATTAAGATTTAAATCCTTCTAATTAAAAATAATAAGGTTGTGATTCACAACATAATAAGGGGAAATAATAAAAATAAACAATAAGGTTGTGATTCTCAAGATTTTATATTAGAATCCTAATCATATGAATTTTACAAGAAATTTTAAATAAAAAATACGGGTTCTAATTTTTTAATTTTACAAGTTATTTTGGGTATGCAATATGATGTTTAAAAATAAAAATCAAATCCCCCTTATTGAATAAACCTTTTTAATATGTGTTTTATAGGAATAACAATGGCTTAATTCTCAATATTTTGGAATTCAAACTTTTGAGATGTGAATCATGTTCAAACTTTTGTATATACAATTTATTCTTTGAGCATATCAATTAATATTATGAGTTGGTTTTTTAAAAAAATATCTAATCATAAAAAGTTCGTACATTCATAATAAATTATTTTAGCATGTTTAATTTAACATTTGTTTCAGTAATACTATTATGAGATAAATTCCCATAATTATAAAAACAAATAAGATTTAAAATATTTTAAATTATTATCATTATTATTATTATGAATTGGTTATTATATACAAATTCAAATAAAATATTTTTATATTTATAGTAATTCAATTCTTTGAAAAAAAATATAATAAAATGATATTAGTTTATATAATTAAATGTTCACATATAAAGAATATTTTTCCATGTATATTGAAGGAAAAAACTTATGAAAATTAAAAATCATAATTATGAAAAAAGAATTAAATTTTTTTATAAAAATAACATTTTATCCTAAAATTTATTTTTGCTTAATTTAAAATATTTTTGTGAATAAAAACTTAATTATTTATTTATATGGGGGTATACCTTTAAAAAAATCATATTTTTAGTGACCGATTTTTTCGGTCACTAACACTTCAAAAAAAAATTAGAAATCACAAATATAATGACCGTCCTTTGGACTTTTCTCACAGTTAGTGACTGAAAAATCGGTCACTAACACCTTAAAAAATTTAGAAATCACAAATTAGTAACCGATTTGATGGTCACTACTTTTCTCACTGTTAGTGATCGATTTTTCGGTCACTAAACTTTTTATCCATTAGTGACTGATTTATCCGTCACTAAATCCTTTTCAAGATAATAAAAAATCAAATTTACTAACTTAGTGACCGACATTTCAGTCACTAGTGTTCTTAGCAGATAGTGACTGATTTTTCGGTCACGAATATTCTCTGCAATTAGTGACCGAAATTTCAGTCACTAACTTCTTCTGAAAAATATTAAAAGTAACAAATTTAGTTATTAGTGACTGATTTTTTGGTCACAATTTTTTCACCAATTTGGTCTCCAATCCGGTCACAAAATCATATTTAGTGACCAAAAATTCGGTCTCTAATAGTTAGTGACCGATTTCGTGACTGAAAATTTTTTGGTCACTAATTTTTCATCTATTGGTGTATTTGGTCACTAAATCGGTCTCTATTAGTGACTGAAAAATTTTGGTCACTAAATGCTAAGATTTTAGTAGTGGTGCAAATCCAAATGAGTAAAAAAAAACCGAACCAATTTGAATGGTTTCATCGGATTCATTGAGTGATAGTTGTCGAACCTGCACAAAATTATAATTATATTTCTCCGATCTGCAAACTACTTGTAGTAGAATGGTATAAACCGGGTCGAACCCTGGAGATCCACTCAAATTAATCCTTCTTGGGGGGAGGGGGTTGATTGATTGGAATAAACTGAAGAAAATAAAAGATCAAATTAAAAGCAAAGGTTGAATCAATTCAAGACAATATCAATCCAAGGAATTTAGAGGCTATTTTCATGGTAAATCATTGGTTATTAATAACATGTATTCTAAGAGATTAAATCTATCAACTTAGAATCATGTGGAACCCTTGCAATGATCCCTGATTGACTACTGAAATAATTTTCAGAATTCAATTGATTAATTGAGATTAACAAGATCAAATAACCATAATCCAAATCAATTTTATAAACAGAACCCAATTGAAGTAAATAATTAAATGAACACCTTCAATTTAATTGCTTATTCTATGTTTTTTAATCGTTGTATGATGATTAACTAATCAAGAGTATAACATACATCAATAACAAATTTCATAACCAAAACATGGTAACTAATTAAGCTTTGATAAAAGAAATATGAAATTAGAGCAAGTGGGGTAGAAAAACTTCCAAGGTTGATTTGAAGTGACATCACAACTTGAATGGTCATCAGAATATTTTCTATTCTCTATGTAATTTATGCACTACACTGAAACTTTAGTGAATACTCAATGATAAATCATGGTGGATGTTATTCAGTTAGTTTTTATTATACTCGTTTATGGTTTTGCTTCATCAATTGTTATTGCCAGTCAATTAAGTAACTTAGTTCTAGAGGGGAGACATAATGCTGACAGAGGGTGGATCTCAAAGCTTAAAAAGATAGGAGAAGCTTTGGTACATAAGCTATCTAATTTTAAACTTATTTTCATTTCATCATTGACAAATTAAATACCTTTTTTATGCACAAAGTTTTTGCACATGTCTTATTTTCATTTTGAAAGCTATGTTATGTACTTGATGACATTATGAAATTTTCATTTTGTAAACTAGAATGTAAAGCTAAATTGAGAAATTATGTATGTTGTTAATGAAAGTGATACTGGGTTAGTGAGATTGCTTCAGGTCTGGGTTATTGTGCCCAATCCCCCCAATTTAATTAATAGACCTCAACTAGTCCTATAAAGGTTAGTCTGGACAGGATATGACACTTTTATTGGTTTTCCTTCTTTATTTATATTTTTATATTTATTTTTGTCATGTTTCCTATGTAAGTGAAATTTCTTGAGTATGCCTGACAAAATTCCAAATAATACAGAAAGGTTGTGAAAAGTAATTGTTTTTTTAAATGACATCTAACCTTCCAGCAATTTCCTGATATGTGCCGGTTATGATGAAATTTGATGCATTCATTGCAATTGTATCAGCAATTAGTTCTTTAATACACTAGTCGATAACTAGGTTCTATAATTTTTTTTGTTAAGAGTTTTTTATAGAGAGATAAAATTAAAAAAGTTGATTTTTTTAAAATAATTCTTTACCAAGTGCATTTTGGTAATAATGTGTCATGTAATAATTTATTGTTTCATTTTTTTTATATATATATTTTTTATTTTTCTCATCCCCACACCTTTCAAACCCTGTTTTGGAGTGTGCAAAATCATTTTTCCATTATATATTTAGGTGTTTTCAGTTTATTATTGCTTCAATTACTTGTCTTCCCTCACCATGACATCATGAGTTTGTATTCTTCTTTTTCCTTTTGCTTGTGAGAGTAATATAAAAGTTAATGAACGTTGACTTTTTTTTTTCTCAAATTAAAGACAGTTGAGCATCCCATTGAATGGACATGACAATTTCTTTTCTCAAATTAAGATCAAAGTTGCAAAATTTGTCTGCAACTTAATGAGCATATACTTTTCGCTTAAATATGTTTTTTTTTTCCTCCAATTTAGTCGAGATTTGATTTTAGTCCCGGTAATTTAAAACCGGTGGTTTTGGTCCCTCAAAAATTAAAAATACACCAGTTTAGTCCTTATTGCCTAGTTTTGCTACAGATTTTGCTACGGATTAGTTGCAAATTTTTGTCGATAAGGACTAAATTAATGTATTTTAAATTTTTGAGGGACCAAAACCACTGATTTTAAATTACAGGGACTAAAACCAAATCTCGACTATATTTCAGGGACTGAAAACATATTTAACTTTATTCTTTTTTTATTCTCAAATTAAAATTAATCACGAGTAACTCACTTGAACTAATGAATAATAGTTTCACTTAGGTGGATTTAATTTTCACTTTCGGGTAAGACAACATAATGAATAGTGAGCACAGACTAGCCATTCTCTTTAATTTCTTGGGTATCGTTTATACATATAGTGGGTTTGTGGTTGTTAATTACCATTTAATTCCTTCTTTAATTTATGCAATGCTCTGTTTTGTATTTCGTATTTTATATTTCACATTATTAATTGTTGAACTTTTGAATGACTGGAAAATTTAATTATACTCCAATTAGTTAATTGACAAAATCAATTTGCACATACCAAAGATTTTGAATCTAAGGGGAACGGGAGGGAGTGATGTGTACAAAATTTAAACATATAAATGAAATTAAGAAGTCAGAGGCAATAATTAATAATTATTCTATTTAATTTCCATTATATATATCTTTTTATTAAGGGAAGGTATAGAACAAGTTAGCAAGACCTCCCTCGTAGATGGAATTACATTTTAGTTTCATGATTTAATTTGCTTCGATCTGTGTCATGATAACAGACACAAAGACAGCTATTCTCGAAGCATTCTGGGCGTAGGTGGCGGTGTATAGGGCAGCGAGCGTGTTTGCAAATGTCTATGCAATCCGAGTCTTTAGTGCAACCTGAAACTTAATTTCAAAACTAAAGTTGGTTAAAAACTAACTAATAGCTAGCTAGCAATGCATTTTGCTTCAATTACGTACACATAAATTAATTAATATATTATAACAAATAAGTCTGTATTCATGTATAATAGGATCTTACCATGAACTACTGCAGTTGTAGTAAGAAGAAGCACAATCAAGAAAGCTAGCATGGAGGAAGACTTCTCCATAGCTTCGATCTTCAGAGTCAGTGACCGGCCAGTTGCCGAATCACTACGAAGATTTTCATGTATATATATGCGTGCCCATCCCATGACCCACCTATATTAGTACTACTAATTTAATTATCTATTTTATTATTATATATATGGTCCAACCCATATTAGTACTACTATTTTAATTATATCTTTTTTTGGTCAAACTAATTTAATTATATCATATTAATTATCACACTTAATGTAAAAGTCAAAGTTAACGGCAACCCTACCTCATGTGTTACGTTTTTATAATTATAATACTCTCTCCAATCCTATTTACAAGACAAAGTTTAAAAATTTTACATGCTTTTATTTTTAAGATAAAGTACATAATTTTACAAGCATTTATTATTTTTTCTCATATTTATTTTTGTTGACCATTAAAGATTTTAATGTGACACAATTATCATAATAGTGAAGTTTAATTTTAAATAGGAGTAAATTTGTAATCTCATATGATAAATTCTTAAAAATCAACGCATTAATTACTTTTCTTAACATATGTGTTTTTGTTTGAATTGTCTTACAAATAAGAAATGAGGTATTAGGGAGTAATATGCAAAGTAATTTAATTATATCTTTTTTGGTCAAACTAATTTAATTATACTTTTTGGTCAAACTATAATTATACTTTTTTAACTAATTAAATTTATTATGAATTTTAGTATTTTGAGATTAATGCAATTTAATGGACACATTATTTTATTCTCAAAATTACGTATGCCAGTTGAATGAACTGAACAATTTCAGTTTGTCACTCTGACTTTTTAGTGCTGCAACTTAATGAGTAATTTTTTCTTTCCGGGTATTTAATATTTGAATTTAATGAATAGAAAAAACCATTTCTTTCCCGTCCCATTTTAGTTGTTTTAAAGTTAAGACACGGAAATTAAGAAATATTATTAATATTTTAATTTTTATAAAAATTATAAAATAATTCTCTATTATATCTCTTATCTCTCGTATTAAAAACACATCATTCAAAAAAATACATGTTAATTAATTGATAAGGGTGGAATTGGAAAAAGTCATTTAAAAGTGTATTGATATTATGAAACGACAATTATATTGGGACAAATTTTTTTTTTTGCTAAAACGTCAAGTAAAATGGGATGGAGGGAGTACAATACTACGCCTACTTTTTTTAAGATGGTGTCCCCCACGGGAGTCACTCATGTTTAAGCCAGCTGGGTAAGATCTTTATGGACATTAAAGTTTTTCCTCTGAGTAGGGTTTGTATACAGCGGACCATGGTTCACATGGTCCAAAATGTAGAAATATAATAATTTAAATTCTTAATCACCAAATTCAATGCTCATTTTATTAATTATTGATATTAAAACAGTTTTGAGTTATTTTTTTGAAATATCACTCGAAAATAATAAAAACTAAAATTGATATTACTATGTAATGTAAAATTATGCCCTTTAACTTTAAATTAATATATCGTCAACAAAATTAACATAAGTTGTATTGTAAATCCATATTTTCCCTTATTTAATTAAACTCAAATAGTCACATAAAGGTTATTTAATAAAAAATAAAATTATTTATTCACCTTTTATAATAAAAAAAATTAAGTTGAACTAGGTGGACCAAATTCTATTTAGTCCACTCTGGAATCGTCTTTTTTGTTATGCACTCTTCATCTCTCTCATAGGAGATATTGTGCCATCATTCAACGCAATGCGATTCAATTAAGGTAACTTTGTTTTTTAATTGTAATTAAAAAAAAGTAAGATATTTGAGTCACTTTTTTAAATTGAATTATTGTTTTTTTAGAAACTTTAATTATATATTTTATGTCTTTTTATACACCACGGAGAATAAATATTTATATAAATTTTTTAAATATATAAATGTTAATTTATTAAATAGTACATAAGGTAAATAATTTTTGTAGGAAATGAGTATCCTGTTTTTCTTATGATCTAAAATTTAGGGTGAGGGGATGGTGTTCCTGTCTAAGGCAGGAAAAATCTATGGGCTTTTTAAGTATTTATAGAGGTACTTACATTTTACATCTCCTGTTTAGTAAATAACAGTTGTATTATTTTTTTTTCTTTGGCCTTAAGCCCCTTTTAGTAAAATAAACAGAAATATAATTTGCCCGGAAATAAAAAATTTATATAAAATCTATTTCTATTTAAACTAATATTATAGGGATAAATATTTATATCATGTGGAAATAAAATTTTTACATGAAAGAACATTCATATTGAGATCAAGAAAGTAAAATATACAGCACACTCAAAGGATCATTCTAGATGAAAAAAATGTTTATCATTAATTGTGTAAGATAAAAAGACAATATTTAAATTTTAAATTAAATTAACTATTTTCTATTGTTTAATTTGCAATGATAATAAATAAAATTAGGGAGCCATCATTTTAATTACAGATTTAAAATACAGGAAAATAACTTAATAATAACTATTTTATGAGGTAAAACTAAATTAAATATTACAATAATAATAATGAAATCATAGGAAAAAAATAAAATCACATGTGATTAAAAATTTACATAAAAAATGATACTTAAATTTTTTATGAATGATATTAAAATAAAATATGAATACTAAATTTTTATTGATCATAAATATTTTACTTATGTTTTGTGTTTTTAGATGTACAAATATTAGAAAAAATAATAAATAAAAATGAATAACCTTTTAAATTGAGTTATATTTCATTGATAGAATTATTTTTTATTTTTCTTATAATTTTTATGAATTAAAGGGGCATAAATGTTTACATAATATTTATTAATATTTAAACGAGGCATTAAAGGGGCATAAATATTATAAGATCCCCACTAAACATACTCTTAAGAAGGGATAAAGAGCCTTAACTATGACGAAGTCCCGAACATGATTGACTCTGATAATAGGGGGTACCTGTGGTTAACACAAAAATGGGCTTAAATATTTACATAGTGTTTATTAATATTTAAATGTTAATTTCAAATTTTTACAATCTAAATATTGATTTAGTATAATGTAGGAGGTAAATATAATTTGATCAATAATGGAAAAATTACTTAAAACGTATTAATATGTAGATTTAAATTATAGGATTGCAACTACTTATATTTTGTTGTTTTTAATTGTAAATTTTTTAAAAAATAATTTATAAAAATGACTCCTTTTTTTTAAATTTAATTATGATTTTATTGATTGAAATTTCATTTTCCATTTACTTATAATGTTTTTTTATATATTACATGGAATAAATTTTTAAATAAATTTTATTAATATATAAATGTTAATTTAGTAATAGATTACAAAATATAAATATAGTTTGTTAGTAAATGTGTCTATTGTTCAATTTAGGAGACAATTGAATTTTTTTTATCCTTTACACTTTTTAAGTAAAAAAATGGGGCAAATATAATATGCCCCACAATGAAAAATTTACATAAAATGTATTAATATTTAAATCTAAAAATTATAGGGGTAAATATTTGTATGTAGGAAGAAATTTATATGATAACACATTCATATTTAGATCTTAAAAGTAAAAATATATGAAGTCATAATAATGATTATGTAAATATTATACAATTATTTATATATTTACTATGAAGTATATTTAATTTTAAAAAATATTTTAACGAATCCTTATAACGTATGTTCAACCGACTAGTTTTATTAAAAGTTAATGACTAAGATGAATCCCTTTTAACCCCTCACGTGAATATCTTAATTTCTACCCTATTCCCAAATGCTTATGGAGAAAATCAACCGAGTAACACTAATTGTTAGCAGATCCCATCGTCGTCCTCGGTTATGCCAATGCATATCACAAAACCCACATTCCTGTTCTCCCAATTGGTCTCCTCTCTATTATTTTCGACTCTTGAGTTTCTTTCATGGGAAATCAATTTTGACAAACCAAAATTTTCCTCCTCTTCAATCAATTAGGATATGGTGGTAAAATTTGAATCAAAATGGTTGATGGGTCGAAAGTAAGTGAACTGCTTTCCTTTGATAATATAAACCAGATTATTTTAGAGAAATCATATTCATACAACTATATAACATACAATCAAGCGAGACAAAGAGAGAAAAGAGAAAGAAGAGAGAGAAATGTGAGATGTGATATGTGATATATGGAAAGAGATAAAAAGAAAAAATGTGTTGTATGAGTTGTTGTATAATTTGTGTTATATGAATTTGTTATCTCATTATTTTATTGCTCATCAATCACATCGAAAATTATATGAGAAACATAGTGAAGGTGGGATTATACTCACTCGGCCAAAGGGGAAAAGCAATATCTTTTATATTATAAATTTTTAATTTGCACACACAATTTATCAACAATATTGACAAAAGTGATAACAATGATCATTGAAAATTAATATTTTATTCATTAATTCATCTCAAGTGTTGAAAGCACAGTAACTTCTCTTGAAACCAAGTGCCAGGAGTGCTAATTTTAAATTTTGAAAGGAAATTCGGGGTGGGTCACGTGAGGGGGTTTAATTATCAATCATAACAGCGGGCTTTTGATTAGATGAAGGGTGAGGATTTGGAGTAATTATTTTAGACTTACTTTTGCACTAACTTGGTCCGTTCTCTTTAAAAAATATCTTGATAATTATAAGCTAGCGAAGCAAATAACTCTAACTATTCACCTTTCTTATTTGTGAGCGAGAGTCAAATAAATTAAGTTACACTTGATGTTTATTGACAACAAATATGTTTAGTAATTGAGAGCATTTTTGGAAAGAAAAATATTAACCCAATAGACAACTTAAAAAAAGATGTTATAAAATCACCAAACTAAACTTATAAAAAATGTTTTATAAAAAAAAACCAGAAATAGCACTTAATTAATTATGCGTGCTAGCTCATTGGATATTGGTTAAAAAATAAAAAATAATTTTTTTATTGGAGTGTATGGTATTTAATATTATAAATGCAATGAATATTGTAATTTCTAATATAGAATATTCTATTTATTGATACCTTGATCAATGTTCTAAAGGTACAATTAAACTCTAAGAGTGTGAGTGTGTTTGGTATAACATTTTAGTTTGATAAAACTGAAATTAGTATCTAAAGTCATTCCATTGGTAGATTACTACTATATAATGAGTCTGTTTGGGTGGAACTTCTTACAGAAGTACTTCTATGTGAAAAAAATAGCATGAATCAAAGAGTTCAAATGAATTTAACTTCTCCATAAGTTAAAATTAGCCTTTGTAGACCATCTCCTCCAAAAGCTCTCCCATTTAACTTCTCTAAAAGTAACTAATTTTAACTTATGGAGAAGTTAAATACATTTGACCTCTTTAATTCATGCTATTTTTTTCACCTAGAAGTACTTCTACAGAAGTTTTACCCAAACAAGCCCAATGTCACTTAAGAATGAGTCTACACAAATAGCCCTATAACAACCTAATTAAGTATAATAAGCTTATGTGATAAATTGGTCTATCCATGATGTCAAGTTATTATATTTTGCAGTATTTCACGGAGAACATCACATTTGACTCTAACGCAATAAATTATACCATAACAACATGTGCAAAATACTTTATTGAGTTTTTATAACAACGCTTTAGGGTAGTTTCCGATAGTTTGATTAATTTGACTACGTTTTGTATCGTTTTACCTCTAGTTAATTAGTCTTTTCATGTCGGTAACTTTTATATATGTTGGTTAGACTATAATTGATACAAATTTTACATTTTGATGTTAATGGAAGCAAATTGATGAAAATCTTGTTGTTATTGCGCTCTATACAATTTCTGGATTGCTCTGGCTTTTTGCAGGTTTGGAAAAGCCTAAAAACAAAACGTACATAAAATAAACTACACAAACAACGATGATTAAGACTCATAACTGTCATTGAAAGTATAAACAATGACGGTTATGGCCTTAACTGTAGTTGTTTGTGCTCACAAGAATTGGGTATTTACATGACGTACAACGGCAATTCCAACTGTAACCGTCGTTGTTTCTAATTTATAACGACGGTTAACATACGTAGTTGAAAACCCACTTTTTAACGACGCTCGAGTCAACGACGAGTCAACAATCGTCGCTAAAAGCATTTTTAACCGTCGTCAAAAGCCCAATTTACAACAGTGATTGTGTCGGTCTGAGTAAATTTATTTATTTAAAACGATAATTATAGTTTTTTAAAAAATAATTTTTTTTAAATATTCCAACTCATTATAAAATTCACTTTATTAGAGTCATGAAAAGATTGACGCAACATTGTTCTAGAGTACTGATTATCACTAATTATGTATCTAAAGTTTTCTCCAAACTTGTTCTAAGATTTTGATATAGATATATTAAGGAAAAAACTAACGAGTGTCTCTGGGTATTGTTCTAGAGTACTGATTATCACTAATTATGTATCTAAATATTTTTTTATTATGATATTAAAATATTTTCTCTCATTATTTGTTTTTATTAATATGTTTCATTATAAAACATTTTTTTATGAACTGTGGGTATTCTCCACGGGAGACAGTCCTGTTTCATTATTTTTTTATCGAAATTATATCTTCATGTATTTAGCTTCTATTGAAGTGTTTTTTTATGAATCACGGGTATCCTCCATAGGAGACAATCATAATCATGTCGTTTTCTTTTTTCTTTTTTTTATCTCTTTCATTTTCTTTTTTTATTACGATACTAAAATATTTTCTCTTATTATTCATTTTATGAATATGTTTCATTATCAAAGAATTTTTTTTATGAACTATGGGTATTCTCCACGGGAGACAATCCTGTTTCATTATTTTTTATCGAAATTATATCTCCATTTATTTATTTTATATTGTAGTGTTTTTTTATAAATCACGTGTATCTTCCACGGGAGGCAGTCTTAACGCTGTCGTTTTATTTTTTCTTTTATTTTTTTAATCTCATTTTCATTTTCTTTTTTTTGTGATATTAAAGTCTTTTCTCTCATTATTCATTTTTATTAATATGTTTTATTATAAAAGAAATCTTTTTATGAACTGCAGGTATTCTCCACGGGAGACACCGTTCCTACCATTTTATTTTTTTCTCACATTAATTTTCTTTTTTATTATCCTTTTTAATTTCTTTTTAATATTTTATTAAAATTATATCTCCATTTATTTAACTTATATTGTAGTTTTAATTTTATGAATCACGGGTATCCTCCACGGAAGACAGTCTTAATCCTATCATTTTTTCCTTTATTTTTATCTGGCTTTCATTTTCTTTTTTATTATAATATTAAAATATTTTCTCTCATTATTTATTTTTTTATTAATATGTTTCATTATAAAAGAATCTTTTTATGAACCGCGAGTATTATCCACGGGAGACAGTCATGTTCTACCATTTTTATCTATTCTATTTACTCTATTAAAATTGTTCCCACATACCACAGTACATGTGTCGTGTTTTCAAACTTCCATTTTTTTCTTTTTTTTTGGTTTTTTTATTCTCAATTTAGTAATGGTTTTTTATGCAATATATGAATAACATTTATCCTCCACGGAAAAGTCTTGCTTTTATCGTTTTCTTTTATTTTTATCGCATTTTTATTTTCTTTTTTTTATATTAAATCATTTTCACTAATTCACTCTATATTAAAATTGTTCCCACATATTAATTCTCACATTTAATGTAAAAGTCAAAGTTAACTGCAGCCCTACCTCATGTGTTATGTTTTCATAGCTATAATACTATCTGATCCTATTTATAAGATAATGTTTTAAACTTTTCCATGATCTTTTTTATGAGATAAAATACACAATTTTAAAAGCATTTATTGTTTTTTAGTTATTTATAAGATATAGTACCCCTTTCTCCACCGTTCCTCCGCCTCTGTTTCTTCCTCCATCGAAGCTACTTCTTCCTCCGCCTCTGCTTCTTCCTCGTGCGTGCTACCCCTTCCCCTTGGAGGTAAGTGTTTGCTATATGTATTAAATTTTTGGGTCAAATATGTTTTTGTCCCTAAACTTTCACCCGAATTTGGTTTTGGTCCCTAATCTTTTTTTTTCTTCGTTGGTTTTGGTCTCTAACGTTTTCAAATCATTGAAATTAGTCAATGTCGTCACCCTTATATTTAACAGAGTTGACGGTAGGAATTAATTTCAATGATTTGAAAATGTTAGGGACCAAAAATAACAAAAGATAAAGATCAGGGACCAAACCCAGATTTAGGTTTGGTCCCTAAATTTTCATCCGAATTTGGTTTTGGTCCCTAAAATTTTCAAATCATTGAAATTAGTTCTTGTCGCCACCCCTATATTTAACAGAGTTGACGGCATGGACTAATTTCAATGATTTGAAAACGTTTAGGACTAAAACCAACGAAAAAAGATTAGGGATTAAAACCAAATTCGGGTGAAAGTTTAGGGACGAAACATATTTAACCCTAATTTTTTTTAGTTTTTCTATACGTTTTACTGTTTAGGAATCAAGGGACGTAATATGATTATTTTTTATTTAATTTAAGGTTAATTACAAAACAATAAATACACTAATTTAGGATTAAATATGTAGATTAAAATGATTTTATATGAGTATGATTTTTATGGTTTAGGTGTTATATGAGTATGCTTTTTACATTTTAATTTAGTTTATAGTATGTAGATAAAAAATGTGATACCTAATAAGGTTTATTTATTAAATTAAAATGTGACTTAGGATTGTGATTAGGATTATAATATATAAATTAAAATGTGATACATATTAGGATTTATTTATTAAATTATAATGTGATTTAGGGTTATGATTATGATTATTGTAATAGTTATGATTTGGGGTTGTGATTAGTTAATTAGGATTTATACATCAAGTTTAATGCATTGAGTGAACCTTAGTTTTCCATTTGAGATTCAATATAGAGATTAAAGTACTACCTCCCATTTGAAATGTACATGTAATATCTTTTTTATAATAACAAAAGGAGGGAGTTTTGATAGTCAATGTATTGAGTTTTCAATTGTTTGGTTGGACAATTTGGGAAAATTAATCACTTTTCTTTATAGCTCATTAATACATATATTTTAATCATCATTTCATACATTAATTTCATGAAATTAATTGGTTGATTGCATTTTGTGTTTTTCTTCGGGTGTATATTTGATTGTGGTTCACCACTTTCATTTCGTGCCACCTGAAGACCAATGTGAAATGCTGCCGAAATTTTGTGAAATCTAAGTCATAATTAAAATTTACATAATAATGGACCATAGAAAAGTGAATCTACCTTCCTGAATGGGATGGGGCCACACCTTTGAATACAAAAGTGAGTTATGCATGCATAATGTTGACAAAATGAAGTGTCCATCACAAACGTACATAAAGTAGATATGGATCGAAGTTGGATTAGTGCACGACGCATTACTGATGAGTATAAGAGAGGAGTGGAAGAATTTTTACAATTTGCACGGCGTAATGTTGCTAGTATAGTTCCGGTGGAGGAAGTTTTATGTGTCAATACGTAAATTGTTTGAATGGAAGAAGACTCAATGAGAAAGAAATCAGGGAGTATCTGTTGTGTGATGGATTTCGGAAGAATTATACAATTAACATGGACATGACATGATGAATTGCTTCAAATTCCATACGACTACCCAACCGAAGAGTATTCTCATTCAACCATGGAGGATCGATTGGAGAACATGATTCGTGATGTCGATGTAGACAAATTTAGCGGCGACCTGTTTTGCTCGTCGTTACTGCATTAACAACGAGCCTTTTAGTGAAATCTTTTAGGTCGTCACTACATAGCTTGTAGCGATGACTTTTGGCCGTCTCTAAAAGGCTAATTTCTTGGAGTGAAATAATCAATTTTATGCCTTTTTTTAAGAAACAACTCATAGTTGTTTCTTAAAAAAGCAATTAAAATAAAAGAGAGAAAAAACTTTTTAATAATGTGAAAAACATGTATTTAACAATGTGAAAACATTTATTGTGGTAAACAAAGTGTTTTTTTTATGATTGTAGCAAAAAAAAGTTTATTTTTTATTATACAAAAATCTCTAAAACAAAATCATTTTTTTTAAATAATTTAAAAGGTACTTTTTAAGCACAAACAAGCTGGCCCTTAATTCCTTCTTTAATTTATGCAATACCTTGTTCTGTATTTCGTATTTTAAATTTCACATTATTGTTTAACTTTTGTATTACTGGGAAATTTAATTATACTCCAATTGCAAGAAATAAATCAAGGGTTAATTTTTAGATGGCAAAATCAATTTGCACAAACCGAATATTTTGAATCTACGGGGAAGGGGAGGGAAAGAGTCAACGAGAGGCATGGATATGTACAAAATTTAAACATATAAATGAAATTAAGAAGTCAGAGGCAATAGATAAGACACATCAAGTTTGTAGATGGAAGCAGAACGCTCTGATAGGTGTACTGAAAGGGATGGACATGGTAGGCCTCCAGATGAAGGAGGTGATGGTTCTAAACTGATGGAATTCTGGCAAGCGAACCAAAAGTCCAGCAGTATAATAGTAAGTAGAGTATCGTATCTACAAGGAACGGTTAACTCGCGTGTACTCGTGATCTATTTATCAAGTAGAAATAGCAGATTTATGAGAGTAATTGATGTGGAAAATATAAATTGCAGAGTAATAATCAAAAGCAATAGAAAGGAGGAGTTGGAAGCACTTTACTTGGATTAGGATTGAACTTTGTATCATCGCACCCTTCGTGTATGTAAAAACTATTTATTATCTATGACTTTGATTCATGTAATACCTTAGCCAAACTAAATTGATAAAACCCCGAGTTACCAGCAGCCTATCACTCAAGAATAATCCATGCTGGCTCTCCCAAGCGACGAATTACACTCGGCTCATTGAGTTCTTAATTAATTACTATTTCGTTTGTTTGAACCGTCCATTAATTGTACTTCCCTATAAACGTTCTTCGTTCAAGGACTGTCACTACCCCATCAATCACAAGACCCTGTTTATCCCTCACATACAATTAACTTTCAATTATATTACTATCGATAAAGCCATACTTTCCTGTAGCTGCTCTTCATTAGGGCACTCACACTACCCGTCAATCACTAGCTATGACTATGTTTCCGTAAATGGTTACCGAGTACCCTTACATACTTAGAGTTTGAGTTCCCTATGTATAGGCTCCCTCATCCTCATTCCTAGTCGGAAGTCACTACCACATTTGTCCAGACGCTAGCCTATAACTCTGGCGCACGCGCGGAAGTTAGGAATTAAGCACAGAATAAGGATACCGAATATTACAGATATGGAATCATAAATAATAAAATATAGTTTACATACACTTGGGGATAGAATAAACTACATTCAATCCTACTGGAGAGTTAGCTACTCATGGTAGCCATACGAACCACCGAAGAATCTGTCACCTTCTTCAATCCTCGTACAGCGCTCCGCCTCTCCTATTCTAAAAGTAAAAGTGGTGCATTATCACTGAAATTATTCTGGAATTACGCTGATCCTACACACCTTGATCTGATACAAGAAGGTCCTATTTATAGGCTAAGGAAAGACAAAGAAAATTGGGAAGAAATCATTTAAAATACGGAAACAGAGCAAGATTACGAGTTCTGCGCTTCAACTTGCGCTACAGCGCAGGTTGAAGCGCAGATTCCAGTAGCTTCTTTAAATGCTGCGCTTCACCTGCGCTGTAGCGCAGGTGAAGTGGCCAACTCATCTCTGCAACCTTCATTCTTTCTCTTTTTAAGTTGATTTCTCCCCGAGACTGGTTTTGGTTGATTGCCTTTCCTTGTTTCACTTTTTCTTCATAAGATCTTGTATTTATTGAGCAATCTTGAATTTAATTGGGAAGCTTGTTTGCAAAATCCTTTGTTTAATTGCATCTGAGATCTTCATTTATTGGCCTCAATCAAACTCTAAATCTTGCAATTATCTTCCCCATTAATGCTATATTTATTCCATATCAAATCTTTGCAATAAATCTGCAAAATCAGCACAATTTATGTCAAAATAGCATCATATTCAAATCCAAGGCTAATAAATACAATTTATGCAATTATTAATAAAAGGGGATAATTTAGGGGCATAAAATACCATTTTACCTTGATAAGTGAACCAAAAAGTACTCTAATTTATCATATATTTTTCACTTATCAAAAACCAACCAAAATTTCTTTTCGAGATAAGGTGATAGGTTCTAGAGGACCTTTGCCAAGGAGAACAACAACAGACCTCATAAAGGATAAATTGTTTCACGTGGTTTTTATTGATGGGAATCATTTGTTTCCAGTTTGCTCGGTGGCAAAGAGATTTATTAACCAACTGAGCTAGCCTTGGGAGGATGCGATTATTATGAATATTCTTGGGAAGAGTATTGATTTAATGCTTATGAAATCTAAACTTTTGGCTCTATGGAAGCCGTTATGAGGCATGAATGTGATGGATATGGGTTATGGTTTCTTTCTTGTGAAGTTTAATAGGATGGAGGATAGGGAAAAAGCTATGTCTGATGGCCCCTAGATTATTTTTGACCATTATCTGTCCTTCAGACCGTGGGAGCCGACCTTTGTTGTCGCTACTGCTACTACTAACAAGACTTTGGTCTGGGTTCGTTTTCTTAGCCTTGGCCTAGTGTATTATGATGAGAGTATCCTTTTGGACTTAGCATCTGTAGTTGGAACTCCAATTAAAGTTGGTAAGACAATGCTAGATGTCAATAGAGGCAAATTCGCAAGAGTTTGTGTGGAGATTGATTTGAGCCAGGCAGTAGTGGGCAAGGTTTGTTTGGATGGTAACTGGTTCAAGATTGAATACGAGGGTCTCTATTTATTGTGCTCACGCTGTGGATGTTATGGACATCTTGTGAGAAATTGTCCTTCTAATGCTACTCCTCCTACTTCGCGTCAGTCTCAGGGTGATCAGCAGGATGCAGGTATTGGAGCGGTGCATGACAACACCTCCGACGTTCGGACAGACAACGTTGAGGGTGCTGAAAATAACATAGGAAAGATCATAAATGCGGATACCGTGATTGATTCTGTTGGTGATAAAAAAAAGTAATGATACACATGGAGATTGGATTTTAGTCCAAAAAAAGGTGTTGAAAAGGGGAAAGAGGGGTGTGGATGCGTCTCAGAATCAGATTAAGGTTTGTGATATTCCTAAAAGTGAGAAGATTCCTTTCATTTTCAAGGCTGCAAAGGCTAAGGGAAAAATTATTAATGAGCCGCAATCTCAGCCTTTGGACCCACCACACTTTTCTAAACCTTCGTCTTCGGAGACTAGATGTGTCATGCGTAAAAAATGGTCTAGCAAATAGAAGGTACTTGGAGAGTAAAGTCCATGATGACGTGTTTCTGAACCTTTATAGTTTCCTGACTGCCTGGACTTCCCACCCCTATTATAAGATGGTGGTTGAGGGAGCTTGGACTGTAGCCAGAAACGGAGAGTGGCGATCGACGTTGGAGAACGGTGGCTGGAGATCGATGGAGAGCCGAACGATCGAGCTTGAGGAAAGGGAGGAAGATCGACGGCGACGGTGGACTATCGCGGACGACCGTTGTGGACGAATGGAACGAGTTTGTTCACTGTTGAGAGAGAAGGAGGCGGGAGGCAGAGAAAGGAAAGTATGGAATGGTGTCTAATTGGAATCCTAAAAAGAAAGTAAGTCTGTAAGTGAAAAAGAAAAAAAGTATCAAACATGGCTTAAACGCATAAGTGAGTGAGAGAGAGTTTTTTTTTGCTTTTTATATATATATAGGTGATTGGTTTGGTTCGCGTAACGGATTCAAATTTCCCAACCTGTTACCCGAACCAATAGCCTTCGGTTTCATTGGTTTGGTTCGGTGCATGCAGATCCAAATGAGTAAAAAAATCGAACCAATTTGAATGGTTTCATCGGATTCGTCGGGTGATAGTTGTCGAACCTGCACAAAATTTATATTTCTCCGATTTGCAAACTACTTGTAGTAGAATGGTATAAACCGGGTCGGGTCGAACCCTGGAGATCCACTCAAATTAATCCTTCTTTGGGGGGGTTGATTGATTGGAATAAACTGAAGAAAATAAAAGATCAAATTAAAAGCAAAGGTTGTGTAACGCCCAAATTTCTAAATTCAAGACTTAGTACGTTGGAGACTAATTCCCAATTTTTTTTCTAAATTTGAATTGTGCCATTTCGAACATCAAACATCACAATTCGATAAGAAACCAACGATAACTTATACAATTTGTGAAGAACTCAAACTTATATACATAATCTATAAAAGTGCACAAAGGCCCGAAGGCTACAAATTTAAACATCTCTAACATGAAGTGAAATATACATAAGTATTTCTACACAATCTAATAGATACTAAAATCCAACATATATCAAACTCCTGCCTTCAAATCACTGATCCCTGCCAGGAGATACCTGCACACCTAGATTGTGTCCACAAAACGAGTGGTGAGACTAATGTCTCAGTGAACTATAACTGTGCAAAATGTTATATGGGAGAAATAGAATATGAGATGAAACTATCATCACCAAGTAAGATATACAGATAAACTAAGCATCTTAAACACAAATACACATAATCGGCATAACCCAGCCGACGGGCTATGGCGCTTACGCCCTCAACTGAATGAACCCGGAGCATACTCCCACAACTGATATCGGAGCATACTCCCACAACTGATATCGGAGCATACTCCCACAACTGAACACGGTGCATACACCCACAACTATTCACGGCGCACATGCCCACAACTAATAATCAAGTCTTTTCTAGAAATTCCTAACATCAACTATCCCATTCAATGCAATCATCACAATTCCAATCAAAATAATTATATAGAAAGGGAATTAGAAGAGTGGGGTTCATACATCGAGCATTTCAACCATTTCGTAAGCTTCGTAACTATCGTAAGTTTGCAACTTTGACATTCCAAAGATCTTTCAAGTAAACTCTATCATTAAATACCCAACTCAAGCACAAACACCATAAATCCAATCAATTTAACCAAATAGAGGGAAATCGAAGGGGTGGGGATCATACAATAGGCATTTCGTCAATTTCGTAATCTCGCTACTTTCGTAAATCTCGCTACCCTAATGTTTTCAATGGAAATACTAACCAAACTACTCAATCTCATGCATACATTACTAATCTAACCACAATAATCATATAGAAGAGGAATTAAAGAGTGGGGCTCATACATTAGGGAGAAATCAAAATTAAAGGGGAAAGTGGGTGTGTGAGTTATACTCACCAATTTCTTGAATTTCAAGGAAGATTTGATGAGTAGAAGGTTACTTGATGAATCCCTAGCTCCAAATCCCTTCCCAAGCTCTTAAATAGTCGTCTCTCTCTCTAACACACACACTCTCTCTCTAGGGTTCGTGAGGGAAGAAGAAGAAGAGAAAACTTGAAATCTGATTTTGCATGTCCGTCTATTTTTACTGGACAGCTGGTAATCGATTACAATAATGTTGTAATCGATTACCAGAGGTGAAAATTACACTAGAAAACGTTTCTGGGAATTTGGTAATCGATTACAACTACTTGTAATCGATTACTGAGTACCCAGTTCCCTGGTAATCGATTACCTAACCTCTGGTAATCAATTACCATAAAAACAATTCTCTGGTAATTGATTACCAACCCTCTGTAATCGATTACCAGCAACCCAAAACCCTTCATATTAACTTGAATGGAATTCTAATTTAGTTTTAAACTCAAGTCTAAACCTTCAATTCTTCAACTTACCTTCCCTTAATTACTATTACATAATCCTCTTTATTTTTAGCCTAATGAGTTATTAAAGCTCCTAATTTGCGGGATGTTACATTCTACCCTCCTAAAAGAAATTTTGACCTCAAAATTTGTACTATACTACATCTCTACATTTCTTACTCTAATCAAGCTTTCAATTTAGATTAAATATCAAGTATGCAAGCAGTCAAAGTGGCACACCAAAACATAACACTAACGCACATATTCCCATCATATCAACGGAAATAAATATGAACAAAATAAAGTAATAAGTGAAAAGGCAACGTTCATTCCCTCTCGTGATGGTTAAATTAAGAAAAATTTAACCTTGTTCTTACCTTCATCCCCCCTTAACTCTGGGCACCTACGTGCTATGTGACCCCACTTCTGACAATTGAAACATCTCTTTCGACTTGTAGTTTCTGGGCAGTCCCGTATCAAGTGCCCGGGTTGGCCACATCTGAAGCATACCCCTAGTCCCCACATGCACTCTCCCTCATGGCCCCTCCCACATTTAGGGCATTGGGGCATCTTCCACTGTTCCTGAGCTATGGCGTCGTTCACAAAGTCATCATCCTGTTCCTCCGATCCTGGGTCTAATTCCTGGCTGGGCTCCTCTAGCTGTTTCTTCCCCTTACCAACTGACAGCGGAGGTGAGGCAGCATTCTTCTGGTTTTTCTCAGCAATGTAGCACTTGTTGATTAAGGTGGGGAATTCCTTGATCTCATATGTTCCGATTCGATCCAACAATTCCGGTCGTAGTCCTCCTTCAAACTGTGCGCATCTCCATTCTTCGTCGACGAACGCTTGCATGTACCTGAAGTACTTGGCTAGCTCCTCAAACTTGGCCACATACTGGCCCACCGTCAGACTCCCTTGCTTTAGTTGAAGGAACTCAGCTTCCTTTTGTCTTCGAACGGTTGTTGGAAAGTACTTCTCCAAAAACAAAGTCTGAAAGACACCCCAGGTTATTGGGGTTTCAGCCACCGCAGCCCGAACACTAGCAGTCTTCCATCAATCTTCCGCCTCACCCCTCAGCATATACACAGCAAAACCAACCTTGGAGTCATCAACACATTTCATGACATCGAAAATCCTATTAAGATCTCTAAGCCAATTGGACGCCACATCCGGATCATAGACCCCATTAAATTGGGGAGGGTTGTGTTTCCGAAATTCCGCTAACCCGCGAACAAACTGATCCACCATAGTAATGGGAGGTGTCCTCGTTGTCCTTCGGTTCAACTCCTGAAGCAGTGTTGTATTGAGGATTGCCTGCTCTCGAGCTGCCTCAGCTTGCATTCTGTTAGAATTCATTTGTTCCTCCAACATCTGAGTAAGAGCCTACAGAGCTGCTGCTACTGGATCCGCAGGTGGATTCCCGGACGAGGAAGGATTAACTCTAGCACGACCTCTCCTGCCGCTTTCCATGATTATCTACACATCATTAAGTAAATATCAAGGTGATCAATCTCTCAATTCACAAAACAATGCATAAATCAAAATAACAAGTCACAAGAAAATCCTACTACCACAGTCCAATTGGATTGAACTGCTCTAATACCAAAATGTAACGCCCAAATTTCTAAATTGAAGACTTAGTCTGTTGGAGACTAATTCCCAATTTTTTTTCTAAATTTGAATCGTGCCATTTCGAACATCATACATCACAATTCGATAAGAAACCAACGATAACTTATACAATTTGTGAAGAACTCAAACTTATATACATAATCTATAAAAGTGCACAAAGGCCCAAAGGCTACAAATTTAAACATCTCTAACATGAAGTGAAATATACATAAGTATTTCTACACAATCTAATAGATACTAAAATCCAACATATATCAAACTCCTGCCTTCAAATCACTGATTCCTGCCAGGAGATACCTGCACACCTAGATTGTGTCCACAAAACGAGTGGTGAGACTAATGTCTCAGTGAATTATAGCTGTGCAAAATGTCATATGGGAGAAATAGAAAATGAGATGCAACTATCATCACCAAGTAAGATATACATATAAACTAAGCATCTTAAACACAAATACACATAATCGGCATAACCCAGCCGACAGGCTATGACGCTTACGCCCTCAACTGAATGAACCCGGAGCATACTCCCACAACTAATATCGGAGCATACTCCCACAACTGATATCGGAGCATACTCCCACAACTGATATCGGAGCATACTCCCACAACTGATATCGGATCATACTCCCACAACTGAACACGGTGCATACACCCACAACTACTCACGGCGCACACGCCCACAACTAATAATCAAGTCTTTTATAGAAATTCCTAACATCAACTATCCCATTCAATGCAATCATCACAATTCCAATCAAAATAATTATATAGAAAGGGAACCAGAAGAGTGGGGTTCATACATCGAGCATTTCAACCATTTCGTAAGCTTCGTAACTATCGTAAGTTCGCAACTTCGACATTCCAAAGATCTTTCATGTAAACTCTATCATTAAATACCCAACTCAAGCACAAACATCATAAATCCAATCAATTTAACCAAATAGAGGGAAATCGAAGGGGTAGGGATCATACAATAGGCATTTCGTCAATTTCGTAATCTCGCTACTTTCGTAAATCTCGCTACCCTAAGGTTTTCAATGGAAATACTAACCAAACTACTCAATCTCATGCATACATTACTAATCTAACCACAATAATCATATAGAAGAGGAATTAAAGAGTAGGGCTCATACATTAGGGAGAAATCAAAATTAAAGGGGAAAGTGGGTGTGTGAGTTATACTCACCAATTTTTTGAATTTCAAGGAAGATTTGATGAGTAGAAGGTTCCTTGATGAATCCCTAGCTCCAAATCCCTTCCCAAGCTCTTAAATAGCCGTCTCTCTCTCTAACACACACTCTCTCTCTAGGGTTCGTCAGGGAAGAAGAAGAGAAAACTTGAAATCTGATTTTGCATGTCCGTCTATTTATACTGGACAGCTGGTAATCGATTACAGTAATGCTGTAATCGATTACCAGAGGTGAAAATTACACTAGAAAACGTTTCTGGGAATTTGGTAATCGATTACAACTACTTGTAATCGATTACTGAGTACTCAGTTCCCTGGTAATCGATTACCTAACCTCTGGTAATCGATTACCATGAAAACAATTCTCTGGTAACCGATTACCAACCCTCTGTAATCGATTACCAACAACCCAAAACCCTTCATATTAACTTGAATGGAATTCTAATTTAGTTTTAAACTCAAGTCTAAACCTTCAATTCTTCAACTTACCTTCCCTTAATTACTATTACATAATCCTCTTTATTTTTAGCCTAATGAGTTATTAAAGCTCCTAATTTGCGGGATGTTACAAGTTGAATCAATTCAAGACAATATCAATCCAAGGAATTCAGAGCCTATTTTCATGGTAAATCATTGGTTATTAATAACATGTATTCTAAGAGATTAAATCTATCAACTTAGAATCATGTGGAACCCCTGCAATGATCCCGGATTCACTACTGAAATAATTTTCAGAATTCAATTGATTAGTTAAGATTAACAAGATCAAATAACCATAATCCAAATCAATTTTATAAACAGAACCCAATTGAAGTAAATAATTAAATGAACACCTTCAATTTAATTGCTTATTCTATGTTTTTTAATCGTTGTATGATGATTAACTAATCAAGAGTATAACATATATCAATAACAAATTTCATAACCAAAACATGGTAACTAATTAAGCTTTGATAAAAGAAATATGAAATTAGAGCAAGTGGGGTAGAAAAACTTCCAAGGTTGATTTGGAGTGACATCACAACTTGAATGGTCATCAAAATATTTTCTATTCTCTATGTAATTTATGCACTACACTGAAACTTTAGTGAATACTCAATGATAAATCATGGTGTATGTTATTCAGTTAGTTTTTATTATACTGGTTTATGGTTTTGCTTCATCAATTGTTATTGCCAGCCAATTAAGTAACTTAGTTCTAGAGGGGAGACATAATGCTGACAGAGGGTGGATCTGTAACGCCCTAATTTCTAGACTCAGAAATAATGCCTATTGGAGACACTATTCCTGAACTCCTTGAAATCGATTCGTTAAATTTCCGATATCGTCATACATTTGCTTAAAACTTTCCAACGATAAGCTTAAGCCAAAACAAGACAAACGTTAAAGATCTTAAATAAGTATGAAACCTACTTAAGTTCAGGGAAGAATCCACACTTGGAGAAGTGTGATTCAATGAACTCATACCAGAAATCCGGCAGAGTCTCCCCTTAATACTGGACATGTACCAAATTCAGCTTAGCCTGGAAATCATCAAAATCCAGTACAGTTTAATAACATGCATATTATAACATTAAAACTAGACCTCAGTGGTCAATTCAGAAATATTTACACTTATACAATCTACATCAATACAATTCAGTAATAGCCAATTAACAAATACAAATATTCCAATAACTACTCCTAATAAACTAATCTCCCTGCTGAAATAAGACTCAGCTCCACCCACACCTGAACTGCCTCAACCTCACCGGAGGTACCTGCACCACTAAAATATGTCCCCGAAACGTGGGGTGAGATAATAATCTCAGTGAATACAACCGCATGCATGAATGCAAGGAGCAGATATCAATGACAGCTTCACAACTCAACGAACTTCATATATTTTACTCATTCATAAATCCAATTTCATAAAGCATGGTTACCAATGATTAATATTAAACTAGGAGCAATAAGTAATTCACTTAACATGATTTGCTAAGTAATGCAAGATATGATGCTCATGATGCACTCATTGTTGTGCCCAGCAGGCATGATCTTATCACTTTCTAGAGTTAGACCTGAGCTCAGACTACGGGAACCGGCTTTCCCAGGGACGAATCTCACCCAAACTGGACCGAAGTCGTGTTTCACTTAATTACTTGATTTTTAACTCACGGCGCAAAGGCCGACTTAATTAACTCACGGTCAAAACCGGCTTACATTTTTCAAATGCACCTAATAACACTTTTCGTAAGTTTGCAAATATCATAAACTTTGACATTCATAGGTTTTTCAAGCAAATCCTAACCTCAATCACTCAATTTCATACAAACATTACCAATTCAATCAAATTAACTCTATAGAAAGGGATTTAAAGGAATTGGGTTCATACAAAGAGCATTTCGACAGTTTCTCTAATCTCGAGTGTTTCGAAAGTTCGTTTCTACAAACATACATCTCAATTTCCAATCCAAACATCGAATTAGACATTTCAATCCATAAGTAGTATTATACGAAGGGTTATAATCGAATAGAATACTCATATGAGTTACAATCGAGGGGTTTCGATAGTTTCGTAAGTTTCATTAGTTTCGATAGTTTCGAAACTAAAGATTCTGACGCTCGATTCTATACTCATATGCTCAATCTATCGATAATCAGTCCAAACATCAAGAAATTAACAATTCAATCATCAAATATCCAACATCAAGAAAGGGGAAGAGAGGAGGGTGGGAACATGCATTGAGACCAATAGTTTCTACTCTAAAAGTGAGTTATACTCACCAATTTCTTGAAATTCTAAAGAGGAATTGATGGATTGGAAGTTCCTTTGGTGAATCCAAGCTTTGATTCTCCTCAACCACTTCAAATTTCTACTTTCTCTCTCTAGGAACACTCTTTCTCTCTCTAGGGTTCGAATGGTGAAGAAGGCAATAAAAAATTCTGAGTTTTGAATGAAAAGGGTATATATACTGGACAACTGGTAATCGATTACCAGAGGTAGAATTTACACAAGGAAACGTTTATGGGAATCTGGTAATCGATTACAACCTCTGGTAATCGATTACCAAGAACTCAGTCCTCAGGTAATCGATTACAACCCTGTGAGTAATCGATTACCTAAAAACTAGTTCTCGGGTAATCGATTACAGACTCCCTGTAATCGATTACTAGAATCCAATCTTTCTTAAATTCACTTAAGTTAAAACCTAAACTTGGTTTGTAATAGGGTTTTAACCTATAGCTCCTTAATTTTACCCTTCCTTACTTACTAATACCTAATTCTTTTGTTTGCAACCTAATGAATTATTTAAGCTCCTAATTTGTGGGATGTTACAGGATCTCAAAGCTTAAAAAGATAGGAGAAGCTTTGGTACATAAGCTCTCTAATTTTAAACTTATTTTCATTTCATCATTGACAAATTAAATACCTTTTTTATGCACAAAGTTTTTGCACATGTCTTATTTTCATTTTGAAAGCTATGTTATGTACTTGATGACATTATGAAATTTTCATTTTGTAAACTAGAATGTAAAGCTAAATTGAGAAATTATGTATGTTGTTAATGAAAGTGATACTGGGTTAGTGAGATTGCTTCAGGTCTGGGTTATTGTGCCCAATCCCCCCAATTTAATTAATAGACCTCAACTAGTCCTATAAAGGTTAGTCTGGACAGGATGTGACACTTTTATTGGTTTTCTTCTTTATTTATATTTTTATATTTATTTTTGTCTTGTTTCCTATGTAAGTGAAATTTCTTGAGTATGCCTGACAAAATTCCAAATAATACAGAAAGGTTGTGAAAAGTAATTGTTTTTTTAAATGACATCTAACCTTCCTGCAATTTCCTGATATGTGCCGGTTATGATGAAATTTGATGCATTCATTGCAATTGTATCATGAATTGGGGTCTAATTCTTTCCACTTGACATCTGAATCTTCATACTTCTCTAAAGCATGTGCTATAGTTCCCTGGTTTTCAAGCAGCCTCTGGAATTAGTTCAAGCAGCAAAAAAGACTTCCTTACAGCCACAAAAGTTTTTGAATAGAAATTTCAACAAAAGGGTAGTGACCTGAGTTATCCCAAGTTTGCTAACCATAAAAGATGCAACCAGATTCCCATTAGTGTAATTTCCAATAATGAGATCTGGTCTTCTTTCCATGAGGTTTAGAATCCCGGTTGCGGCACGCATCCTATTAAAATGAACCAAAGAACTAGTCAGAGGGAAAAATCATTAGAAGAAAAAGCTACCATGTAAAGGTTCTTATAGGCTATAGCAAATATCTGCTAAATACTTCTCTAAATGTTTTGAAAAAAATAAGGAAATGTCTTACTTTTGTAAATAATCTTGGCTTTCCATGCCTTTGTTAATGTATCAGGGTATTTTGGAAACTAGTGCTAGAGTTTGACTCTTACATGTTAGTTACTCTGGGAATTTCAATTTTCCTTTTTCTTTGACATGATTAGGTTGATAGGTGACTTTTATGGTACATGGATTGAAAATCGCTGTACCGGTACATGGGGAAAAAACGGGCAATTGTAAGTATGTGTAAGTGTCCAACGAAATTAATACGGGGTGCTTTGACTCTGAAGAATTGCTAAGAAGGGCCCGTGAAGATTTTAGCAAAAGAAGACATTGTGCCCCGTGACGCGACATGCCTAGCATATGTGCCGAGCTATAAAACCAATCAAACTCTTCATGTTAAACCAAAACGTGATGCGTGCAAGGAGACATTGTGCAGACTGAATAGACAAATAGTGTGTTAAAAAATATGTGTGACATATGGTAGCTGGTAGCTGATAGGCTAGCTTCTACCTGATAAGCTACCTGCTAGCTGATGAGTTTCTAGCTTATAAGCCCCGAGCTGATAAGCTAGCTTATTGAATTAGGAGTGTTTGGTAAAACTAGTTGATAAGTTGGTTAATAAATGTAAAATGACATAAAAGGACATAATTACATAAATTTTATTATATAAATTATATTTATATTTTTTAGAAAAAAATTATATTATTATGTCATCATAAATTTATAATTTTTAAAAGAAAAATTAAATTCTCATTAATCCTTTTGTAGTGATCAAATATTTATTTTAAAAATAAAATAAATAATGAATTTAATAGAGTAATTAATATAATATAAAAATAATTTCATAAAATAGTTAAAATAAAAATTTAATTAGTTCATAATTTTATTTATTACTTATTATATATGTAATAATGGGTAAAAAGAAATTGGAAGGTTTTTGTCATTAAAATTGAAAATATATAATCATAGATAAAAAGAAATTACGAATAATAAGGGAAATGTATTAAAATTGAGTGTCACGCTCTCGCCGATACCCCATGAAACTCAACACTTAACATCCACAGTTCAAAAGGACATCTCAGTAATTTTCCCAAAATTAATCGGCGTATCTAGCTATAATTCATTAATTAATCAATATTTAACTGTAATTAATTCACTATAATTAGCCTACATTACAAAAAACACCAAATTTTGAATGTCCCCCTCCCCCTCCCCGACCCCAACTAAGCCACCATGTCAAAATCATACCAAAAAAACAACAACACCCACTCCTCAGGCCAAAAAGAGACTTAGGGTTTTAGGTTACCTATTCGAACACAACCCTTCATGGCAATGGGTGTCACACTCTTGTCGAAACCCCACGAAACTCAACACGTAACATCCACCATTCAAAAGGACATCCCAGTAATTTTCCCAAAATTAATCGCAGTATCTATCTATAATTCATTAATTAATCAGTGTTTAACTGTAATTAATTCACCATAATTAGCCTACATTACAAAAAAAACACCAAATTTTGGCATAATGTCCCCCTCCCCGTCCCTGACCCCAGCTAAGCCATCATGTCAAAATCATACCAAAAAAACAACACCCAATCGCCAGGCCAAAAAGAGACTTAGGGTTTTAGGTTACCTCCTCGAACACAATCCTTAATGGCAATGGGTATCGCGCTCTCGCCGAAACCGCACGAAACTCAACATCAAAGATCCTCCATGCAATCGGACGTCCCAGTAATTTTCTCACATTTAATCGGCGTGTCCACATGTTTTTAATTAATTAATCACTAATTAACTGTAATTAATTCACAATAATTAGCCTATTTAAGAAAAATGATAGAAAATTGTCAACACGTGCCCCGCACCATCCATTACCTCCGGCTAAGAAACCATGTCAAAATCAAACCTCCAGGACAACACCACCCACACCCCGGGCGGAATAGAGACTTAGGGTTTCAGGTATCCTCCTCATACACAGTCCAAACCTCCAATTGGTATCACGTTTTCACCGAAACCCCACGAAACTCTACACCAAGGATCCTCCATGCAAGCCGACGTCCCAGTAATTTTCTCACAATTAATCGGCGTGTCTACCTATTTTTCATTAATTAATCACTTATTAACTGTTATTAATTCAAAATAATTAGCCTATTTTAAAAAAATCACAAAAAATTGTCAACACGTGCCCCGCACTATCCATTACCTTCGGCTAAGAAACCATGTCAAAATCAAACCTCCGGGACAGCACCACCCACCCCCCGGGCGGAAAAGAGACTTAGGGTCTCAGGTAACGTCCTCGTACACAGTCCAAACCACCAACGGGTATCACGCTATCGCCAAAGCCACACGAAACTCAATACCAGAGATCCTCCATGCAAGCGGACGTCCCAGTATTTTTCTTACAATTAATCGACTTGTCTAACTAATTTTCATTAATTAATTACTAATTAACTGTTATTAATTCATAATAATTAGCCTATATTCTAAAAATGGTGCTTTTTATGGTACATGGTTTTAAAATCCATGTACCGATACATAGAAAAATCACCTGTCAATGAAGGTAAAAGATATATTTAGGAACCTTTCAAGTAGGGTCTTTGACCAAATTTAATTGCAAAACAGGGCCTGGGAGGGTTGTGACGTGATGTGAGGGTTCTGAGCGCGCATGGGTCTTTTTCTTTTCCAATAAGGCGCGGAAAGGTGATAGGGTAGGTACTAGATGAAGAGTTTTTAATATAAAATGGTGGTTAGGAAAAGAGACTTAGGGTTTACGTAAACTCCTCATACACGGTCCAAACCACCAACGGGTATCATGCTCTCGTCGAAACCCCACGAAAATCGACACCAAAGATCCTCCATACAAGCGGACGACCCAATAATTTTCTCACAATTAATCGGCTTGTCTACCTATTTTTCATTAATTAATCACTAATTAATTGTTATTAATTCACAATAATTAGCCTATTTTAACAAAAACTCACAGAAAATTGTCCACACGTCCCCCACACCATCCCTTACATCCGACTAAGAAACCATGTCAAAATCAAACCACCACGATATCACCACCCAACTCCCGGGCGGAAAAGAGCCTTAGGGTTTTACGTAACCTCCTCTACACGGTCCAAACCACCAACGGGTATCACGCTCTCACCGAAACCCCACGAAACTCAACACCAAAGATCCTCCATGAAAGCGGACGACCCAGTAATTTTCTCACTATTAATCGGCGTGTCTACCCATTTTTCATTAATTAATCACTAATTAACAGTTATTAATTCACAATAATTAGCCTATTCTAAAAAAATTCACAGAAAATTGTCCACACGTCCCCTACACCATCCCTAACCTCCGGCTAAGAAACCATGTCAAAATCAAACCACCACAACATCACCACCCACCGCTGGGCGGAAAAGAGCCTTAGGGTTTTACGTAACCTCCTCTACACAGTTCAAACCGCCAATGGGAATCACGCTCTCGCCGAAACCCCACGAAACTCAACACCAAATATCCTACGTGCAAGCGGACGACCCAGTAATTTTCTCTCAATTAATTGGCGTGTCTACCTATTTTTTATTAATTAATCACTAATTAACTGTTATTAATTCATAATAATGAGCCTATTTTAAAAAAACTCACAGAAAATTGTCCATACGTCCCCCACACCATCCCTTACCTCCGGCTAAGAAACCATTTCAAAATCAAACCACCACGACATCACCACCCACCGCCGGGCGGAAAAGAGCCTTAGGGTTTTACGTAACCTCCTCGTACACATTCCAAACCGCTAACGGGTATCACGCTCTCTCCGAAACCCCACGAAACTCAATACCAAAGATCCTTCGTGCAAGCGGACGACCCAGTAATTTTATCACAATTAATCGACGTGTCTACCTATTTTACATTATTTGGAAAGTCTCTATTCAACCCCCCTTCTAGAGACACTCAGCCAACTTCAGTTGGTATCAGAGCTCGGCCTCTTGGGGTTGAGCACACCTCTGTGTGAAGAGGATAAAGATCCATGGCTGGTCCTAGCACAAGTCTGTTCATTCCTGAAGGAGCTTCAACAAACAGACCTCCTGCCTTTGATGGAACTGATTACTATTACTGGAAAGACAGGATGAGACTGTTCATTGAATCTCAGCATGGTGATCTATGGGAAATCATTGAGATGGGCCCTTATATGCCATACATCACAGATGAACTTGGACTCTGGGCAGCCAAACCCAGAGACCAATGGACAGATGCTGAGAAAGCAAGATATGTGCTTAACTCAAGAGCTAAGTACCTGCTCACTTGTGCACTAAGCAGAAGTGAATATGACAAGGTAGCAGGATATGTCTCTGCAAAGGAAATATGGGATGCTCTTGAGATTGAACATGAGGGAACAAACCAAGTTAAAGAAGCTAAGATCAACATATTGGTTAGACAATATGAGCTTTTTAAGATGAATGAAGATGAAGGCATTGAAGACATGGTGAGGAGATTCACTGTCATAACAAATGATCTAAAATCTTTGGGAAGAACCTACTCAAATCAAGATATGGTAAGAAAGATACTAAGAAGCTTACCCAAACCTTGGAGACCCAAGGTTACAGCCATTCAGGAAGCTAAAGATTTGAGCATCCTCAGATTAGATGAGCTCCTTGGATCTCTGAAAGTACATGAACAAGAGCTGATGGAAGAGGATCTTATCAGACGACCCAAGACTGTAGCTCTAAAAGCTTCATGCAGCAACTCAAAAGGTAAAAAGACAAGCTCATCCCAACAAATCTCTCTTAACTCATCCCATGATTCAGAAACAGAAGATGATGAGGAAGGAGATGATGAAAGTGAGATGGATGATGAGCTAGCCTACATCTCAAGGAAGATCAGACGTATGTGGAGAGCTAGAGGAACTGGAAGGAGGAATTTTCCTTCAAGAAAAGGAGAAATGAAATCTGACAAGAAGGGGCAATTCATTTGCTTAGAATGCAAAAAACATGGGCATATGAGATGTGAATGTCCTCAGCCTAGAAGAGAAATCAAGAAAATCCCTGGAAAGAAGGCAATGATGGCCACCTGGGATGACACAGATGAAGAAGGAAGTCAAGATGGACAATCAGCCAACTTATGTCTCATGGCTAATGGAGAGTCATCAGATGAAGAGGTAATTGAATCTGACTCTGAATATTCCATTGATGAGCTTAAATCTGCCTTTGAAAATCTTTTGTATGATTCAAATCTTCTTGCCTCAAAGAGCTCATTACTTAAATCAGATTTGAATACAGCTCTTGAGAAAAATCAAATTTCTTGAAAAAGAAAATGAGGATTTGAACCATAAAAACAGTAGCCTCATGTTGTCTCACATGAGACTATCTGAACAAGAGAAAGTTAAGACTCAAGCTCTCAATGGGCAGGAACTAAAAAATCTATCAAATGAAAATCAACAGCTCAAACTACAAAACAAAACTCTCATAAATGATCTAGCCAAGTTTGTAAATGGAACAAAAAACCTTGAGAGACTCATTGGATCTCAAAAGGGCATTTTTGATAAAGCTGGACTTGGTTATGAGAGATCGTCAAATGAAGTTTGGTACAAGGATTTTTTCATTCCTGCAAGAAAAAAGAAAAAGGAAAGATGCTCCTGTTGTAGTAAATATGGTTGTTACTTGAGACAAGTAACATCTAAGAGAAAGGCAACTAACCATGAAGGACCCGGATATAAGTGGGTACCTAAAGCTAAATCTCTTGTTATAACAGGTGTGCCTGGCAGCAGCAAAGATCAAGAAAGAATGGGTGCTGGACAGTGGATGTTCAAGACACATGACAGGAGACAAAAGCAAGTTCCTGTCACTTGAGGAAAAGACTGCTGGAGTTGTCTCTTTTGGGGACAACAGTAAAGCCCAGATCAAGGGCATAGTGTTCAATGAAGTTCAGGGAAATACTCAGAAAGAAAGTGATGAGGAGATAGAAGAACTGATAAAAGATCTAAAGATCTCAACTCAGGAAGCTGTAGAGAGACTCTCACCTGAACAAAAGATGATGAGATCATCCCAGTCTGAACAAAGAAGAGAAGTTCAACCAGAAGGAACATCTTATAGAAGCAACCAATCTGAAACATCTCATACTTTTCAAGAAGAAGATAAATCAGATGATCCAACCAGAGCTCTAGAAACAAGACCAGAAAATATTGAGATACAAAATGAGCATGCATCTCAACTACCCAGAAGCTGGAGACTTGTAAGGTCTCATCCAAGAGATCAAATAATTGGAAAGACTTCAGACAGAGTCAGAACCAGATCTTCTTTCAGAGACACTGAAAATCTGATGGCCCTTCTATCTAAAGTAGAGCCAAAGGATATACATGAAGCCTTAAATGATGAATCATGGATTAAGGCCATGGAAGAAGAACTAAATCAATTTGAGAAAAGCCAAGTCTGGAACCTGGTTCCCCCACCATCTCATCAAACCATAATTGGAACCAGATGGGTCTTCAGAAATAAGCTGAATGAAAAAGGTCAAGTCATGAGGAACAAAGCTAGACTGGTGGCACAAGGGTTTAATCAGCAAGAAGGAATAGATTATGATGAGACCTTTGCACCTGTAGCTAGACTTGAAGCCATCAGGATCCTATTAGCTTTTGCTGCATTCAAGGACTTCAAACTATACCAGATGGATGTAAAAAGTGCCTTTCTTAATGGAATCATAGAAGAAGAAGTCTATGCAAGACAACCCCCTGGATTTGAAGATCCTAATCATCCTGAATATGTGCTCAGACTATCCAAAGCTCTGTATGGTCTCAAGCAAGCTCCAAGAGCTTGGTATGACAGGTTAAGTTCTTTTCTAATTAAAAATGGTTTCATCAGAGGTAAAATTGACACTACATTTTTCAAAAAGGATATTAGTCAAGACTTATTAACTGTTCAAATCTATGTTGATGACATTATCTTTGGTTCAACTAATGAGTCCTTGTGTCAAGAATTCTCAAGTCTCATACAAGGAGAATTTGAGATGAGTATGATGGGTGAACTGAGATTCTTCTTGGGACTTCAAATCAAACAATTGTCTAATGGAATCTTCATTAGTGAAGAAAAATATACAAGAGATCTGCTCAGCAAATTCAAAATGAGTGAGGCTATACCAATGAAAACACCTATGCACCCCTTAACTCAAATTGATCAGGATGAAGCTGGAAAAGCTGTATCAGACAAACTTTATAGAGGTATGATTGGCTCCCTTATGTATTTAACTGCCAGCAGACCAGATATTCAGTTTGCTGTAGGAATATGTGCAAGGTACCAATCTAATCCAAAAGAATCTCATCTCACTACTATAAAAAGAACATTTAGATACTTGATTGGAACCACTAATCTTGGCCTATGGTATGAGAAAGGAAAGAGTTTTGATCTCATAGGTTATAGTGATGCTGACTTTGCTGGAGATAAGATGGACAGAAAGAGCACCAGTGGATCTTGTCAATTCTTAGGAAAATGTCTTGTCTCCTGGTCATGCAAAAAGCAAAACACTATTGCCTTATCTACAACAGAGGCTGAGTATGTCTCAGCAGCTGCATGCTGTACTCAAGTTCTGTGGATCAAATCTCAATTGCAAGATTATGCAGTCAGGTACTCTAAAATTCCTATTTACTGTGACAATACTAGTGCCATAAATCTTGCTAAGAATCCTGTGCATCATTCTAGGTCCAAGCACATTGATATCAAACATCACTTTATAAGAGATCATGTGCAAAAAAAGGAAATGTTGAACTAATCTTTGTAGATACTAAAAATCAACTAGCTGACATCTTTACAAAACCTTTTGTGGAATAAAGATTCAATGAGAATCTAAAATTACTGAATATGTGTTGTCTTGAATAAAAATTATTAGTTGAGATCAGCTCTGCTATGAGCTATGTGTCTAAAGGTCTCACCAGAGATAAGACTCAAGTAGTATCTGTGAAGAGACGTGGGTTCAGACGCGTCTGTTATCAGACACGTCTCATGACTCATCTCAACCAACGTCTCATGAAATTACTGAGACGTTTTTATGAGAAAATAGAGCCGTTACTCAACGGCTAGTAACTGCCCATTATCTGGGAAACTAGTCGTTATCCTATAAAAAGAAGAGCCAACTACCCACAACTACCATAATAACTTCCCACTACGAGTAGTTATTGCTCCTCTCTTTTCCCTGTGTTCAGGCTACTTAAGTCTTCTCTCACACTCAGTTCTCACTTTCTTCTCTCAAATGCGCATCAAGTTCACAGCCTTGAAACTCCCATATTCTGATAAATCATCATCCTCCTCTTCTCCAGACAAAATGTCTTCTTCTGAGAAATCACAATCCTTGAGCGTTCACTCCAGCCAAGAGACCTTGTCTCGTTTTCCATCCCCACAACCCAGCACTGAAACAGAGCCGTCTCAGTCCACTCAACCTACACAACCTTCACCATCCTCAAAATCCACTTCCTCGAAAAAGAGCACACCTTTGCCTCCTAGGATGAAATCCTAGAGAATAGCCTCCCAAGCCACCCAGACCTCAGCACCTAAATCCCCTGTTCATATAGACCTCACACAACCTGGATCTTCAAAGAAGGGAAAAGAGAAGGCTCCAGAGGGAAAGAAGATTTCGTTCCAATCTGACCTCTTCTCAAGTAGTGAGGTTGAAGAAAAATACACCAAGAGATTCTCTGAGAAGACGATAATAGTGGGAAGAGTCATCTCTACCCAAGAGTTGAAAGATGAAGGGTGGGACTTGAGCCCTTATCTGAAGAAACAAGGATGGCAAGACTATCTGACCATGACAGATTCTGTCTTTCCCAAGATGACCAGAGCCTTCTACGCTGCATGCTACAAAGCTAAGGGATCTTCATAAGAACAACCCCACATCATCTCTGACATCAAAGGAATCCACATTGAACTGACTGAAGAGACCCTGGGAACCATCATTCAAGTACCTGTGACTGGAAACAGGTTGTACCATGAGGAGCATTGGTGGGATAACATTGGAATTCCCTCAGCCAATGTTGGTACCTCACTCTTCAAAGGTGGACTCGTCTCAGATGCTACATCATCTCTTAACCCCTTTGGAAAGTTCCTATTCCACTTGGTTGCCAAGTGCATCATGCCAAGGGCTGGCACTTTCAACAAAGTCTACCACCAAGATTTGATGGTGATGTACCATCTCAAGCATGGAATTCCTCTCAACCTTCCATTCCTCATTCTAAGGCACATGGAGCATGCCTTCCACAACTCCAAGATCAATGCCTCTCTTCCATTTGGGATGCTCACCACCATCATCATGAAGCATTTCAAAGTAGACTTCAGCAGCTGTGAGAAGTTTGAAGAGAGACCTGGATATATTGGCAGCAAGAATCTCAAGTCTCTGGGCTTAGATGGTAAGACCATTCCTTCCCCCCACTTTTCCTTTAACTGACTCCACTCCTGCTGTACCTACCACAACACAAGCTTCCCCCTCATCCCATCTGTTTGAGGCCAAAGAGAGAAATAAGAAGAAAGTCTCAAAGGAAGTTGTTGAGGGATCTCAAGAAGGATCAGAGATCCCTGTCAAAGAGAAGAAGAGAAAAGCACAACCATCCACCTCCACAGAGACTGAGAAGAAGAAACAAAAGAAAAAGAAGTCCAAAATTGAGCCTTCTACTCAAACAGAACAGACTCCTGTAAAAGATATGCCACAACTCGAAAAAGTGGCAGAAGAAGAAGTGATGAGAAATAAAGAAGAAGTGGCTAGAGTTGAAGGAGATTTGGTCAATGTTGAGAAAGAAGTAGCTGTTGGTGGAGAAGACCATCTGAATGATGATGAGACCTTGGTCCACTCACCCCTGCATCAGTCACCTCCACACTCTCCTCCAGCTGAGATAATCACAGAAAAAGTCTCCCCTGCGAGCAAGATAGTTGCTGAGACCCTGGTAAGCTTGGAGAAGGATACCACTGTCTCAAGCCATGAAACAGCTCAAGAGCAGCAGCAACCTGAAAATGAGTCTGCTGATAACACAACCACTCAACAAGCAACTCCAGAAAGAGCTAAACCAACTCACTCTTTCCAAACTTCTTTTCCCACTCCTGGAAAGTTCTTTGTTGAGACTATCTTACTCAACTCACCACTGCCCAAATATGATCAGTCTGCCCCATCTGCTACAAGACCTAAGCCAACTGATCCACCTTTATCTGAACCATCCATCCCCACACATCTCTCCAATTCAATTAACACTTTTTTGAATCAACTTCATGAGGAGCAACAACAATACCAGCAGAATCTCAACACCATATTGGAGGAAAACCAAAAGAAAATATTGAAGAAGTTGAAGCACCAAAAGAAGAGGCAAGATGCTCTGTTTGCTGCATTTGATACGGTTCTTCAAGCCATGCATGCAACAAATGAGTTTCACAAGCAGATCAACAATCATCTTACTCATCTGCCTCCATTGCCTGAATTCCCTCAGACTGTGCTGCGACCATCTGGACCTGGCTCTGACTCATCCTCTTCTCACTCATCCTAGCTTTGCTAGTTTTCCTTGTTTTGATAATGTCAAAAGGGGGAGAGTAGGTTAGATATCTAATGAGAGTCTTAGTTAGGATTTATTTTCAGCTAGATGTTTGTGAGGATTTTAGATCAGCTTGATGGCTAGAGATGCAGTTGGCATCTTCTCAGCTTTTTGATGAGATGTAGTGGCATCTTCTATTTATGTAATCCTCTATGTTTATCTTTTTGATTAATGAAAGTGACTCTCTGTGATTACAATATATCTTTGTTCAGATTACCTAATACATTAATCAAAACTCAAAACAATAAGTCTTAACAGAAAAGGAGTCTATGACTCAGGGGGTAGTTTTTCTCCTTATATTACCTTTGTTTATTAGAGACTGCACATCTCAAGAAAAGTAAAATCATATCTTACATGCATATCTTTTTCATTAATCTCATCAGATATATAACTTACAGTTTGCCATCATCAAAAAAGGGGGAGATTGTTGAGACAAGCTCACCCCAAAGAAGTTTTTAATATGACAAACTGAGTAAGTTTAAATATCCGGATGAGATGCATCTTGTGTCACTAACTGTGTGTTCAAGTATGGCAGAGACTTTCTACATCTAAAGTTATTACAGGAATACATAAAGATAGAAAGGATCCTTAATCCACTTGAGCAAACAAGGATACAAGCAAAAGTAACACAAGATCAGAAATTACAAAGAGCCTTGCAGATAAGTCACAATCAGGATCAAGACAAAAGTAATACAACCAGGCTTATTAGTAAAGACTGTGAGAAACATTTCAGAAATCAACACAGCATGAGATGCAAAAGCCCTTTGTTCAGATGACATTCTAAGAATAGAAGAGATCTCAGCATGAAGCCAAAAGAGACTCAAGTTAAGCTTGAGATGCAAGCAATGAACAGATGCTAGTTCAGCTTGAGATGCATGCCTAGCTTGAGACGTCGTCTCAAGAACAGACGTAGCAAGATGAGATCTCATAAGAGATGCAACAAGAGTGTAACAGAATCTGGACAAAAGACAGAATGCATACTCAAAGTCAAGAGACAGCAAGTCAAGTCAACATAAAGGCAAGCAAGGACACTAACACAGTACCTTAGACTGAAAAGCTGTTGACTGCCTACTGAAAAGACTGTGACTGCTGCTGTAGGCTCCAACGGATTGCAACGACCACATAACGGCTAGTTCCTCATCTGTTGATATAAATAGACAAGATCAAATGCTAAGACGTGAGAGAGACTGCCTGCACTTCTGTGAAATTATTCATCATCTTCTCACATTTCAACAGACATCTCAAGTGTATCCATCAGCTGTCTGAAGCACAGACTCATCTCATCTTGAGATTATCCATTTGTCTCTTTCATCTCTCTTAAGTATATCATTTCAATACTGTAACTTATGAAGAGAGTTTCCCTAGCTTACCAATTTCCATATCCATATTGTGTATGCTGTAAGCTAGATCCATCATTTTCACCTACTGTAACCTGTCTCATCTAAGATAGGAAGGTTCCTAGTCTTGGAGTGAGGTGTTTGCGTCCTGGAGAGGCTGTAAGAATACTCGTGGCTCAGCTAAGATAGGAGTGCCTACGCTTAGTGTGAGTGAGACGTCCTGAAGAGGCTGTAAGAATACTTGTATTGACTGGTTTGTCAATAGTAGAAAATCTCATAGGTTGTGGGGACTGGATGTAGCCCAAGGAGTGGGTGAACCAGGATAAGATCTCTGTCTCTTATCTCTTACCTTATCTTTATATCTGATTATCTTGAATTAATTAATACAACTTGATAACTAAAGATATAATTGAATTGATAATCAAGATAAGACTTTGAATTAAGGTCTAGATAAAGATCATCACTAAAATTGATAAACTCTATCTTGTCTTAACAGAGACTCCAAGTTGACAAACTTGAGAGGACATCTAAACTATCAATTTTAGTGTGGAATTGCAGGAACAGATTTGGAAAGTCTCTATTCAACCCCCCCTTCTAGAGACACTCAGCCAACTTCAACCACGACATCACCACCCACCTCCCGGGCGGAAAAGAGCCTTAGGGTTTTACGTAACCTCCTCTACACAGTCCAAACCGCCAACGGGTATCACGCTCTCACCGAATCCCCAGGAAACACAACACCAAACATCCTCCATGCAAGCGGACGACCCAATAATTTTCTCACAATTAATCGGCGTGTCTACCAATTTTTCATTAATTAATCACTAATTAACTATTATTAATTCACAATAATTAGCCTATTTTAAAAACAAAACTCACAGAAAATTGTCCACACGTCCCCCCACACCATCCCTTACCTCCGGCTAAGAACCATGTCAAAATCAAACCACCACGACATCACCACCCACCGCCAGGCGGAAAAGAGCCTTAGGGTTTTACGTAACCTCCTCTACATAGTCCAAACCGCCAACAGGTATCACGCTCTCGCCGAAACCCCATGAAACTCAACACCAAAGATCCTCCATGCAAGCGGACGACCCAGTCATTTTCTCACAAATAATCGGCGTGTCTACCCATTTTTCATTAATTAATCACTAATTAACTGTTATTAATTCACAATAATTAGCCTATTTTAAAAACAAAACTCACAGAAAATTGTCCACACGTCCCCCACACCATCCCTTACCTCCGGCTAAGAAACCATGTCAGAATCAAACCACCACGACATCACCACCCACCGCCGGGCGGAAAAGAGCCTTAGGGTTTACGTAACCTCCTCGTACACAGTCCAAACCGCCAACGGGTATCACGCTCTCGCCGAAACCCCACAAAACTCAAAACCAAAGATCCTCCGTTCAAGGGGACGACCCAGTAAATTTCTCACAATTAATCGGCATGTCTACCTATTTTTTATTAATTAATCACTAATTAACTGTTATTAATTTACAATAATTAGCCTATTTTAAAACAACTCACAGAAAATTTTCCACACGCCCCCCACACCATCCCTTACCTCCGGCGACGAGACCATGTCAAAATCAAACCACCACGACATCACCACCCACCGTCGGGAAGAAAAGAGCCTTAGGGTTTTACGTAACCTCCTCGTACAAATTCCAAACCGCCAACGGGTATCACACTCTCGCCGAAACCCCACAAAACTCAACACCAAAGATCCTCCATGCAAGTGGATGACCCAGTAATTTTCTCACAATTAATCGACGTGTCTACCTATTTTTCATTAATTAATCACTAATCAACTGTTATTAGTTCACAATAATTAGCCTATTTTAAAAAGAAACTCACAGAAAATATTCCACACGTCCCCCACACCATTCCTTATCACCGGCTAAGAAACCATGTCAAAATCAAACCACCACGACATCACCACCCACCTCCCAGGTGGAAAAGAGCCTTAGGGTTTTACGTAACCTCCTCTACACAGTCCAAACCGCCAACGGGTATCACGCTCTCACCGAAACCCCACGAAACTCAACACCAAACATCCTCCATGCAAGCAAACGACCCAGTAATTTTCTCACAATTAATCGGCGTGTCTACCAATTTTTCATTAATTAATCACTAATTAACTGTTATTAATTCACAATAATTAGCCTATTTTTAAAAAACTCACAGAAAATTTTCCACACGTCCCCCCATACCATCCCTTACCTCCGGCTAAGAAACCATGTAAAAATCAAACCACCACGACATCACCACCCACCGTCGAGCGGAAAAGAGCCTTAGGGTTTTACGTAACCTCCTCGTACACATTCCAAACCGCCAAAGGGTATCACGCTCTCGCCGAAACCCCACGAAACTCAACACCAAAGATCCTCCATGCAAGCGGAACCCCAGTAATTTTCTCACAATTAATCGGCGTGTCTACCTATTTTTCATTAATTAATCACTAATTAACTGTTATTAATTCACAATAATTAGCCTATTTTAAGAAAAACTCACATAAATTTGTCCACACGTCCCCCACACCATCCCTTACCTCCGGCTAAGAAACCATGTCAAAATCAAACCACCACAACATCACCACCCACCTCCCGGGAGGAAAAGAGCCTTAGGGTTTTATGTAACCTCCTCTACACAGTCCAAAGCGCCAACGGGTATCACTCTCACGCCGAAACCCCACGAAACACAACACCAAACATCCTCCATGCAAGCGGACGACCCAATAATTTTCTCACAATTAATCGGCATCTCTAGCTATTTTGCATTAATTAATCTATACTAAACTGTAATTAATTCACAATAATTAGCTTACTTTAAAAAAACACAGAAAATTGGCATCACGTCCCCCACATTATCCCTTACCTCCGACTAAGAAACCATGTCCAAATAAAACCACCAAGGCACCACCACCAACCCCCCGGCAGGGAAAAGGGACTTAGGGTTCCGGTAACCTCCTCGTACACAGTCCATACCACCAATGGGTGTCACGCTCTTGCCGAAACCCCACGAAACTCAACACCTAAGATCCTACATGCTAGCGGATGTCCCAGTAAGTAATTTTCTCACAATTAATCGACATCTCTAGCTATTTTCCATTAATTAATCTATACTAAACTGTAATTAATTAACAATAATTAGCCTACTTTAAAAAAAACGCAGAAAAAATCATCACCATCAGAGTTCATTTTTTCCTTTTAATCACCAGCGGCATATATCGTCTTCCATGAGACAAGATTTCCATTTCCTCTTGCGTGCAATATGAACAGCGAATAGCACGACTTAACGACCACTTTCCAAGGATGGCTAGTCTGAACTACAGCTGCATCCTTTACATTGCCTTTTTTTTTGGACAAGCCATGAAGAACGCTCCTTCTCACCCTTGCTATTAACTCACTTCCTGAACTACTTGTTCCTACACGTGCAAATACTCTCCTACAACAGGACCCCTCAGCAATTAACTACAACTATAAAAGCATCCACAACAATAACCTAACCAACCGGTTATCTACCTACAATCCCGTCCGCTCCTTCCCTTAGCTATTAAATCAACGGATGAAAAAATCCTTGTACCGGTACAAGTTTTATTTTCCATGTACCGTAAACTTAGCCTCTTTCTATATATCACCCAAAATATCATTCAATTATTTGAGCAAGGATCATACACCAAAATATTATGTCACATCCTCATATCAAATAACTATTTCTTCATTTTTTTCCCCGCAAATTGAAGTTATCTTGTTAACTATTCATTTGTTTAATATTGAAAAAGAGAGGGATAGACACCGATATTTTAACATGACTATATATTGAAATATAAAGATAAGAGAATTGGAATCCTAAGGTCAAGAATTTAACACGCAACTCTTGCCTTTTGGTTTAGCAAGTTTATAAATAGGCTCCAAACTTCTCAGTAGTGATCAAGCTCTACCTACCACTTTTACATTTTGTCTTTAAACTCGTAACTCATCATTACTTTTGTTTGAAAACAATTTCCAAGCTATGGGTTACACCCCTTGCTTTTTCTGGTTACTCCTCCAATCTTCTTGGACTCCTTGCTTGTTATAATTTTTGGTTTTACAATGATCAAAGCCTTAACCAATCACTTTATTGAGAAGCCCAATAAACCAAAATTGCCCCCAGGTCCCAAACCATGGCCTATAGTTGGTAATCTCCTGAAATGCTTGCAAACAAGCTTGCACCTCAGTGGATACATAAGCTGATGAAAGAAATGAACACCGAAATTGCATGTATCAGCCTAGGAAATGTCCAAGTAATCCCTGTGACTTGCCCTGCCATAGCTTGTGAATTCTTGAGAAAACATGATGCAAATTTTGCATCAAGACCAAAAACCATGGCCACTGATATCATCAGTGGTGGTTATTTAACGATAGCTATTACACCCTTTGGGGAACAATGGGAGAAAATGAAGAAAATCTTTGTCAATAAATTGTTCTCCCCACTCCAGCATAAATGGCTTCAAGACAAAAGGAATGAAGAAGCTAATAAGTGATAACCTCATCTTTTATGTCTACAATAAATGCAAAAATTTGAATGATGATCTTGGCCTTGTAAATGTCAGAACTGCTACAAGACATTATTGTAGTAACGTGATGAGGAAACTTGTTTTTAACACAAGGTACTTTGGGAGAGGTAGGGAGGATGGAGGGCTTGGTCTTGAGGAATCAGAATATGTAGATGCCATTTTCACATTGCTTAAACACGTTTATGCCTTTTGCGTTTCTGACTATATGCCAATCTTGAGGGGTATTGACTTGGATGGTCATGAGAGAAAGATGAAGAATGCCATCAGGATAGTGAAAGAAGTATAATGATCCCATCATTGAACAGAGAATTGAAAAATGGAAGGATGAATCAATGACTGCTAATGATGTAGAGGACATTCTTGATATACTGATCTCCCTGAAAGATGCCAACAATAAAGCAATATTGACAACAGAGGAGAGCAAGGCGCAAATCCTGGTAAATACTTTACTTTTTTTAATTTTTCTTTTGTTATATTTCTCTTATACATTCTTTAACATTTAACACTTTCACCTAATGCAAATACAAAGGGTATAACCAAAGAATTGTGGCTCATTTAACAACTTAAGCTAAAATAATGGGAAGAGCTCCGGTTCAATTCCCGCCAAACATACTCTTAATTAGGAGCGGTGAGAAGCAATTGTTTCTAAACCTAAAAAAAAATTGTCCTTGATAATAGAGGATACATGTGGTTAACACAAAAAAATACAAACTACACATGCTTATGTTGAAAATGAAAAGACTAGTAACGGTCATAAATCAAAACTTGTAGGAACTTGTGCTTGGAGGAGTGGACAATCCATCAAATGCAGCGAAATGAGCACTTGCAGAAATGATAAATCAACCAGATTTGCTTCAGCGAGCCATTGAAGAATTGGACAATGTTGTAGGTAAACAGAGGCTAGTTCATGAATCAGATATTCCAAAGCTTAACTATGTGAAGGCTTGTGCAAGAGAAGCTTTTCCGCCTTCATCCAATTAATCCTTTTAATCCTCCCCATGTTTGTGTGAACGAAACAAAAGTTGGCAATTACTTGGTCCCAAAGGGTAGCTATGACACCCTTCTACCCCATACTCTTATATGCTTAATAAATCGAAGTTTAGAAAATGTAATGTCCCACGATGGGGTAAAAAGGTTCACAACGCTATTACTAAAACCTCATTAGTTCGAAAACAACTTTATTAAATGAAAATAAACTTCCAATATAATCCCAACAATTATGCAGCGGAATCTTCCAAGGATAAAAACAACTAAACAACCTACTTGCCGTACAAGGCGTCCAACATAGTTTCATAAAATACTCCTAACTAGAAACATAGTAAAGACTCCCAACTACACCCTGATGTCACATCTATCAGAGCACATTCCCTTTAATCATACTCGACACCAATCGTGTCCTCATCAACACCTGTAAAAATATATCCACAGAATACGGCGAGGAAAAGAATACTACTCATACATACACATAGGGAATTACCCCATCCTCACCCACAAATAAACAACATCATATATCATACCAACAATACATCAGTTAAATCATCAAATAACAATCATCCCAAACTCAGCATATAGCTATTCATCTATATCAACATTTATATCTCATACCATTACTCACCAAACATAACACATAAATACATTCATCATGTATCCACCAAACCATCACCATCATAATATAAATCCAATATCAACATATATATAAATCATCAATACATGCACCAAACTCATCAACATTATCAAGTAACTCAATTCCATCATTGAGTATTCCAATTATCACATGCCACCAATACTTATCTCATCATCTATCTCATCATCCCCATCAATACTCTCCCGAGTTGCACTTCGCCCCACTCTAGGCTTGTGCTCCTCGGTACAAACTATCCCAAGTCACACTCGCCTCTCTCTAGGCTTATGCTCCTTAGTTGTTACCGATGATGGTCCTACCGTGATACACCACACAGGCCGGTAAGTTGTACACCGTCCCACTCTCGACTTGTACAGAGACATCCGCCCCACGAAGAATAGCCCTACCGTTATACACACGCAGGCCGGTAAGTTGCAACCTCATCCCACTCTAGGCTTGTGCAAGAATGTCCCCCCTCTTGGTCTACCTACCGTTAATCACCACAGAGGCCGGCAGGCTTCACACACAACACTACCCGTTAATCACCCACAGAGGCCGGTAGGCTTCACACACACTACATTACCGTTAATCACCACAGAGGCCGGGTAGGCTTCACACACAATGCTACCGTTATCACCACAGAGGCCGGTAGGCTTCACACACAACGCTACCGTTAATCACCACAGAGGCCGGTAGGCTTCACACACAACACTACCGTTAATCACCACAAAGGTCGGTAGGCTTCACACACAACGCTACCTTAATAACCACAGAGGCCGGTAGGCTTCACACACAACGCTACTGTTAATCACCACAGAGGCCGGTAGGCTTCACACACAACGCTACCATTAATCACCACAGAGGCCGGTAGGCTTCACACATAACACTACCGTTAATCACCACAGAGGCCGATAGGCTTCACACACAACGCTACCGTTAATCACCACAGAGGCCGGTAGGCTTCACACATAACACTACCGTTAATCACCACAGAGGCCGGTAGGCTTCACACACAACGCTACCGTTAATCACCACAGAGGCCGGTAGGCTTCACACATAACATCATCATATTATATCGCATAATTACCAACCATATGCATTCCAGATAACATCACTCACATTGCATATTAACCAACCATATGCATTCCAAATTAACATACATCACGTTGCATAATCACCAACTATATGCATTCCAAAATATCATACATCACATTGCATATTCACCAACCACATGCATTCCAAAATAACATCAATTACATAGCTTATTTACCAGACATATGCATTGCAAATAACATCAAATATATAGCATATTCACCAACATATGCATTCCAAAATATCATACATCACATTGCATAATCACCAACATCATCAATTATATTATCACACACCATCAGTACCATTAAGCATCCAGCACAATTTCATCTTTTAAAATAAACCAATCTGCAGCGCAGGTTCCAGGGTCACACGCTCCAGTACGCGCTCAGCGCCTACTGAAGCGTACGTGTCGCTGATCGTGACTGTTCGTACGATTTTATTCCATCCTTTTCAATAACACCCATTCATAATCATAAATATTCATCAAACTCATCACAATCATCAATCTTAACAGTTTTACATGGGTTTCCCATCAAAACCCCAAATCATCAAACCCTTATTTAACCCCTTTTCACTATTCTCATTATTATCATTCAAGCCACTCAAGATTCATCAAGAATCATTCCAAACAACCATAAATCACAGTTTATATCATCTATTCTCAGTTATAACATGTATTCATACGAATTATACTCTTAAATTACTACCCAAGTACCCCTACATGCATATACAAGCAGCACCTTCTTCCCACTGTACCTTGTAGTGGAGATCGAACGGCAAGGAAGACTCTTCTTGGTTCTTGATGATTACTCTCCAGCAATCTCCTCTTGAGACTTGGTTTCTCCCCTCCTTAGTGTTTCGCTTTCTGACGATTATACGAATAAAGATTAGGGTGAACTGAGAACCCCTCCTTAAATACATACTTAATTGGGCTAGGCCCCTCTCAACCCACTTATTCTATTTATTATTCTTATTATTTATTAAATAACCTTATTCATAAAACATACTAATCTTACTAATACTATTATTTATTTATTATCTCTTATTAATAACTCTCCTCAATAATATTCTAATTCTACTATTATTATTATTTATTAAATAACTCTTACTCATTAAATGGTTTAATTTTATTAATATTATTTATTTATTTCTCCTACTCTTATAAATTTTATTTTATTTAATAAAATTTGGGATGTTACAGTAGCCATGTGTTGCTAAGCAAACAAGGCCTTGGAAGAAGCTCAAAAGTATGGAATGAGCTCCTTAAGTTTAAGCCAGAACGCCACCTAAAAAGTGATGGTTCCATGATAGTTTTAGCAGAGCCAGATTAAAGGTTCATATCATTTAGTACTGTAACATCCCTTAATTTAGAAAATTAGAAATATAAGTTAAGTACGTATAATTTATTTCGGTAACGATAGCAGTAAAAATAGAAGTTACATAATAATAATAGTGAATATTAATATAATTGTATTTATGAGATAATAATAATATAATATTATAAATATAGGAGAGACGTCAGATTATTAGATCTTAATCAATATGTTTATATTGAATATAATAATAATATTATTAAGGGATAAATCGTAAGGTTGCAATAACATTAATTGTTTATAAATAGTAGTTGTTATAACTGTATTTATGAGATATTAATAAAAATATCAGGATTAATAAGGATAATCTTAGGAGAGAGATATGATTTATTATTTTAAATTAAGATCATATTTTAAAATAGGGATAATGAGATCACAAGGATTAAGGGTAAGAATCAATACAAATCTAGGATAAGATTTAATTATATAATTTGAATTTAAATTTGAATGTAGACGGATAAGGACTTCATAACATACTAATAATTCCTAATATAAATAAATAAAATAAAAGAAAGGAAGAAATAATAGTATTAGTAATATTAATATTTTTATGAATAATGTTATTAATAAAATAAGGATGAGTGGGTTGAGAGTGGGTCCAACCCAGTTAAGTATTTAAGTAAGGGAGGGTTACCAATTCGCCCTAATCCTTATTTTTCAAAAACGTTAGAGAGTGAAACCTTAAGGAGGGGAGAAATGACTCCACAAAGAGGAGGTACCGCAGAGTATTATTAGCAAGGGAGTTCCATCTTTTCGTTTATGATCATTAACTCTAAGGTACAATGGGGAAGATGGTGCTGCTTGTATATGCATGTAGGGGTGCTTGGGTAGTAAATTAAGATTAGAAATTTGTATGGATATATGCTATAACTGAGAATGTTGATATAAACTGTGATTTGGTTGTTTGGAATGATTCTTGATGAATCTTGAGTGGTTAGAATGATAATAATGAGAATAGTTAAAATGGGTTAAATAGAGGTTTGATGATTTGGGGTTTTGATGGGAAATCCATGTAAAACTGTTAAAGATTGATGAGTTTGATGAATGTTTATGATTATGAATGATGTTTGATCGAAAGGGATCGATAGAGATTGATTGGAAGGGTTTAGAGATGTTTGAAATCGTGAAATCTGCGATCTGCGTCGCGAGTAATCGATTACCAGGGTGTTCTGGGCAACCCAGAAGTGTTGTTTGTTTGCTGGTAATCAATTACTAGTTGGTGGTAATCGTTACCAGAGAGTTTGTTTGCGGGTAATCGATTACAGGGTTGCTGTAATCGATTACCAGAGTGTTTGTTTGAAGGTAATCGATTACAAGGTGGTTGTAATCGATTACCAGAGACTGTTTGTGGGTAATCGATTACTAGAGGTTGGTAATCGATTACCAGAGTGGATTTTGAGAGCCTAAGTGCTTAATGATGCTTAATACTTGATGTTATTTGGAATGCATATGTTTGGTAATTATGCTTAATATATTTGATGTTATTTGGAATGCATATGTTGGTGAATATGCTTAATATAATTGATATTATTTGGAATGCATATGTTGGTGAATATGCTTAATATATTTGATGTTATTTGGAATGCATATGTTTGGTAATTATGCTTAATATATTTGATGTTATTTGGAATGCATATGTTGGTGAATATGCTTAATATATTTGATATTATTTGGAATGCATATGTTGGTGAATGCTATATATTGATGTTATGTTGGAATGCATATGGTTGGTTAATATGCTATGTAATCGATGTATGTTGGAATGCATATGGTTGGTTAATATGCTATGTAGTTGATGTTATTTGGAATGCATATGTTGGTGAATATGCTTAATATATTTGATGTTGTTTGGAATGCATATGTTTGGTGATTATGCAATATGATGTATGATATTTTGGAATGCATATGGTTGGTTTATATGCTATGTAATTGATGTTATTTGGAATGCATGTGGTTGGTGAACATGCGATATAATTGATGTTATTTGGATTGCATGTGGTTGGTGGACATGTGATATAATTGATTGTTATTTGGAATGCATGTGGTTGGTGAACATGCGATATAATTGATGTTATTTGGAATGCATGTGATCGGTGAACATGCGATATAATTGATGTTATTTGGATTGCATGTGGTTGGTGAACATGCGATATAATTGATGTTATTTGGATTGCATGTGGTTGGTGAACATGCGATATAATTGATGTTATTTGGAATGCATGTGGTTGGTGAACATGCAGTATAATTGATGATGATGTTATTTGAGTTGTGCGGGCCCATAGAGGGGGTACAACTTAAGAGAGATGCTTTGTGCATATGTGATGTTACCTAAGTTGTGTGAACCCATAGAGGGGGTACAACTTAGGAGAGATGCCTTGTGCATATGTGATGTTACTTGAGTTGTGCGGGCCCATAGAGGGGGTACAACTTAAGAGAGATGCCTTGAGCATATGTGATGAGACCTGGATTGTGCGTGCCCATAGAGGGGTACAATTCGGGAAGTGAATTGAGTTGTGCGGGCCCATAGAGGGGGTACAACTCAGGGGATCAAGATGGGGCGTTCGATGCACGGGCCCATAGAGGGGCAACCTAGGAGTGATTGTACTGGCTCATAGAGGGGGTGCAACCTAGGGTCGAATGTCGTTGTGCGGGCCCATAGAGGGGGTACAACCTATCGGATTGTGTGTGGTGACTCTGGTAGACTATCTCGGCACTAACTAGAGTGATTGACGAAGTGCACCTATTGTGCGGAGTTCCAAGTCATGATCTTTGGGTAGGTGATGAGATTTGGAATACTCAACGATGGATTGAGTTATATTATAATGAATTTTGGTGCATATGATAATTTGGAATACTCAACGATGGAATTGAGTCATGTAATAATGAGTTTTGGTGCATACATGTTGGATGTATATGTGTGATATCTGATGTGATATTCGAGTATATTATGATGATGATGGGTTTGGTGAATACATGATGGATGTATTATGTGTATAAATGTGAATGATGGTATGAAATATATATGTTGATATAGATGAATAGCTAGATGCTGAGTTTTGGGATAATTGTTATATGATGGTTTATCTGATGTATTGGTAGTATGATGTGATGATGTTGTTTATCTGTGGGGTGAGGATAGGGCATTTCCTATGTGTGTATATGAGTAGTATCTTTTTCCTCACCGTATTCTGTGGATATATTTTTACAGGTGTTGATGAGGACACGATCAGTGTCGAGTATGATTAAGGGATGTACTCTGATAGATGTGACATCAGGGTGTACTTGGGAGTCTTTATTATGTTTCTAGTTGGGAGTATTTTATGAACTATTTTTGGATACCTTGTTCGGCATGTAGGTCGTTTTAGTTGTTTTATTTCTTTAGAGATTCCGCTGCATAATTGTTGGATTATATTTGATGTTTACTTTCACTTAATTAAGTGTTTTGAACTCATGAGGTTTTTAATAAGAGCGTTTGTGAACCTTTTTACCCATCGTGGGACATTACCTTTTCTAAATTTCGATTTATTAAACATCTAAGAGTATGGGGTAGAAGGATGTCACAAGTACAGGAAAGCGAGCTTGTCCTTGAATTGTGCTTGGCACCACGATGATTGTGATGTTATTGGGTAGGTTGCTTTATGGCTTCACTTGGAGTGCACCTCCTAACATGTCAAGCATCAAGCTTGACAAGTCCAACGGTGAAATTTTCCTTATTGGACCACTTGTGGCAGTTGCAAAGCCAAGATTAGCACCAGAATTGTATCACCTACAAATTAAGTGAAGATTTACTGAGATATTATCTTTCATACAAAGTAACAATGTTCAACCAATAAAATAAGGCGAATAATTTCGTCCCAAATAAATAAAAATAAATAAGACGAATAATAACAAATCACCAAATAAAATTAAATAGTGATGTTTTATAGTTGAGTTCAAGTGATATGTATTATAGAAAAAACGTATTTGAATTTCCTTTTGGACTTCTATATGCATCTAGAAATTAAAAAAAATATTGAATTTCTTTTGGACTTCTATATATATGCATCAAATACTTATTAAATTTTTATGAAAATTTATAGGTTTGATATACTTAATAAAATTTTTTAATATGACGATTGGATTGATGAAATTCAATGTTTGTAAAAAGTTATTAAGCAGAGTAACTTTACCAAGAGTTGATCTCCACCCATATATATATATATATACATACATATATTCTATGGTTTTCCTAGAGGTAATATTCCACTCAAACTAGGGGCGACAAAGTCATTTCCTTTTAATAATTTTATTAATTAATAAATTTTTACACCATTTAATAATTAATGGTCATTTAATAATTTTTTAATAATTCTTTCTTTTTTTTCATTGATTTTGACTTCTATACGATTAGCTCATCTTTTTTGTTGTCTTCTCTTGCATAGTTTTTATTCTCTATTTCATCTTTGACATCGGTATGGTACGTAACATTAGTCTTCACCGTTTATTTCCAGTGGTTGATCAAGCAATTGGATTAATTTTGTCAATTTAGCTAACTAAATGTCAACAAATTTAAATTTATTTATCTTCTATGCAAAATAATTGTTGATTATTATTGGGAATACACAGGAACACTAAAGAGTTAAGGCTGATAGACTTTTCCAAATCACTGTATGAAAGAGAGTTTACTTGGTATGCGAGATTACGACCATATTCTATAAAACATGGGAAGAATTTACCAGTGACTTTTGCAAAGGCGTTCTTCACATAATGGACTTGGTCAAGGTAAAACAAAAAAAAGGCGAAGGACTAATTGCCTTCATAAAGAGATCGATACCATCTTGCATGTATGAAAACATTGCTGGGGGCGATATGGTGCACAGATGCATAAAGAATATAAAGGATGGATCCCGGATTTTCCTAAGTCTTGGTGGCATGACCACATGTGCTGATATAGCGGATGAAAATGAAAATGCAAGGCGAGAAGAGAAGTAAGACGCCGAGGCTTGTTTGACATATATGTGCCCATGATAGAGAGAAAAAGGTGTAAAAAAAACCCATCAAACCCCTCACCAAACGAAAAAACTATATTACACACAAGTGATTTTCAATCAATTCTATTGGCCAGGCCACAAGCTTGCCATCTAGTTCAAGAAGCGTGCAGATCTTCTCCATTTCATTAAGAAATGGAGACATCCGGTTCATTGCAAAGGATGCTTACACGTGGCTTTAAACATATCAACGGCTAAGATCTTACTTTCTAATTTAATAGAAAAACAGAACTACCCAGACAAGCCACATACGTATCCGACTCCCAGAACACAAAACGCGAACGGGTTCTCTACTCTCTTCCCCAATCAACACCGCCGCTCCTTCCGATCGTCGTGCCGTCGCTTTCGTTCACCGCCGATGTGCAGCCACCAGCCTTTCCTCGTCAATGTGCCGCTGCCGGTTTGCCTCGCACGGTGCCGCTCTCGGTGAGTTTGGACCACCTAGGAACATGTTTGTTAACATTTGTTCAGATTTTTCAATTGATGTGAATCAAATGCAAAAGTACAGTGGGGGATATTTTGGTTTGTATTTCTATAATGAAAACTGCCTTGGCTTTTATGGAGTAATTGAATTTCTTTATGCTTGCAGTAGGGAGAATAGTGTCTCCACTAACTTGTATCCTCTTGCTCAATTCACTTTTGAGTTTATTTTCTAGCTCTGATTATTTCTCGTTTGATCATTTGGTGACAGCTTAAAGGCTCGCCATGGTGGCTGCTCATAACGACAAGTTTGATGGTGAGGATTGTTTGCTAGATAGTATGATGTATGACAGAAGGTGGATTTTTTCTTTAAAAAAAAGTTCAGGGTTTATGTCTCTCAAACAGAGGGTTTAGGGTGATTGCAATGCTCTTGCTTTGGGCCTTTATGGGGCTGTGTGGTGGATATTCTTTAGTGTGTCTTTATAAGATGTTCAAGGGAACAAAATGGAAAAAATCACTCTCAAGACAGCTTGTATGTTTCCTTCCATTGCCTTGCAATATTCTTTGTGCTGAGTTGCTAATTAACTGAGTGGTAATTGTATTGGTAATTGTAGTTTTCTCACATAAACCATTTTTTCTACTCCACCAAAACAAAATTGAATTGTTGTTGTCATTCTTGTAGAGTAACAAATTGATGCTTAATTTTTTTTATAATGGATTATATGTGTTTGGCATCTATTTTTATAGTTCTTACCAAACTTTATCACAGCTTTGGATAGTTTTTGTTGCTGCTCCTTGTCACAGTCTTCACATAACTGTTAGATCAAGTGGAGAAGCTTCATTGAAGAATGGACACCCTAATGATGATAAAAGTGAAAAGATTCTCGAAGTAGATACTTGGAAGCCACACTTCAAGTCTCACCACAGTAGCAGCTTCTTTCAGACAGCACATTATTATATGAAATTGGTTTATGCTTGGAAATGTGACAACCAGTTTGGTGCCATGACTACAATAGACAAGTTCTTTTTCCACTGCAAATATTGTTGTGCTGCTAGCTGTGATCCATAAGTCACCTTGCAGGAGTTATGCCTTCTATGCAACTAAGCCCTTTGAGCAGAAATGTGCTAGGACTATTTGCAAATACTGGAACTTTTTGCAATGTGCTGCTAGGACTGTTTGGACTGTCTTGCAATGGCTGGGACTGTTTGGACTCTTTGCAATGTGTAGTGGCTCTTGTTAGTACAGATTAAAATTGCTGAATAGAGATTTTAGACAGTGAAATTAGGACTGTACTAAATTAGTCATGTTTGTAATTGTAAAGAGAGCTCTTTTAGATAGTGAAATTAGTATTGTAGTGAATTAGCCATGTAATAAAATTGTAATAAGAGCTCTTGTTTATCTCTTGTACTGAATTGTCATATAATAATAATGAGATTCAAATTTTGAGTACAAGAATTGTCATTCAAAAATCTGTTACTACTGCTTTAAAGTATTCATAGTAACTCATCAAATGACTGAATTTGAAAGTGTTCATAGCAATTCAAAACAATATAAAAGGGTACATGATGCATTCCCAGCAAAAAAAAACTATACACAAAAAGTGTCCACTATGTCTAAATGAAGTTGTGCAGCCCAAATGCACTCTCAACTTGACTTGCCTGTGTAAATTTCAAATATACCCCAAAAAAAGTTGAACCTATTCCCCAAAAAAAGCTGTCTAAATTTCAAATACCTGTATCATACAAAAAAACAGCAGGTATAATATATATTCACACACCCCAATACACAAAATATGTGTCCATTGTGTCTAAATGAAGTTGTGTAGGTCCAATGCACTCTGAACTTGACTTGATTGTGTCATTCGGCTTGTAGACCCATGTTGATTTCCATTGTTAGCTTCATTGAAATTCAGGTAAAGACTTGCATTCTCAGCTTGACTTGCATTCAAAAGTTGGGTCCCACTTCCATATTGGCTTTCATTCTGATTTATATGATTTGAAGATTGAGACATTGACATGCAATGCAATGGTTGCTGCATAATTTTAAAGACAATTAAATAAACTTTTACAAAGGCAAAGGTAAAAATTATATAGTTCATATAAATGGAAAACTTGCTTACCGTTAACAACTGAGTAAAAGTAAGACTTGTATCCAAAGAAAGTATTCCAGCACTTGTTGCTACAGATTGTTCCTGTATAGTTTATTGTGTAAGTAACATGTATAATAAGGAAATTGATAAATTGTTGAAAATGAAAGTAAGCAATAAGATACCATGAGTCTAAAACTTTCAAAGCATGACTGCATAAGATACCATGAGTCTCAAATTTACGGCAATCACATGCAACCTTTTATCCCCCACAATCCCCACTACTTTTCGCTCCTTACTGTTATCATAATTTGTAACAATATACAACCCTTCTTTCAATTCCTTTATGCAAGTGCCTTGAAATTCCTCATATTCCTCTTGGAACTCCTCAAAAACTTTTGGAGTGTAAATGTTTCCAGCTTGCACAAGCATAGGGGCCTTCTTCATTTTCAATCTAGGAAGCTTATGTATTGACTCATATTCGGCTTCTGACTCATTGTTTAGCTTTCCATTTACAACTCTTTCAAAGTGTGTTTGAAAAATTGTACCAAATTTAAATCGACTTCAAATGGTTTTTCAAATCAGTATTAAAGCTCTCACTTAATTGAGTAGATCTCATACCTGCAGTGTGAATGTAATTAAAACAAGTAAAGCTTAAAAAACGTTTAGAAATTCACATAATTGAAAAATAATTCACTATGTTGAGTACATCTCATACCCGCAGTAAAGTTTTTCGAACATAAGCCCATGCCCACTTTTCTTTCACTCGAAAAATCCCATGTAGCCATGAATCATCGGAAACATTAGATCAACAAGTAGTTCATTCCATGCCTTCAGAAATTCACATTCCTCCTCATGTAGATCAATGCATGCTTCAAAATCTGAGCAAAATTGTGAATTCATTTGATAAGGTGGTTCACATGTCTTCGGGCATTTTGTCTTATATGCCAGTGGCATAATCCATGAAATGTTGCTGGCATAACTAAAGAATAGCCTTAGCCATTGCTGCTCTTGATCGGTTAGAATGGTTTTAGGCTTTTCTCCACCATTGCTTTGAGGCAAAGTTTCAAATAACCATTGAAAAGAAGGGATTGTTTCATCATATAGCAAGTTTCCCCAAAAACAACTGTCTGCTTGTGATTATTAGCCCAACAAATACTCCTAGGGGTCGATAATCCTTATTTGTCTTGTATGTGGTGTCAAAGTGATGACATCACCAAAGTACCCATAATCATTTATCATTTCTGCATCTGCCCAAATATATTTGTTATTTGCTCTTCAACATCCATTTGAAAGTCATAAAAAGAATGAAGGATTTTCACTTTGTTGTTTGAAGTACGTCAACAATGCACCCACTTTCACCATACCTTAAACATTGATTCCTTTTAGTTCGAAGGTAATTCTTGTGGTCTTGTCTTGTGTAACCAAACACTGTCTATTCCACCAGATTGCTTGGACACATATTCATGAAAATCTTTTGGTTTCAATCCAGATGCATCTGCCCAATACAATGTGTGATGCTGTGACTCAGAAATTTTTCGATGAGAACGAATCATATAAGCATATTTTGTCGATTGACGAGGGTGATTATGTTGAGCTATAAAGTCAATAACCTTGTATTTCCCTATCTTCCGATCAAGTGAAATAACCATACGGGCTTCACATCCTGTTCTGGTTTCTGCTCTAGGCTCTTTCGTCAAGTGTCTCGTTTGTCTACACATCGTGTGCCCTCTTTGAAGCATGAGAATCTTCTTGAAGTCAACATTCCATCTTTTTGCTTTTATTTCCATATTCTCGACGAATGCCAAACCCAACCCTCTTACTGTACTCATTGTAAAATTCATAGGCAGCTACCTCGGATTCAAACTCCATTGCCAAGTGTGGTATATAGTCATAACACGCTCTTGGCCATGTTGCACAACATTGCTATGAATATTATCGACCCATTTCTCTACACCTTCAGCAATTGGAATTGAAGCTACATTCATATTTTCTGGAAAAAAAAATATAGAATCAATATGCAATTTTTAATCGTTCAATCAAATAAGGAATGAGTTCTATAAAAATGAGACCATAAGAGTAATCTGTTTTCAACTATATTGGACTGAAAAAAAATAACTTTCCCACTCACGACAAGACGGGATGAAGCAGAGAAACTTGGGGCATGATTCATTTCCTCTCTTTTCCACACAGAGGCGTGGCCTAGTAGTGGGACGGTGGTCGGGGACGGTGACCGGGAGTGGCAGCAGTCCAACGAGGAGGCAAGCGGCAATCATGTATGGAAGAGTGAGTACGTGTGTTTTCATCTCTCCAAGCATAATGGAACGACAATGGCGCGAATGTTTTAGATTTCGTTTCCCTGTATATACTCATTTTTATTTTAACTTAAATTGATTAAAAATTACATGACCACCGTTAGATTGTTTGTGACGTGTCAACATCACAACTCATGAAAATGGAATTCTCCATTTCTTAAAGAAATGGAGAGGATCCGTTCGCGTTCAAGAATAGCTCAAAGACCCACGCTGTGAGGCTGGAGATAGTAAATCTAGATCAGGCAAGATGGTTAGCTCAATTGGCCCGATCCGTAATAATTAACAAAATTTAAATTTTGGGCATCCGAAATAATTTCTCATGAATTATAAAACCTAAAAATAATTTTTTACAATTTATATATACGTGATTTTAAGTGAATTAAAAATATTTTTTATTAAAAAATAAATTAAAAATACATTTTTATCCATAATTCACCAAATTTAAATTTTGGACATACCACACCATCCCTGACACTATATGAGACCCATGAATCAAATTAATAAAAATGGATATTGAGTATTGTTCCTCAAGGTAGCCAATGTTAGGGTTAGGGTTTCTAACCTTACTATTGATGAAACCACCCTGCTTTAAACATGTCAATCATCCAATGTTCACCAATCCACTCAACCTTCATATCCAATGTACTAGATGCCACAAAAATGATTTTTTTGCAAAAATTTCGATTGTAAAGGTGATTTTTAATTGAATAAATAACATATTTCATAAAAAATCACTAAAATTTCATTTTTTGTCCAAAATTCACCAAATTTAAATTTTGGGCATCACACACCATCCCCACACATTATAGGACAAAAACTTATTTGTTTTACATAGTTGTTTGCTATGTACAAAAGTGATTTTAAGTTTAATTAGCAACATTTTTATTAATAAATTTCCTAAAAAATGATATTTTATCCAAAATTCATCAAATTAATATTATGGGCATTCAACATCATTACCCACACATTATAGGGACCCAAAAACCAAAAATAATTTTTTGTAAAATTTCTAGAATTAAGATGAATTTTAATTAAATTAACAGTAATTTTGGTTAAAAAATTTCACTACACTTACATTGTTCGTCCAAAAATTCCACCAAAATTAATTTGTGGGCTTCCCACAACATCCTCACAAATTAGGAGGGCCAAAAATAATTTCTTCATATTTGTTTTTGTTCAATGTGATTTTTATTTGATGTAACAATTTTCCTTAATAAAAACTTAAATATTTTTTCCTACAAGGAACTAAATTGTGCTGTTTTTTTTTAAATCATGCACAAACTTATTGCATTGTAATTTAATAATATTTAGCCATTTAACTTTACATAACTAAAACCTATCATTATCCCATTAAATTAAAATATAAATAGTAAAAGTATAAGTTTAATTTGATCAATGGATGAAATCAAGGCTCAATCACTAATACGTTAATGGCCCAATAAAAATTGTATTAGTTCGACAAAAAAAAAATGACAAAAAAAATGACATTCGAGAAAAAATTGACAAAAATGGGATAAAAACTTTGAGAAAAAATTTGGTATTGGTTTGACAAAAGAAATGTCACCCGTTTGACAAAAAAATGACCAAAGAAATTCTAAAAAAAGGTTTCACTTCCACAAAAAAGTAAAAAATAACAAAAAATTCACAAAAAATGGCATGAGTTCAAATACTCCTAATAATATGAGGGCCACATAGCAATATCCATGCATTTTTAAAAATAAGAAAGTATCTAATGAAAATTATTAAATGACAAGTTCAACAAGTAACAGGTATTTAATCTCGACCCTTGAATATTTTAATTATATATCTAATGGTTACAAAGTTGTAAGGCATTGGTACAACACCCGCGAGTAGGGTGGGAATAGTCAGACCGCTCGTTAGGGGCCCTACAGTCCGGCCTACATCAGGCTCAGGCCAGGCCAGGTCAATTTATTAAATAGATCGGACCAAGACATTTTCAAAAGGCTATATAGCAAAACAGGCCAGGCCTCAAGCCATCGAAAAATCCTTTTGAGCCTATCAGACCGACCTATTTAACTAAATATAAATGAAATACTAATATTTCATATATTTTTATTATATTATCTTATAACTATATACTTATTAACTTGTGTAAATATATAAGTTTGTTGATCTTTCATAAACATTTGAGCTTATAAGTCTATTCAAATACATGCTTGATATATTCAAATACCTTACTATAAAACACACTTTTAAGCAGGCTTTCAGGCCAAGTCAGGCTTTAAATAGGCCAGACTCAGGCCCTAAATAAAGTCTATATCAGGTAAATAGACCAGACTCAGGCCATGGATTTAAGGTGCAGGCCAAACTCAGGTTTTGGAAAGCCTAGCTCGACTCGATCTATTCCCATCCCTACCCGCGAGTTTTGACTTTAGAAATAATTCAACTTAAAAAATATTTATTATTAATTTTAAATATTAAAATATATTTTAGATAATATTTTATTAAACATGAAAATATCTCAAATCTTTCTTTGAAAATGAAAACTTATTAATTAAGTAATTAAAACAATGTTAAATCTATCTTTTGGAATTATCTTTAATAATAAAATAAAAAAACTGATATGGAAAATCAATGATATATTGAAAAATAATAATATATTTCAATGATATTACCTAATCAAATCATAATAAAACTTCATGTTAATTTATGTCTCTTCCTACTTTTTTTTTAACGAGTAACTAGCAAATCGGTCCCTGACTTTTTAGGGTCATGCAATTTAGTCCCCGGGAAATAGAAAACCCCAATATAATTCCTGACTTATTACTTTTTTTCACTATAGTCCAACCGTGTGTTTCCTGTTGATTTTTTTATGATGGGTCATGTTTAGTGACACTCTGTCACACCGTTTGTCACTAAAGTGTCCACCGTCGCACAAAATGATGTAGTTTTGTCAATTTTATAGCTTGAAATGCTCCAATTCCAACCGTCGTGTGCTTTCATATCCTCCGCTTTTCTCTCTTTTAGCTCCTTTTTTCATTGGAAGATCTCAATCTCAATGACGTAATTTTGTGCCCCGATGACAAACAGTGTGGCAGGGTGTCATTAAACGTGACACGTCGTCAAAAATTAACGGGAAAGACACGATTGGATTATAATGAAAGAAAAGGTAAAAAATCAGGGACTATATTGTGGTTTTCTATTTCTTAGGGAATACATTGCATGACTCTAAAAAGTCGGGGACCAATTTGCTAGTTTATTCTTTTTTTAACAATGGTGGCAAATAGGGATGGCAATATTTGAGCCCAAGCCCTATGGGTACCCATAAAATTATCCGCAATAGGCCGGGTAAAAACCCGCAAAACGGGTATGGGCGCGGGTAGGGTAAAAGCCTGCATTTGTTCATGGGGACGGGCGCGGGTACGGGCACTTTGATGCCCAGCCCGCTCCATACCCGCACACATATATATAATTATTTCATAAAAAATATCATATGTAATTATATATAGGTATATATTAATTTTATTAAAATATTTAATATATTTATGCATATTTTTAAAATTGATATATATATATATATATATAATATTATAAATTAAAAATATATTTTTATAACTATCTATTTGTGTGTTTTTACTTTATTTTATATGACTAATTAGTGTTAATAATCATTTTTACAGATCTTAAAGAATTCTAACACATGATATCTAAGTTTATAATAGTGTGACGTGAAAGTATATTGTAATATATAATAAAAATTTTGAACTTTAGATCATTTGTTGTGTTTTAGAACATTAACATATTGTGTTTCAATGTAATTAAACTACTGTATCACTTACTTTTAAAAATTATGTTTGGACGATCTTCGAGTAACTTTTTCAATTGAGATATAGTTTTTCTTAAATTAATATTTTTTTAGAAGTTGTTAATTTTTTACTTAATAAAAGTGCGGGTAACGGGCGCAGGTACGGGCATATAGGTGCCCAGCGGGTATGGGGACGAGCACTAAAGTTACTGCCCACGCGGGTACGAGCGCGGGTACGGGCTTTCTTTGAAAATGCGGGTACGGGAACGGGCACTGTGGTACCCTGTCCAGAGGGTACCTATTGCCATCCCTAGTGGCAAAGAATCTCTCCCATCTGAATGGGCTCTGCAACTACCTTTAGTTTAAGATACATAAATAAGTATGTATGTATTTCTTATATTTCTACGTGATATCAATTCTCTATATTGTAGTTTTGAGATCTTATCTTGAAGAGTGAAGCACTCACTCACTCTACTATCTTTCTCTCTTAATGATTTTTTAGAGTTCTCTTTTTTCTCTCATTGGAGCTAGGGTGAATTCTACACACTGCTTGCGAGAGTGAGATTCCCCTCTCAATTCTTAATACTTATATTGTCTCAAAGCTATTTGAATATTTAAATGCTAATAAATTCTAATTCTAAAATTTAAAATTATTATGATTCAAAATATTGTCATATCATTTTTTATTCCAATCCTTATTTTTAATATAAATATTTATTCTTATCATTATTATTTTAATTAATCTAAATATAATTTATTATCAAATAATAATGTAAATTAGATTCAATAATAAAATATTAACCAATATTTTCTATGAATAATTAAGATATGATGGATGTCCATCAGATTTAATTTGATTTGTGTTTGTCCTTGAATTTTGCACAAACAAATGTATCTCTGAACAATCTAGGACGAGATACGAATCCTTTATTTTTAAAGTGGGTTCTATCTTAGTGTGAAATCTTAGAACTAAAGCGCAAAAACGTTACGTTACTAGGAAACAGGAACATGAATGCAGTGAACAATGGCCCCTGAAACAGGCCTTAACTTGTATTAAAAGCTACGTCTAACTTACAAGGACAAGTAACTGAAAGAATCAATTACAGTGTCATGGGTTCTTAGTCTATAAAACACAGAGAAAATACAAGGCATCTGAGCCAAAGAAGAACAACAAGAAAATATAAAGATAATGGAGAAGAAGAAATAAGAGAGTTGGTCTTCAGGGTCCCTACTTCCTCTAAGCTTGTTGGTTTTCCTTGATCGCTGTGGTGGATGCTACGACTTTTTCAGGGTGCTTTTTGAGTGTTCAGGTTGTGGACCCCTTTTCTTTCAAACTTTCCCCCATTTATAGCCTTCATCCTTGTAACTATTTCCTCCCCCAGATAGTTTCTCTTAACTCCCTTTACAACTTCCATGACCCCACGTTTTCTGCATGGATGTTGGTGGACTCCTTTGGTAACTGCTGAAGGTGACGTGGCCATAAGTATCTATTAATTAGTAATGAAGAAAATAACTGACCCCTCGAACCTGCTTGAATAATAGTCTCTCCTTTCGACCCAAAACAAGAAGAGGTTCGAGCTCTTTGGACTATTATTCTCTTCAAGCTAAGGTCCATCTCGACCCCTATAAGCAAAAAAGTCTGAGACTTCCTCTGCACCTACGGTTACTTTTGAACCTGACTTCTCTTTCCAAAGCATTTAACCCACCGGCCTCTTTAACTCCATTGACTATCGTCCATCTTGGTCAATGTGCGTGGGACTGCTTCCTATTGGCTCCAGGGGATGGCCTTCTTAATGTCTTCAACATTCCTCTTCTTTATAAGGAACGACATCAGGGAGAGTGCACCATCATCTTATTCTATTCCATGGAGAGGCCCTTAGTATTGGTTGCTCTGTACGACCTGAGGATTCCATTTCCTTTAGATTTCAGGTAGTCAGAGTGTCCAACATTAATGGTCACTCCAATGAGCACCAAGACTTCAGGTCGAACAACACAGCTAAATTGCCAGGCCTTAGTCCCATGCAAGGTCTGGTACTACTTCCACCTCCCTGGTTCTGGACTCAACTATGGGGCAGGAAATCACATGTTTGCTCTGCGCTCAGTCTTCTGATCCTGGAAGATAGAGGAAGGAAGAGGAGAGGAAGGTGCAGAGGAGGAAGAGGTCAAAGAAAAGGATGACAAGGATGAGGGATCGAAGATCCTGGATTATTTGGAAGATCTCATGCTTCGAGCCTCTCCTTCTCATCATTCGACCTTTCGGGGCTTCTTCCTTTCAAAGACATGACACTGGCATGGAGCTCGAAAATCATTGCCCTCTTCAGCTCGAGGCAAATACCTGCCAAAATAAATTAGGGCATAGACATGAAGTTCGAATAGCGAAACTCCACTTCGGAAATAGACTTATTGTATTTAAATCTCATTCAATAAACTTTTCCTTTATTTGGCTTTCTACTAAGCCACTTCGAGTTCTTTTACTTAGCTTTTCCGTTTAGTCGCTTCGATCTTTTATTTAACTTAACGCTTAGCAACTTCGAATTTGAATTTAATACTTAACAATTTGATATAACATACCTATTTTCTTTAATAAAATGAATGATCTTGAAAATATATATTGTAAAATTGTATAGTACTTAGTTTTTTTTATTAATTTCTCATTTGTAAAATCTTAATTAATTTTTTTAAAAAAAATTGAAAAACTTTCACCCACCCAAATAGGATAACAAGTGGTTGGTTTCACATTCATCCATGATTATTTTGTATCACGTGAAAAATGATTCAATGAATTATGTTCCCCATTGGCTTGTCTTTAAGAAGCCATTCGCTGGCCTTCTCAACTACCCATATGTTACCTAATATACATCCCAACTAGGAGTAGGAGTGTGTTTGGCAAGATCAATAAACTAACTATTAGATTATTTGACTAGCTTATAAGCTAGTTTGACCAACATAAAGGGTGTGTTTGGTAAAACTAGCTTCTGGCTGATAAGTTAGCTGCTAGCTGCTAGCTGATAAGCTCCTAACTTATAAGCTCCGAGCTGATAAGCTAGCGTATTGAATTAGAAGTGTTTGGTAGAACTAACTGATAAGCTAGTTGGTAAATGTAAAATGACATAAAAGAACATAATTACATAAGTTTTATTATATAAATTGTATTCGTGTTTTCAAGACAAAAATATATTATTTAATTATAATTTTAGATTTTAAAAAATAATTAAATTTTTACTAAACTTTTTAATGATAAAATATTTAATTAAAAATTGAAATATATTGAATTTGATAAGGGTTGAACCAATTAATATTTCCGCAACATTAGATTAGATTTTCGCTTTTATTTAATTAATTCTCCAAAATCTTAAATATAAGTGTAGTGTTTATATTCAATGATATTTTATCACAGGATATTCAATACTTTTTTTTGTTGCCAATTCCTACTGCACGTTAATCATATAAGTATTTTGTTTTGTAATTAGAGTCATTTATAATTATGTCCATTAAATGCGTTTATCATTTCACCTCCCGGAGAACTTATTATTCACTAAATAAAAACCTTTACAATATGTTCTCTTGAATGGAATAAGTACAGTTTTAAGCAAAAAGACCATATCTAAATTTAATTAGTTTCTAGCTATCTCAGTTATGAGCAGCAAGTAGTTTTACTTATCTTAATCGGGCTCTATACTAGTATAAAAACAATTTCATAAAATAGTAAAAAGAAAATAATAATTTAATTAATTTGTAATTTTTTAAATTACTTATTATATATGTAATAATAGGTAAAACAAAATTGAAAAATTTTTGTTACTAAAATTAAAAATAAGTAATAATAGATAAAAAGTAATGAAGGATAATAAAGGAAATGTATTAAAATATAAGGGATAATGATGGAAGAAAATTAAATAAGCTACGAGTTACAAGCTAGAAGCTAGAAGCTAGGTGAAGTAGCTTGTAGCTTATTAGCTAGAAGGTCCTAAAATAAGCTACTTTGAGGTAACTTACCAAACACTTTTGTATTGGTCAAACTAGCTTATAAGCTAGTCAAACAAGCTAGTAGCTAGCTTATTGGCCTTGCCAAACACACTCAAAAGTATTTGGTAAGTTACCTTAAAACAACTTATTTTAGGAGCTTCTAGCTTATAACTTATAAGCTACAAGTTACTTCACCTAGCTTGTAGCTTATTTAATTGTCTTCCATCACTATCCCTTATATTTTAATACATTTCCCTTATTATCCTTAATTTCTTTTTACCTATTATTACTTATTTTCAATTTTAGTGACAAAAACCTTTCAATTTCTTTTGACCTATCATCTATATCTATATCTATTCTATATTCTATATTCTATATTATATATTCTATTTCTATATATTATATAAAAGAAGGTTTTTGAATAGTGGATTATGTGAGGTGGCACCTTCAGGTTAATCCATTTTCCCTCCAAAACTTCAAGGCTCTATCTTCTCTTTCTTCCTACCCAATGATAATTCATGTTTTTTAAATTTTTTTATGAAAATTCTTCTTTTTCTCTCACCCTTCAAAGTGTATTGATTATTGTTCCTTCTCTCATCATTAAATGCAATTCACGTTTTCTCTTACAATATTTAAAATTTAAATCACATACTTTTAATTTTTTTTTCTCTATACATTTTTAAATCTTCCTCCTTTTTAATTAGAGCCGAAAAAATGGGCTAGCCCAACCAGGCTGGCCCGCAAAAGCCCGCAAAAATGTAGGGCTCAGACACCTATTTTAGAAGCCCGAATAACTTACGGGCTTTTTACCCTAGCCCGATAAAGGCCGCTACCCGAAAAAAAACCGGGTAGCTCGCAAAAACCGGGCTACCCGCAAAAAACCTGTAAAAGGGTAGGGCTCGGGCACCCATTTTAGAAGCCCGAATATCTTTCGGGCTTTTTAGCCCAACCTGATAAAAGCCCGCTGCCGCATCAAGGCGGACCGGGCCGGGTAGCCGGAATTGCCACCTCTATTTTTAATTGGCCAATCAAATTTTAACTATTTTTATTCAATTATAAATATGATTAAATTAAAGTTAAAAAATTAAAATGCATTATTCGAATTTTTTTTGTGAAACAAATTTAAAATTATTTTAAAATTAAAATTAATACAAACAATATTCTACGTTTCAGTAAGTTTTTAAAATTAATTCCATGATGTTTTTAATTTTTTTTATAAGCAGATGTTTTTAAAATTTTTAAACAAACTTTCCATGAATCTGATTAAAATGAAGATAAATTGTCTCCTTTTTAATCCATGATTTTCTCACATTTTTAAATATAAATGTAAAATTTGAATTTAAATATTCAGAGCAATAAGGGCTTTAAAAATTTTAAAATTAATACCATAATTTCTTTAAAAATTTTAAACAATCTTTCCATTAATCTGATTAAAATAAAGATAAAATTGTTTTCTTTTTTAATCCATGATTTTCTCATGTTGTTAAATATAAATTCAAAATTTGAATTTAAATATTCAGACTAATAAGTGCTTTGAGATCATCCCATATCTTTTGTATAGTTTCCATACAGATTTCATTTACTGAGTGATTCTTCTCTATGCAAATAAATATTGAGTCTTTATATCACCAGTTTCTCTTCATGGGCTTCTTCATTTAGGCATCAAAGGGTTTTTTCTTCTCTTCCTATTTCCTTCTTTTTTTTTTTCAGGTACTCCATTGCTTTCCCTGCTGAATCCATCTCTCCCTCCCCTTTTTCGCTCAAATTGCCACAGGACCCGCTTCTCATTTCATTGTGTATCCTTTCTTCTTCGGACTATTTTTTCCCTTCACGTTGTCTTCGTCTATTCTTTTGTGTCCCCCTTTTCGGCTTCAATTTGAATCGTTTTTCTGCCTCCCCCTTCACGTTATCTTCCTGTTTTCATATATTATGTTCGGTGGCTTCTAGGGTGCATGTCCCCTATGGGTCATGTACCAATACCCAACATTTGTGACCTATGACATCAGGTAACCCAACACAACAACCCAAAGTATATATTTATAAAACATGCCCTATATTTTGGATAATTGTATTTTCCCCCCAAGTAAATTAAGCCCAAATTTAACAATTTAAAAGTTGAAATTCATTATTTTAACATTTTAGATTTTATTTGGTCCCCCCTCTCTCCCCTCTCTCTCCCCTCTCTCCTCTCTCTCTCCCCTCTCTTTCTCCTCTCTCTCTCTCTCTCCTCACTCTCTCTCTCCTCACTCTCTCTTTCCTCACTCTCTCTCCTCCTCTCCCTCTCCCCCCCTCTCTCCTCCCTCTCTCGCTCTCGCTCTCCTCTCTATATCTCCCCCTCTCTCCTCACTCTCTCTCCTCTCTCTTTCCCCGCACTCTCTCTCCCCTCTCTCTCCCCTCTCTCTCTCGCTCTCCTCACTCTCTCTCTCCTCTCTTGGAGTTTGCCTCTATAATTCATAATTTATACTAGGGACACCACCAATAGCCTCCAAAAAATTTTGGTGATTTTTCAACGAGTATGTAATTATTAAAAATCATTTATAAATATAAGTAGGAGTAAAGGTTTCTTAACCCTAACTCTCACCCTTATAGAATCCAATATGAGATCCATCTTAGTGGCTTAATGTTGGTAAATCACTCTATGAGTGCAAACATGTTATTGTGACTACGCCAATAGCCTCTCGGAAATTTTTTGTGATTTTTCAATGTGTGATGTAATTATTATTAATTTTAATGTCTAAAATAGGTTAAAAATCACTTAAAATTAGATGCTTTGTTAAAAAAATTATGGAAAAATCATGGTAACACACTTATGGGGTGTACCTAACAGTGGTGCACTCCTTGCATGGAGACCAGATCATTTCCATGTTGAATTACACCTCTTTATGTCAAGTATTATTCACCAAAAACATGAACCCATATCAGGGTGATAATCTTGGAGTTTGCCTCTGTAATTCATAAATTATACTAGGGACACCACCAATAGCCGCCAAAAAAAATTTGGTGATTTTTCAACGTGTCATGTAATTATTATGAATTTCTATGTTACAAAAAGGTTAAAAATAATTTATAAATATTTGGTGTGTTAAAAAATTATGGAAAAATCATGGTAACACACTTATGGGGTGTACCTAACAGTGGTGCACTCCTTGCATGGAGATCAGATCTTTCCATGTTGAATTACACCTCTTTATGTCAACTATTATTCACCAAAAACATGAACCCATATTAGGGTGATAATCTTGGAGTTTGCCTCTGTAATTCATAACTTATACTAGGGACACCACCAATAGCCTCCAAAAAAAATTTGGTGATTTTTCAACGTGTCATGTAATTATTATGAATTTCTATGTTACAAAAGGTTAAAAATAATTTATAAATATTTGGTGTGTTAAAAAATTATGGAAAAATCATGTAACACACTTATGGGGTGTACCTAACAGTGGTGCACTCCTTGCATGGAGATCAGATCATTTCCATGTTGAATTACACCTCTTTATGTCAACTATTATTCACCAAAAACATGAACCCATATTAGGGTGATAATCTTGGAGTTTGCCTCTGTAATTCATAACTTATACTAGGGACACCACCAATAGCCTCCAAAAAAATTTTGGTGATTTTTCAACGTGGCATGTAATTATTATGATTTTTATGTTATAAAATGGTTAAAAATTATTTATAAATATTTGGTGTGTTAAAAAATTATGAAAAAATCATGGTAACACACTTATGGGGTGTACCTAACAGTGGTGCACTCCTTGCATGGAGAGAGAGAGGGGAGAGAGAGAGATGAGAGAGAGGGGAGACGAGTGAGAGAGAGGAGAGCGTGAGAGAGGGGAGCGAGAGAAGGAGAGAGTGAGAGAATGAGAGGAGATGAGAGAGAGAGAGCGAGAGAGAGGAGAAGAAAAGTGAGGAGAGAGAGGAGAGAAGAGGGTGGCTCTTCCCTCTCCCGTCTCCCTCTCTTTTTCTCTCTCTTCTCTCTCGCTCTCTCTTTGCGTCTCTCGCTCTTCGCTCTCCTTCCTCTCTCTCTCTCTCTCCTCTCTCTCTCTCTCTTTTTCTCTCTCTTTCGCTCCCTCTTTTTTTCTCTCTCTTTCTCTCTCTTCCCTTCTCTCTCTTTTCTCTCGCTCTCTCTCTTTTTTCTCTCTCCTTCTCTCTCTCTCTTCTCTCTCTCCTCCCCTTTTGCCCTCTTCAATCCTGAATTTCACTTTTACTTCTTAAATTTGGTGCTTTCATTTCCTTTTTGTTCAAAATCATTAAACAAATATCGGGCATATTTTGTAAATACCTCTTTTGGGTCAATTTAATATTTTACATAACTTGAAGCAGCGGGTAGCAGGTAAATGATCTGAGCCCTTCAATATAATAATATTAAATCCAATGGCTATGATAGGGTCTGGTTTTGGTACAAGACCCATGGGGTAAAGTACCTTAGACAACACCTCACCATTATGTTCTACTATTTTTAATGAATACCCACTTTTTATGATGATGTTAGTATTTCAATGATTTTATTTGTTCCGATTACTTTGTTTTGCTCTATATAGATATCCTATATTAAGATTGCTTATGGGATAACTTGCTATGAATAAAAAAAAGGCAATTTCTCCGGTACCCCCTCTAGTTGGTGGGGTAACGGTACCCTCTATAGGTGGACCAATAAATGTGTGCCACATAAGTTAGCTTCATTTTAGAATTTATTTTTAGGTCCTTTTGTAATTCAGTTCCTTGATCATTTCATTAAAACCCCTAATTTTCTCAAAAATAATCATTAATTGCATTAATTACATGATCAGAATCTTTACGGATCATATTCATCAATAGATTAATCTTTATAAAAATCAAATCCACAATCCATTTTAATTGAGAGGGAAATTATTAAATGAATATATCACATTGATGAGAAAATTTATTAATCAAGATTTGATCCCTTTTGTATTTTTTATAAAAATATGCTCTTTTCAAAGGATCCTGACATTAATGTAATATCTTCAATCATCTTCTCCTCTCTTTTTTTTTATATTTTTTATCATTTAATTTTTTTAATTTTATTACCTACAAATAAATAATTTTTTTTACCTATTTAATAAAGAAAAATAAGAAAAAAATACCTAGGGACCGAGGAAAAATTTGGAAAATTCACGTTAACTTCGTTTTTGCATGCAGAAAATAGAATTTGCATGCATGACGGGTCTCATGCACCTGGTAAAATTTGGACATTGTGTAGTTGTTACGTGGCCAATACTAGGGGTTTAGGGTTCATAACCTAACTTGTGTTCTTTCATGGGTTCCTATGGTGTGTTATACCCCAGGTGACTAAAATGGAAAAGTGACTTCAACAACATGCTAGGGAGACAATGAGGGGCCCACTATTAAATTTTTTAATTTTTTCGAGTTAAAATGTATTTACGGTGAATTATTTACCCGTTTAATAAAGAAAAATAAAAAATACCTAAGGACCGAGGAAAAATTTGGAAAATTCATGTTAGCTTCATTTTTGCATGCAGAAAATAGAATTTGCATGCATGATGGGTCTCATGCACCTGGTAGGATTTGGACATTGTGTAGTTGTCACGTGGTCAATATTAGGAGTTTAGGGTTCATAACCTAACTTGTGTTCTTTCATGGGTTCCTATATTGTGTTATACCCCAGATGACTAAAATGGAAAATTGACTTCACCAACATGTTGGGGAGACAGTGGGGTGTCCACCATTAAAGTTGTCGATTTTTCCGAGTTAAAATGTATTTACGGCGAATTATTTACCCGTTTAATAAAGGAAAATAAGAAAAAAAATACCTAGTGATCGAGGAAAATTTTGGAAAATTCATGTTAGCAAACATACTGTTAAGTATTAAATTCAAATTTGAAGTTGCTAAGCGTAAAGTTAAATAAAAGTTCGAAGCGACTAAACGGAAAAGCTAAGTAAGAGAACTCGAAGTGGTTAAGTAGAAAGCCAAATAAAGGAAAAGTTTATTGAATGAGACTTTAAATACAATGAGTCTATTTCCTAAGTTGAGTTTCGCTATTCGAACTTCATGCCTATGCCCTAATTTATTTTGGCAGGTATTTGCCTCGAGCTGAAGAGGGCAATAATCTTTGAGCCCCATGCTAGTGTCATGTCTTCGGAAGGAAGAAGACCCAAAAGGTCGAACGATGAGAAGGAGAGGCTCGAAGCATGGGATCTTCCAAATAATCCAGGATCTTCGATCCCTCATCCTCATCATCCTTTTCTTTGACCTCTTCCTCCTCTGCACCTTCCTCTCCTCCTCCTCCTTCTATCTTCCAGGATCAGAAGACTGGGCGCAGAGCAAGCATGTGATTTCCTGCCCCATAGTTGAGTCCAGAACTAGGGAGGTGGAAGTAGTACCAGACCTTGCATGGGACTAAGGCCTGGCAATTTGGTTGTGCTGTTCGACCTAAAGTCTTGGTCTTCATTGAAGTGACCATTAATGTTGGACACTCTGACGACCTGAAATCCAAAGGAAATGGAATCCTCAGGTCGTACAAAGCAGCCAATATCAAGGGTCTCTCCATGGAATAAGGAAAGAATGATGGTACACTCTCCCTGATACCGTTCCTTATAAAGAAGGAGAATGTTGAAGACATTAAGAAGGCCATGTAGGAACACAGGGAAACACTAGAAGGGGGGTTGAATAGTGTTTCTAAATATTTTAAGAAGCTTTTCGAAAACAGATTTACAAAACAGACTTTCAGACAGGTTGCTAGAGGGCTGTCTGAAGTTTTTCAGATAGCTGTCTGAAGTTGGTTTCAGACGGCCTTAAAATGGTTCTAAAAGAAGTTTCTTCCTTTTTAAAATATTAGATTAAATATTCAGTCCCCTTGATTAGCGTAAAACTAAAATGACAAAGATAAGGGAAAGAGAAACTTAGCCACAGAATTTATCCTGGTTCACTCACTACCACTTGTGAGCTACGTCCAGTCCCAATGCCAACTAGCACTTGGATTTTCTCTTAATCTTGCAAGATTACAAGTATTCTTTTCTATCAAGCCTCTTCAGGCTCTACAACCCAAGTATTCTTTTCAGACAAGCCTCTCCAGGCTCAACAACAATTACAGTTGAATGGAAAGTGCTTAAGCTCACAAACTATGACAGTTTTGAGACTTAAACAAATACAAATGTACAAAGAATACTGAGGTATGCTCAGGATAAATGACTTTGTTTGTACAAAAGTGTATGAAATAAATCAGAGTGTTGCAGCAAAAATCTTGCAGAGTTTTTGTTCTTTTTCAATTCTTCTCTCTCTCTGCAGGTCTTCAAATGAGGGGGTATTTATACCCAAATGATTGGCCCGTTGAAGACTCTCATGCTTGTGAAATCCATGCTAGCCGTTGTGAGACAGCTGCTGCAGTACAGAATATTCTCTGACATATTCTGATATTCCCTGACAAATTCTGACACTTTTACAAGGTTTGCTCCTGCCAAAAAGGTGCTCTTTGTTGCTGCTGCAATTGCTGCGTAGCAGAGGACACGTTGTGACAGAGAACGTGCTTGAATTGCATTGCACAGGTGCCAGCTGTTTGTAGCAGAGAACGTGCGTGAAAAACGAGCAGAGGGTACAAGGATTGTCACAGCTTCAGACAAGAGATGCCACGTCATCAAATGCTTTCAGACGGCTTTGATGCTTCAGACGGGTTGATCATCTTCAGACAGCATCAGCTTCTTCAGACGGATCCAACACTTAGTCTTATATAATAGGCTTCTTGCTGAAAATCATAGATAAACAATTAGACAATTGTATCTATGAGAAACAACTTAAGTTGAATTTGTTGATCATTAAAACTTAGAGAAATTTCAGTCTTTAAAACATCATAAACCTCTTTATGATATTTTTGAGACTCAACATTCTCCCCCTTTTTAATGATGACAAATTTAACTTAAATTGTGCAAAAATTGACATATAAAGATTAGCTCCCCCTAAGACAATTGTATCCTTTTACTGATACAGGTTAGGATAAAATGTTGCTTTTCTTTCACAAGATCAGATCAGACAACTTTGATCTTTTCCAGTACTCCCCCTGAATCCTGTAATCACTCCAGATTTTTGTTAGAATTTAATACTCCCCCTTTTGTCATCAATCAAAAGGGAGCCACAGAGCAATAACAGCAACAGTGCAATCATGCAGACAGGGTAATACAGGAAAGAAGATAAAACAATTATCAGAGCAACACATGAGATAACCAAAAACTGATTGTATTAAAAATGTAAGGATGTGAAAATAACAATCAGACACTTGTAGAAATTAACATGAACAAAAGACATAGGCAGATAATCAGTCCTTCTTCTTCAGCAAAGCTTGAGACAGAAAGGAGATCAGTTCTTCCTTGGCCTTGTCTATGGCAGCTTCAATAGATGACTTCAACTCTTGTTGACCACTTCTTATCAGCTGTTGTTCATGGAGAATTTCTTCTTGATTCTGAATAACCTTTTGTGATTTCTTCTCTGAGACTTCACATCTCCTCTCAGATTCTTCACATCTCTTCTCAAGGGCCTTGACCTTGGATTTCAGCTTCTGGTTCTCTTCATACAGGTCAGGTTCAGACTCAACAAGGATGAGCTGAAGGTAGGGACATACAAATCTCAAAACTCCAAAACCAGGCTGCAAGCCATATTCTGAAGGATTGTAGACTGGACAGAAAAAGGTCCCAACATACTTCAGAAGCACCCAAGCTTTGTTGAATGAATCTGCCTGTGGGGGAAAGTGATCTCTTAAGAAATGGTACTGAACATTTGTGGAATGTCCAACACCCATTGCAGACTCAACATCAGGACCACTACACCCAGAAGAAGACCCAACATCTTCTCTGATCTGCCAATAAGAATCCCACATCCAATTTTCAAACAAGTGATTCAAGCCTCCTCCTTCTGAGATGATGAACTCAGGTAGACCTTCCCATTCTGAAGCAGTCATGGCTTCAGACAGGGGTGCTGATACAGAGTAGATCTTAGGACCCTTGTATTTCTCATCTTGTCCTTCCTTGAGGGGATACCTAGGAACAATCCTATCAGGTTTCACCAAGATTTTGGTTGAAGGCCTGATTGAACTTGTTCTAGGGGGCCTGTAGCCCATCATTCCAACTCCTCTAGCCAAGTCTCTTTGGAATAACTCAGCTTCAGTGTTCAGCTTCCTTACCATGAGCCATTCCTCATTGCTCAGCTTCCATGAGTCTTCAGAAAATGGGTTGATAAGATCCCATGTATGACCAGGAGGGACAACACCCTTCCTTATCTTCTCCAATCCATCAGCATCATTGGAGTATAAAGCTCTTTCATCAGTCACAGTCCTCTTAGTGAGACCATGATGCAGTGAGACAGCAGGGGCTGTTCTAAAGTGTTGCAACTCTTCAGACAGATGCTGGAATTTTGGCAAAGGGCAAGAGCCAAAGGAGGTTCTTGTCAGTTTCTTGCATAAGGCTGCTATCTCAGCTGAAAGGTTGACTTGATGAACAGATGGAGGTGGTGAGGGTGGTAAAGGTGTAAGAGGTGGAGATGATGATGGTGAGGAAGGTGATGAAGGTGTGGAAGGTTGAGGTGAAGGTGATGAGCTATCAGATAGCTGTATGTACTGAGGTGAGGGGGGTTTGGATGGTGAAGGTATGGATTCAAGAACTTGGTTTTCTTGAGGTGCAGGGGGTTCAGACAACAGGTTGTCTGATGGTATGATGGGTGTAGGTGATGAGGGTTTAGATGGTATGAAAGGTTCAGATGGAGATGTATTTATCTGTAAGGTTGTAATGGTTGAGAAGGAGGTGGAGATGGTTGTTTTTCTGGTGAGGTGGGTTTTGATAAGGGTTGAGGTTGCTTTTCTGGTGATGAAGGAGGTGAGGGAGTTACATTATCAAATCTCACCTTGATCCTCTTGTAAGGTTTGGGAGCAGCAACTTCTTGAGCCTTAGCAGCTCTTTCTCTTTCTTCCCTTTCCTTGGCTTCCCTATCCTCCCTTTCTCTTTGCTCAGATGAAAGAGCCCTTCTTCTCTTGAAGTAATGATCAGCCTTTACAAATTTCTGATATCTTCCAGCAATATCTGCTTCTTCTAGTTGAGAAGCAGTACTTCTGGTAACCCTAACTTCAGGCACTGTCTGAAGTAGTTTACCCTTCTTCCTTTTTCTTTGAGGTGCACTTGACCTCTTTCTTTTCTTTGTAGCCTCAGCAATGGCTGCTTGCTTGTCATCCTCAGCATAAGCAAGTTGTGAAGCTATTGCAAGAGCTCTGTCAGTCCTCTCTTGCTCTTCCTTCTGTTCTAACTCCTCTTGCTCAATGGCAGTAGCCAAAGCAGCAACCTGAATCAATTCAGGGTCAGAAGGGCATGCAGCTAGAGGTTGAGCAGCAACTGCATCAGTATCCACAACTTCTTCAGCCTGTCCTTCCATTATAGAAGTAGGCTTTGAAGATTGTGCAGGTTCAGACACCTGACCCACAATTTCAGACAACCTTTGAGAAGGTTTCTGAACAGGTTCAGATGTTTGATTCTGCACAGATGCAGAAGCTATCTTAGCTGAGCTTCTCACAGGAAGCTTCTTCAGCTTAGGTTGAGGAGATTCCTTTGAAGGCTTGAACTCATGTCTTCTGATATCACCCTTGAGTTCATTTTCCAGAATCTGCATTGTAGTACTTCTCCTCTGAGCTTTCTCCATCAGTAAGCTTTCTTTCATGGTTGGAGAGGGAGGCCTTGGAGTCAGCTTAATCTTCATGCTCTTCAGATTTGATTCACCAAACATAGGGATTGAGTGGTGATCATAGAGCTGGTGAACTGGAACTTTGAAGTGCAACAACACCTTGGTGATGATGGTGTTGTGAGGAAAACTCCCAGCAGAGTCTCTCAACCTCTTCTGAAGGTGGTACATGATGATATTTGGGAGGTTGATCTTCTGCTTCTTCAGAAGGTGGATGAGACAGAATCTCTCCAGTTCAGACACATGGTTTCTGCTGCCATTTTTAGGGATTACAGAGTTCCCTAAGATAGCATGCAGAACCCTAGCCTTGTCTGACATGTTCTTAGCATCCAGACTTGCAGGGGAAGAAGTTCCATACAAAAATTCTGTAAAGTGCTTCTGACCTCCATTTCTTGATTCCCAGCCAGGTGAGAAGACAGCACCTTCAGTCTTGACACCACAGACGATGGCCAGGATGTCTTCATCAATAAAGATAGACGTACCAAGCACATTAGCCTTGATGGTGGTGTAGATGCCTTGAGGGTTAGGGATTCCTCTGGCTGTGGCCCAGAAGTCAAGAATACTCTGCTCATGCCACTGTGAACGATTTCTGTTGAAATATTCAAGCCACCCAGCTGCTTGAAATTCTGCATAAAGGTCCATCCCCAGTGCTTCAAGATCTTCCAGAAAGACACCCTTGGTCTTCACAATGTTATCAGCTCCAGACTTCTTAGGTGCCATTGTTGAAGGTTGGAAAGAACTTGAGAGAAAAATGCTTTCTTGAAGATGAAGAATAGCAAAGGTTCTGAGAGAGTAGAGAGCTGTAACGTATCAAGGACTCACTGCCTTCTGTACTTATAGACCTCTGAGTTAATGATGGCACGAAACTGGCTGCGCAGACATAGGGAATCGTGCGAAGTGGAGAGACAAATTAAATGAAATTTAAACCGTCCCTTTATTGCCACGTCATTTGTTCATTTCAGACAAGTGATAGATTTCAGACATCCAGTTAATTTCAGACGACCAAAACTTCAGACAGGTCACATGTTTCAGACAGGCTGAAGTTTCAGACACATCATTTTTCATACACACTCAAAATGCATGAATGTTCAATTTATCTCTGATGAACTTAAATCTATCTTCAGTTAGAGGTTTTGTGAATATATCAGCCCATTGATGCTCTGTATCAATAAACTGAATATCAAAAACACCTTTCTGAACATAGTCTCTAATGAAATGATGTTTGATTTCTATATGTTTAGCCCTAGAATGTTGAATGGGATTTTTAGATAAATTAATGGCACTGGTATTATCACACAACACAGGTATAACAGATATTGCAATATTAAAATCTTCAAGTTGATACTTCACCCATAACAGTTGTGAGCAACAACTGGCTGCTGAGATGTATTCTGCTTCAGCTGTTGATAATGCAATTGTGCTTTGCCTTTTGCTTGACCAGCTGATCATATTTTCTCCAAAGAAGTGACATCCACCACTGGTGCTTTTTCTTTCAACTCTGTCTCCAGCAAAATCAGCATCACAGTATCCTACTAACCTGCAATCCTTACTTTTCTTATAGCATAGACCAAGATTAGTAGTACCTTTAAGATATCTGAAAATTCTTTTTACAGCTTTGTAGTGAGTGATTCTTGGATCAGATTGAAATCTAGCACACAGGCACACACTGAACATGATGTCAGGCCTGCTTGCTGTTAGATACAATAATGAACCAATCATCCCTCTATACAAAGTTTGATTCACTGGTTCTTCATTCTCATCTTTATTTAAAGATGCAGAAGGGTGCATTGGAGTTGTCATGGGTTTGCAATCACTTAGGTTGAACTTCTTAAGCATTTCCTTTGTATATTTCTCTTGATGGATCCATATACAATCAGAATCTTGCTTAATCTGAAGTCCAAGGAAAAACTTTAGTTCACCCATTAGGCTCATTTCAAATTCAGATTGCATTAACTCAGAAAACTCTTTGCACAATGAAGAATTAGTTGAACCAAAAATAATGTCATCAACATATATTTGGACAAGTATAAGATCCTTGTTAGACTGTTTTCTAAAAAGAGTTGTGTCAACTTTTCCTCTTTCAAAACCATTGGTTGCAAGAAAACTGCTCAGTCTGTCATACCAAGCTCTTGGGGCTTGTTTCAGACCATAGAGAGCTTTCTTAAGTTTAAAAACATGTTCAGGAAAAGATACATCTTCAAAACCAGGGGGTTGTCTAACAAAAACCTCTTCTTCAATGAAACCATTGAGGAAGGCACTTTTGACATCCATTTGATATAGTTTGATGCCATTATTTACAGCATAAGATAAAAGAATTCTAATTGCTTCTAACCTGGCCACTGGAGCAAAGGTTTCAGTGAAGTCAATACCTTCTTGCTGGTTATATCCTTGAGCTACTAGCCTTGCCTTATTTCTGATAACTTTGCCTTCTTCAGACAGCTTGTTTCTGAACACCCATTTGGTTCCAATAATTGTTTTCCCATGGGGTTTAGGAACAAGGGTCCAGACATCACTCCTAGCAAATTGATTTAGCTCCTCTTGCATGGCTAGGATCCACCCTTCATCATGCAGAGCTTCATCAATGTTCTTTGGCTCAATTTCAGACAGGAGAGCAAGAGAATTCAAATTTCTGAATTTTGATCTTGTCTTAACTCCTTCTGAAGTACTGCCAATGATTTGCTCTTTAGGATGATGTGACTTGTATCTCCAATCAGGTTTATGAGGAGGTATCACATCTGTCTGAGACTCAACATTTGTCTGAAGAGGTTCAGAAACAGCAGGAACTTCAGACAGTTGCTCATCCTTCAAGTTGTTGTGATCATTCAGCTTCATACCTGCAAAATCATCCTCTAGATCTGATAGTTCCCTATCAGTCTCTTTGTTATCATTGAATTTTACATGAATAGTTTCTTCAACAGTTAAAGTTCTAGAGTTATACACTCTATATGCTTTAGATGTTTCAGAATATCCAATGAAAAATCCATTATCAGACTTTGCATCAAATTTTCCAAGATCATCTTTGGTGTTAAGTATAAAACACTCACATCCAAAGGTGTGGAAATATGATATGTTGGGTTTTCTTCCTTTCCACAATTCATATGGAGTCTTTTTCAGAATTGGTCTTACCAATATTCTGTTTTGAAGGTAACAAGCTGTGCTAACAGCTTCTGCCCAGAAGGTTCTTGGTAAGTTGCTTGAGTTGAGCATGGTCCTTGCCATCTCTTGCAAACTTCTGTTCTTTCTCTCAACAACCCCATTCTGTTGAGGTGTTCTTGCCACAGAGAAATTGTGTGAGATCCCATTCTCATCACAGAACAATTGGAAATTTGCATTCTCAAACTCCCCACCATGATCACTTCTTATGACAGAAATACAGAATCCTTTTTCATTCTGTACCTTCTTACAAAATATTGTGAAATTCTTAAAAGTCTCATCCTTGTTTCTAAGGAATATCACCCATGAGAATCTAGAATAGTCATCAACAATGACCAAACCATATTTCTTTCCACTAAGACTTTCTGTTCTAATAGGACCAAACAAGTCAATGTGTAAAAGTTCAAGTGGTCTGCTGGTTGAAACAACATCCTTACTCTTGAAAGAGTGTCTTGTTTGTTTCCCTTTCAGACAACTATCACACAAAATATCAGATTTGTATGAAAGCTTGGGTAATCCTTTAACAAGGTTGTATTTTGCTAATCTTGAGATTAATCTCAAGCTGGCATGCCCAAGTCTTTGATGCCAAATCTGTTTTTCATCTTCAACAGAAATGAAGCATTTTACATTTTGACTTGCTAGATCCTCTAGATCAATTTTATACACATTGCTGTGTCTCTTAGCAGTAAAAAGTGTTTGATCAGAGGAGTCTTTGACTATACATCCTTCCTTGGTAAAGGATACTACATAACCACTGTCACATAATTGACTTATGCTCAGTAAATTATGTTGTAGTCCTTCCACAAGAAGAACATTTTTAATGAGGGATGAAGGAATTATACCTATAGTCCCTATGCCAGTGATCTTCCCTTGCTGATTTCCACCAAAGGTGACCACTCCTCCTTCCTTAGGTCTAAGGTTTTGGAACAAAGACCTTTCTCCTGTCATGTGTCGCGAGCACCCACTGTCCAGGTACCATTTGTGGGGTCTCCTTTGTCCTGTTAAACACATCTGCAACAGGAATGATCAAGTTTTTAGGTACCCATGTTCTTTTGGGTCCTGTTTTGTTAGCTTTGGGTCTTGCTTTTCTCTTGTGCTTGCACTGAATCACATTGTGTCCAGGCTTACCACAGTGAGAACACCCAGTAACCTTCTTTTTGCCTTTAGAAAAATTTAAGACAGTAGGAGGTTCAGACATGTTGTGATCAAAAAAAGCCTAGTCCACTTTTGTCAGAGGAATGTCTTTGATTTCCAAGCATTATGTTTAAATTTTTTAGTTCCTTTGACAAACTTGGCTAAGTCATTTGTCAGTTCTACAATCTGTTTCTGAAGTTTTTTATTTTCTTCAGACACAGCTTGTGAACTATGGTTTTCAGTCTCAAGGACCTTTTCCTTGAGCATAATATGTTCTATTTCAAGAGACTCATATTTGTTACACATTTCTGTGTGAGCCTTGGATAGATTCTTATACTCTAGGAACAGTTCCTTGGAACTTTCCACCAGATCATCATACATTTCTTGCAAAGTAAGAGGGAATACCTCAGCTTCAGAGCTGTCTGAAGATGGTAGGCTTGCCATGAGGCACAGATTTGCCTCTTCTGAGGTGTCTTCCTCCTCTTCTGAAGTTGATTCATCCAGGTCCTCCCATGTTGCCATGAGACCTTTCTTTTTCTTGAAAAACTTCTTCTTCTTGAAGTTGTTTTTCTTCAGTTTTGGACACTCAGCCTTCATGTGCCCTGGTTGCTTACACTCAAAACAAATAATTTTGTCAGTTTGTATGTCTTTACCTGACTTACCTCCTTTTGAGGTTGAGGGTTGATTCTTTCTGAATCTTCCTCTGTTCTGCAGCATTCTCTTGATCTTCCTACTTAGAAGAGCAAGATCATCATCATCTTCTGAGCTATCTTCAGAGTCTTCATCTCCCTCTGAAGCTGCCTCAGCTTGCATAGCCTTGATGTTGCCATGCCTAGACTGTTTGGTCTTGGAGTTTAGGGCTAGAGATTTTCTCTTGTTGTCATCTTCTCCAAGCTCAAGCTCATGGACCTTAAGAGATCCCAACAGTTCTTCCACTCTAAGAGAGTTCAAATCTCTTGCCTCTTGAATGGCAGTAACTTTGGGTCTCCAGGACTTAGGCAAGCTCCTTAGAATTTTTCTGTTATTATCTCCAGAGTTGTATGTTCTGCCTAAGGACCTGAGTCCATTTGTTATGGTCTGAAACCTTCCAAACATTTGGTCAATGGTTTCAGATTCTTCCATCTTGAACATCTCATACTGATGTATGAGCATACTTATCTTGGATTGCTTGACAGTCTCAGTTCCTTCATGGGCTGCTGCAAGAGTATCCCAAATCTCCTTGGCAGAGGTGCATCCATGAACCTTCTCATATTCTGATTTGTTCAAGGAACATATCAGATAGAGTTTGGCCTTAGCATTCATCTGGACTCTAGCCTTTTGCTCCAAAGTCCATTCAGTCTTAGGTATAGGCACATCATTTAGCATAGGCACATAGTCTCCATCAGTGACCACATCCCAAACATCAATGTTTGTGCTTTCAATGAACAACTTCATTCTATCTCTCCAGTAGTGATAATCTTATCCATTGAAAGCTGGAGGTCTTGTGATAGAGGCTCCTTCTGTGATGTATTGCCTGTTACTGTTTGGAGCTTCCATGTGGATCTTTCAGTCCTCAGACACTTGTTAGGTGTTTCAACCCTGAGTAGAGCTCTGATACCAACTGTAGGAACACAGGGAAACACTAGAAGGGGGGTTGAATAGTGTTTCTAAATATTTTAAGAAGCTTTTCGAAAACAGATTTACAAAACAGACTTTCAGACAGGTTGCTAGAGGGTTGTCTGAAGTTTTTCAGATAGCTGTCTGAAGTTGGTTTCAGACGGCCTTAAAATGGTTCTAAAAGAAGTTTCTTCCTTTTTAAAATATTAGATTAAATATTCAGTCCCCTTGATTAGCGTAAAACTGAAAATGACAAAGATAAGGGAAAGAGAAACTTAGCCACAAAATTTATCCTGGTTCACTCACTACCACTTGTGAGCTACGTCCAGTCCCAATGCCAACTAGCACTTGGATTTTCTCTTAATCTTGCAAGATTACAAGTATTCTTTTCTATCAAGCCTCTTCAGGCTCTACAACCCAAGTATTCTTTTTCAAACAAGCCTCTCCAGGCTCAACAACACAAGTATTCTTTTTCAGACAAGCCTCTCCAGGCTCAACAACAATTACAGTTGAATGGAAAGTGCTTAAGCTCACAAACTATGACAATTTTGAGACTTAAACAAATACAAATGTACAAAGATTAACTGAGGTATGCTCAGGATAAATGAACTTTGTTTGTACAAAAATGTATGAAATAAATCAGAGTGTTGCAGCAAAAATCTTGCAGAGTTTTTGTTCTTTTTCAATTCTTCTCTCTCTCTCTGCAGGTCTTCAAATGAGGGGGTATTTATACCCAAATGATTGGCCCGTTGAAGACTCTCATGCTTGTGAAATCCATGCTAGTCCGTTGTGAGACAGCTGCTGCAGTACAGAATATTCTCTGACATATTCTGATATTCCCTGACAAATTCTGACACTTTTACAAGGTTTGCTCCTGCCAAAAAGGTGCTCTTTGTTGCTGCTGCAATTGCTGCGTAGCAGAGGACACGTTGTGACAGAGAACGTGCTTGAATTGCATTGCATAGGTGCCAGCTGTTTGTAGCAGAGAACGTGCGTGAAAAACGAGCAGGGGTACAAGGATTGTCACAACTTCAGACAAGAGATGCCACGTCATCAAATGCTTTCAGACGGCTTAGATGCTTCAGACGAGTTGATCATCTTCAGACAGCATCAGCTTCTTCAGACGAATCCAACACTTAGTCTTATATAATAGGCTTCTTGCTGAAAATCATAGATAAACAATTAGACAATTGTATCTATGAGAAACAACTTAAGTTGAATTTGTTGATCATTAAAACTTAGAGAAATTTCAGTCTTTAAAACATCATAAACCTCTTTATGATATTTTTGAGACTCAACAGGCCATCCCCAGGAGCCAATAGGAAACAGTCCCACGCACATTGACCAAGATGGACGGTAGTCAATTGAGTTAAAGAGGTCGGTGGGTTGAATGCTTTGGAAAGAGAGGTCAGGTTCGAAAGGAACTGTAAGTGTATAGGAAGTTTCAGACTTATTGCTAATAGGGTTCGAGATGGACCTTAGCTCGAAGAGAATAATAGCCTAAAGAGCTTGAAACTCTTCTTGTTTTGGGTCGAAGAGAGAGACCATCATTCAAGCAAGTTCGAGGGGTCAGTTATTTTTTTCATTATTAATCAACAGATACTTATGGCCACGTCACCTTCAGCAGTTACCTTAGGAGTCCACCAAAGTCCATGCAGAGAACGTGGGGTTATGGAAGTTTTAAAGGGAGTTAAGAGAAGCTATCTGGAGGAGGAAATGGTTACCAGGATGAAGGCTATAAATTGGGGAAAGTTTGAAAGAACAAGGGTCCGCAACCTAAACACTCAAAAGCACCCTGAAAAAGCCGTAGCATCCACCACAACGATCAAGGCAAACCAGCAAGCTCAGAGAGAAAGTAGGGACCTTGCAGACCAACTTTTTATTTCTTCTTCTCCATTCTCTTTACGTTTTCTTGTTGTTATTCTTTGGCTCAGACGCGTTGTATTTTCTCTGTGTTTTATAGATTAGGAACCCATGAAACTGTAATTGATTCTTTCAGTTACTTGTCCTTGTAAGTTAGACGTAGCTTTTAATACAAGTTAAGGCATGTTTCAGGGGCCATTGTTCACTGCACTCTTGTTCCTGTTTCTTAGTAGCGTAACGTCTTTACGTTTTAATCGTTCCTAAGATTTCACACTAAGGTAGAACCCACTTTAAAAACAAAGGATTCGTATCTCGTCCTAGATTATTTAGAGATACATTTGTTTGTGCAAAATTCAAGGACAAACACATACCTGATCCTATTCCGTTATTAATGAATTGTTGAAGCAAGTCATTCCAAGAACCACCACCCTGAGCATTCTGCATTTAACAATTTGATGTAACAACATTATTTCTATCTCTTTTGCTAATTAATACACTTCCTACAACTACTAACATTATATTAGATTAAACTAACGTGAATTTTCCAAATTTTTTCTCGGTCCCTAGGTATTTTTTCTTATTTTTCTTTATTAAACGGGTAAATAATTCACCGTAAATACATTTTAACTCGAAAAAATCGACAAATTTAATAGTGGACCCCTCACTGTCTCCCCAACATGTTGTTGAAGTCATTTTTCTATTTTAGTCACATGGGGTGTAACACACCATATGAACCCATGAAAGAACACAAGTTAGGTTATGAATCATAAACCCCTAATATTGGCCACGTGATAAGTACACAATGTCCAAATACTACCAGGTGGATATGAGACCCTTCATGCATGCAGATTCTGCTTTCCCCATGCAAAAACGAAGCTAACGTGAATTTTCCAAATTTTTTCTCGGTCCATAGATATTTTTTTTCTTATTTTTCTTTATTAAACGGGTAAATAATTCACCTTAAATACATTTTAACTCGAAAAACTGACAAATTTAATAGCGGACCCCTCACTGTCTCCCCGGCATGTTGTTGAAGTCATTTTTCCATTTTAGTCATCTGGGGTATAACACACCATAGGACACCCATGAAATAACACAAGTTAGGTTATGAACCCTAAACCCCTGGTATTGGCCACGTGACAACTACACAATGTCCAAATCCTACCAGGTGCATGAGGCCCGTCATGCATGCAAATTCTTTTTTCCCCTTGCAAAAACGAAGCTAACGTGAATTTTACAAATTTTTCCCCGGTCCATAGGTATTTTTTTCTTATTTTTCTTTAATAAACGTGTAAAAACATTTATTTATTTGTAGGTAATAAAATTAAGAAAATTAAATGATAAAAAATATAAATTTTAATAAAAAAATGTATCAAATAATAAATACAAAATTTAAAAAAAAAAAGAGGAGAAGATGATGGAAGATATTACACTAATGTCAGGATCCTTTGAAAAGAGCATATTTTTATCAAGAATACAAAAGGGATCAAATATTGATTAATAAAAGTTTTCATCAATGTGATATATTCATTTAATAATTTTCCTCTCAATTAAAATGGATTGTGGATTTGATTTTTATAAAGATTAATCTATTGATGAATATGATCCGTAAAGATTCTGAACATGCAATTAATGCAATTAATGATTATTTTTGAGGAAATTGGGATTTAGGGTTCATTGTGAGAAAGATTACAGAGAGAAAAGTGAAGTGTGAATAGTTGGGAGAAGTGGAAAAAACTAGTTTGGAATTTCTGAACCATATGAAAAATCAAAGGGAGATGTAAATTTTGAGAAAGCCTTGTTACAAAATGACGAATGAAACATTAGCAGTCAATTTTTTATTAGCCACTAAAACTTTGAATTAAAATGAAATTCCGACAATTAGTTGATTGCCACTGAATAATAGTCGTTAAAAGTATTTTGTGTAGTAGTGCGTTCATTCCCTCTGTCTCCGAACTGCAACATTCCGAACTGATGCAACATTCCAAACTTTATTCTTTCCAACATTCCGGTTCAGGGAATGAAGCGTTTCAATGGTTTATGTGACAACAAGGGATGCGTGTAAGATTGAGATTAGGGTTCATGGAGTTAATCAAATAATGGGTGAGGAAGAATAAATGGTGGGAGGAGTGTTTTATTTTCTGTTTTAATTTGGGGGAATGAGGTTAATGAAGATGAATAAAAGAAAAAAGAGGGAGAAAAAATTCTGATTTAATTTGGGAAAACTTTGGTATAATAGACAAATGAAGGGTTTTCGTGAAGTGATCAAATAGACTAAATTTTAAAGGGACTTATAAATAAATTCTAAAACCAAGCTAACCTATGTAGCACACATTTATTGGACCACCTATAGAGGGTATCGTTACCCCCTATCTAGAGGGGTACCGGAGAAAGCCCCTAAAAAAATCAATATCCTAAATGAATGTAATGAGATTACACAAAGTACATATTTAGTAATTTTTAAAATATTTGTAGTGGTAACATGAGTCTTCAAAAAGGACATACTCCTCTGGATTCACTGCAAGATAGAAAATGGCATTTTGTTCAAAATGCTTGCCCGTCTCAAAAATCTTGATCTCTCCACAATAAACATTATTTCTCAGGTACGTAATTAATTAAATTTTATATGGGATAGTTTGTTCAGATTTTGATTTCATTTTTAATTTTTACAGATTTCTTTTACGGTTAATGGATTCGAAAGAGTCGTACAACTCATTCTGTAATTTTTAGGTGAGCTTTTATTTTTTACCTTACAATAACATTGATTTCAATTGCTTTGTTATTTAGTCCACTAATGTTTTGATATTTTTACGATTTTTATTATGAAATTTCGATTTCATTTTCATCTTTAGGGTTTTCAGGTGAGTTTTAATATTTGTTCCTGTTTCTACAACACCTTGAAATCAAAGTGTTTAAACTTGATTCAGAGTAATTAAGTTCGTATACAAGGAAGTGTTGTTATTATTGCCTTGGCTTCTGATTATACTAGGCGGGTTCTTATACACATTTGTGATCCGCTTGCTTCCTTTCTTGTCCCGCTACCCTAGGACGCTCTCTGTTTCATCTTAGGACAAGGCTTTCCTTTTATTTGCTTACTGTCACGAGTGGCGCCTAAAGCTTATTGTTGTCTCCTTACTATATTTTCTTATGCATAGGTCAAAGGGCACCTTTTTTCCTTACTAGTGAAAAACACCAGCTGCTGCGCTTCCTCTGTCTCATGGGCATAGCCGCCTGTCATGCCTTTTGTATCAAGTAAAGCCTGCACCCGAGAATCTCTTTGATTTGCTTTTTGTCTTTTCTTATATCTCTTGGACGTTTGTGATTTTGGGCCTAGCCCATTTGCTTATGGTTGATTGACATTTTGCCCAAACATTTGCCCCCTGTGTCTTGTGTAATCTGTTGGATTTCCAAGACACAAATACAGAGTGGTAGTTGTTGATATTTACTAAGTGAAATGCTTTCATAATTCGCGCGCGGTTTCCAACGAGCTTGAGTTATTTTTCTTTTGAAAATTTGAAACGTCCCATCGTTTCAGAGTCCTAAGGCATTTTCTTCACTGTTCTTTCTTCTGGGAGGACCTTAGAACTCTCAGCCATGGTGAGATCCCGGCACTCACACTCTGAGCATTTTCAGAAAAGTTCTTCTTCTTCTGATACTGAGTCTGAAAATTCATCTTCTGAATTGGTTCCTCGGTCCGTTTCTTTTACAACTTGGGATCGTTTGCCCCCTACGAGGGCAATTCCTGTTGATTCTGCGCATAGGAAATGGGTGACAGATTGTAACCCGCCTCTTCGTCCGTTTCAACGTGCTCCTTTATCTGGTGACGATTTCTTTAAAGATTCTTTAACGTCTCAGGTCGTACGCTGTGAGGAGGCTTTGTTGTTTTATACCGTTCCTGACACCCCTACCCACTTGGTGGCCCCTTCGCTTCTTCATTCTCGCCTGAGGTCCCAAGAGTTTCCTTGGTCTGCTATTTTATTTTCTACTCGTTCTACCTTTACTGGCTGTTGGGCTGATTGGGTTGATCATGTATTTGCAAATGACGCCCCTTTCGTGGATGTTTTGCACAAGGTAGGGATTGCTGATGCTATAAAGTTGTCCCCGCGGCTGGGTGTTTTTCGAAAAGTAGATGACTTGGAGTATCTTGTTCAACGATGGTCTCATACCACTCATACCTTCTATACTTCTTGGGGGGAGTTTACTCCGACATTAGAAGATGTTCATGTATTGTTAAAGCTACCCGTTTTTGGGGATTATGATATCAGCAGTTCCCCTGTCGGAAGCCATTTGATTGATATGGCCAAGGAGCTGAAAGCGACAACTGTTGAGAGCGCGCGCTATAGCCGGGAGTTTCTTGCTAAACGCCGTGCGGCCCCTGTTCCTTCAGATCCTCCCAAAAAGGTCCGTGGTACAGGGAATGTGTTGCCTCCGGAGCGGAGTAAAAACATGCGTGAATCCTTCAAGTATACATTTGCTACTTGGGTGCGCTATTTTTTCGGGGACTATGATGCTGGAAGAAACTTTCATTCTGGACCCGTGATTTCTCAGCCTCTGAAGAGGGCGGCTTTCATCGCTTTCTGGCTTTCTAAGTATGTTTTCTTGGGACCTCCGTGGGAATCAGTGAGCTCAGGTGTATTTCTTTTGGCTTGTCTTTTGGCGGAAGGAACCCGTCTTCCCCTTGCTTCCTTTTTCTTAGGCGGTCTCTATGGTCGCCTTGACCAAATCCAGGACCAAATGTTTTCTTCATTTGGTTGTTTTCCCATTAATTCATTTATGGACCTGGTTTTTCTTCAATATTTTCTGTATGAGCGTTTTCCTGAGTATGCGCCTGTGAGGACTGTTCCTGATCATGTCCTTGATGGGGCAACGCGTCCTTTGGAGCCTCGTGTATGGGGATGGACCATGGGTCGCCCTCGTCAATTGCTATCCGAGATTCTGGACGAGGAAGCTCAGTTTGTTCATCGTCCCTACACCATCAATCTTTTTCCAGGCGTGGAACCATTAAGCCATATTTATTGTCCTGGTGCTTTTTCTTCGCGCAATCTTCGTTTAGTTCGTTGTGAAGGCGTGTTTGATCTTTGGAAACTTTTTCTGCACCCTCAGGTATTTTCTTCATTTCCAACTCTTTTTTACTCCCTTTTTTATCAAAATAAATCATGATTAATGGTCTCTGGTTTCTGTTTTGGGCAGTTCCTCCCTGGATTTTTGATAACTGATAATGTTTCTGCTGCTGGTGGCGCATTCTGGCCTTTTGCATATCGACCAGATCGTGTGTGTCGCCAATTTGGCCTAGACCACGCTCCTTGCAATGTGGACTTGGAGTTTCGGGATGTGTCCGAGTCAATGAAGGCTGTTCTTTTTAAATCTACTGACGCATTACCAACATTCGATGCTGTTAAATTTATACCTTCTGATAGAGTAGGGCGCGTTCTGGACATTTGGGTTTCTTATTTCCATCATCTTAAATCATCTGTAAAGCGTTATGAAGGGCATGATTCTCTTCAAGTGTTTCCGGATGTGCAGATAATGTATAAAAATCCTTATTTTGTAACGACCTTCACTCGTAAGATTGAGAAGACAGGTTGATCTCTTTTCAAACATCTGTCTTTATTTTGTTTGGTATGCTTGTTTTGTTCACAAGGTTCCTTTTGTTTTTAGTTTCAGAGGGTAATTTGAGCAAAAAACGAAAGGAGCCTTTTTCTAAGAAGTCACAGGGTAAGAAGGCTGGGGGGCTTCCAAGAAAAAGGTGAAGACTAGCCCTTCTCTTCCTTCTAGTACTCCTTCATCTCCTAAGAAAAGCTCCCACAATCGTTCTCCCAAAGTCAGAAAGGTGCCTATTGCCGGTACTCGTGCTTCCGAGCGTCTGAAAGCCAAACCTTCACATAAGGTTTTCTCTTTTTCAAACTCTCCTTCTAGCCCCATCATAATTTCAGATGTTGATCCTTCGCGGCTAGTCTATCCTCAGGTAGAAGAAGATTCTTCCCTTTAATCCTCGAAGGCGCAGGCCACCACTCAAGGATCTTCTGCTGGTCCAAATGCAGAGGAGGAGACAGCTGAATCTCCCAATTCAGATCATGGTTCGATCCCAGGGGGCGACATTCATCAGGGGGGTGCGTAGTTTTGTTCGTAGTAATCTCTTTTCTCTCTTTTGTTTGTGTCATTGTTTGATTTGGTATTCTGGTTCCTTCATTCTTGCAGATGTTGATGTTGATGGCTATGTTCCTGACAGCGTTTCCAAAGAATGCGTCAATTCTCCAACCTGTGTGGAGGTTGCTCATTCTGAATCCCTTGTTGAGGCTACTGACGCATTGAAGGAGCATGGTAACCCTTCTACTGTTATCCTTCTTTGGAGGTTATTGATAGTGCTCCTCCTGTTGATGTGACACCCTTGGAGGTTATTGATAGTGTTCCTCCTATTGATGCAACATCTTTGGAGTCTGCTTTACCTTCTCCTGTAATTACACCACCTGTTGGTGCCTCAGGTGCGTGATCCTCTTTATCCCCTGCTTTTATAGTGGTGTTTGTTCTTTTCCTTTTTCTGGTTTCAAACATTTTCTTTTCTCCCTTATTATTATTATATTTTTTTAGGGGAGAAAGAGCCGATTGTGGTGGTTCCCCTCCTTGCTTCATTGTTGTCTAGTGATGTTGCAATGGCCTTGAGTGAGTTTTCTGCGCGTCATGCTGGTTTTTTGCTTCCTGAAGACATTCTTCCTCATGCCTTTCTAAGGCCCGCTTATACATTTTTTGCCGAATTCCTCCATTTTGTGCGTTCTCATTCTGTTATGGAACTTTTGAGTTCTTATAGAGATAAGGTGATGGAGGATCTAAAGGCTTTATCTTTATTTGGGTTTAAAGGGGAGTGGTTCGAGGCTCTCTCTCGTCGCTTTGATCATAACGTACCTCCTGCCGCTTTAGAGGATTTGGGGAAAATTATAGAAGCAGCTTCCGGTGTGGAACTCCGTAATGATGAGCTAAAATATGAAATTAAACGTTTACAGTTGGAGCTTGTACAAGGAGAAGCAGAATTGGCTCGTCTTAATGTTAGGCGAGCGGAGATTGAAGGGGCTCGCATCGGTCTAGATGTTCTGTTTGATTTTTAATCTTTGATAATTTCTCCTCTTTCTTGTATGCATCTTTTGTTCGTATCCGCCGTCTTTGGCTTTGCTTTTCTACGCTCGGTAGCTTTTGGTGATGTGTAAGAACAGCTTTCTGGTGATGTGTATGAACACTTCCCTTCCTTTCAAGCTGTTTTTTTTTTGGGAAGATAAACATTCCAAACTTGTACGTTGTTCTTACCCGCAAAACGTTTATCAGTGCAATTTTTGTTGCAAATGCGCTCTCAGGAGAGGCAAATACCTTAAATCTTTCCGGCACAAAGTATATTTAGTGCATTTTTCCTTTACTGCAAGTGCGCTTTCAGGGAAGGCAAATGCCTTAAATCCTTCCCCCCTTTTTTTACGCACAAGTTATATTTAGTGCATTTTTTTTTACTGCAAGTGCGCTCTCAAAGAAGGCAAATGCCTTAAATCCTTCCCATATTTTTTACACACAAGGTATATTTAGTGCATTTTTTTTTACTGCAAGTGTGCTCTCAGGGAAGGCAAATGCCTAAATCCTTCCCATATTTTTTACACACAAGGTATATTTAGTGCATTTTTTTTTACTGCAAGTGCGCTTTCAGGGAAGGCAAATGCCTTAAATCCTTCCCATATTTTTTACACACAAGGTATATTTAGTGCATTTTTTTTTACTGCAAGTGCGCTCTCAAGGAAGGCAAATGCCTTAAATCCTTCCCATATTTTTTATGCACAAGGTATATTTAGTGCATTTTTTTTACTGCAAGTGTGCTCTCAGGGAAGGCAAATGCCTTAAATCCTTCCCATATTTTTTACACACAAGGTATATTTAGTGCATTTTTTTTTACTGCAAGTGCGCTTTCAGGGAAGGCAAATGCCTTAAATCCTTCCCATATTTTTTTTACGCACAAGGTATATTTAGTAAAATGCAAAGAACACACTTCAAAAGAAGAGAAATTTTCTCAAAATATATTGATTCAGATTTTCACACATAATATTTCCTTACATACTTGAAATTGATGGGTCCTATTACCCGCTGGTCTTCTGGGTCTATGAGAGTGCAATATCCACTTTCCTTTGCTTCTTGCACAATGTAGGGTCCTTCCCAGTTGGGTGCCCACTTAGATACGTGTTGCTTTCTCATGACTGCATCTGTGGCTTTCAAAACTAGCTCTCCTTCTTGGAACATTCTAGGCCTTACCATCTTTTCATATGTTAGCGTTAGCCTCCGATGGTGTTGCAGCATTTCTTCACTCGCTCTATCCCTTAATCCTTCTATCAATTCTGCTACATCACCTCGTTCTTCTTTCCTTCCCAGCATCATTCTTGCAGAAGGTACTACCACTTCTGCTGGTAGTGTTGCTTCCGCCCCAAACACCAATGAGAATGGGGTTGCTTTTGTGCTGCCGTGTTTGGTGACTCTATACGCCCACAGTGCTAAGGGGAGGTAATCAGCCCAGTCCTTAGGTGCGTCTCCAACCATTCTGGCGATGATTCTTATGAGGTTCTTGTTAGTCGATTCTGCTTGACCATTAGACTGTGGGTAGTACGGTGTGGACCTGTCATGTCTAATCCCATATTTTTCCAGCACTCTTTTGACTTTGTTGTTTATGAAGTGTGTTCCATTGTCCGACACTATTCTTTTGGGCAAACCAAAACGGCAAACGATGTTTTCCTTGATGAAGTTAACTACCACATCTGCCTTTGCTTCCTTGGTTGATATTGCCTCAGCCCACCTAGTATAATGTTCTGTTGCGACAAGGATCCACTTTTTTCCTTTGGAAGCGGGCGCGATTGGCCCTATAAAGTCCATTACCCATGTGTGGAAGGGATACGGTGATGCAACACCTCGCATGCTGGCTGCTGGAGCATGTATTAGATTTCCATGCAGTTGGCAAGCTCTGCATCTGCGTGCAAACTCAAGGGTATCTTCTCTCATTGTGGGCCAATAATACCCATTCTTAAGGATTTCCGCCCACAAGCTTCTTCCCCCTTGGTGCCCTCCACACACACCTCCGTGTACTTCTGCCATAATCTTTTGCTGCTCTTCTTTTCCCAGGCATCTCAGTGTGTCTCCGGAGAGGCCCTCCTTGAACAGTTCCCCTTCTTCTATGAAATACCTCTCTGCCTTCTTTTTCAGCTTTTCTGCGTCTAAAGGCGATTCTGGTGTTACTCCATACGAGAGATATTCTTTCAGCTCGTGCCTCCAGTCGCCTTCTATCGCGTTCACCTCAAAGGATTCACGCCCTTCTCTGCAGTTAGGACAAGCCCTTTGTATTTCTTCACAATGCATTTTCATGGATGGCCAGAACATACCTACCCTCTGCATCCTTCTGTAGAGGCTGGGACCGTCTTGTCCACACATGGCAAAGTGCAGACATTCCAGCTTTTTTCCGCCTTCATTTTCTGTTACGCATTTCATTAACAAACCATCTGTGCTTTTCCTGTACAACTGCCCGTTCAACTCATAGTAATCCTTCGTGGTTTTGCCAAAAATCTTTTGCTTGAACTGAGACAAAATTGGCTCCCTCCAGTCTGATGGCTCTTCTACATAAGGCACAATACTTAAGCTTGGGTTGCCTATTTTTCTGAAGGATACTATGCCTTCACTTGTTTCTCTTCCTTCTTTGCTTCCAATAGTAGCCAGGGCGTCTGCGTGCTTGTTTGCAGCTCTTGGTATATGGGTCATATGCACTTCTTCCAGAAGGTCCATAAGACGTGAGGCCTCATCTCTGTATACTGCTAAAGACGCTTCCTTCACACCATATTCCCCTTTGAGTTGTTTGATTACCAAATTAGAATCTCCCCATACTCTCAAACGTTGCACCTTCATATCTAGCGCCATCTTCAATCCTAAAATTAAGGCTTCATACTCCGCTTCATTATTAGTACAAGGGAAATTCAACTGGTAGGAGAAGGAGAACACATCCGTCCCTTTTTTAGAGATCACTACCCCTGCACCTCCCGCTGTTTGTGACGGGGTACCATCAAACTTCATGTCCCACCATTCTTTTTCCTTTTCTTGGCATGTGTTCACCTCCGGCATATCCCCTCTTATTTCCTGGGATACGCTTTCTTCATGCTGCCCAGGGCACAGGGACATCATGTCTGCAAGAGCTTGACATCCCAACCTTTGAGGATGGATTATTTGTAAATCGTATTCACTCAGCAGCAGTGCCCACTTGCTTACTCTCCCTGTGATGGAGTTGTTGTTCAGCATGAGTTTTATCCCCTCCGACTTACTGATTATGTGCACTGTATGCCCTTGAAAATAGTGTCTGTATTTTTGGGCTGCATAAATGACACCTAGACAGAGCTTTTCTTGCATGGTGTATCTTCCTTCTGCATCTTTAAACACCCGGCTCAGATAAGCCACAGGACGTTCAATCCCTCCTACTTCTTGGGCCATCAATCCATTAATTGCATTTTGGGTTGCAGCTAGGTACAATCTCAGTGGTACGCTCGCTACGGGAGGTGACATGGTGTGTGTAGCAGCAACTACCTTCTTTATTTTTTCAAAAGCCTCCTGATGCTGCTTTTCCCACACGTAGTTATCACTCCCTTTTAGCAGCTTCCTCATGGGGCCGACCAATTCGCTGAGGGCGGGAATGAACCGTCTTATGTACCCCAGCTTCCCTATTAACTGTTGCATTTCCTTAGTGTTTTTTGGTGGCATCATTTTTGTGATAGCATCCACCTTGTGATCCTCAGCTGACACCCCGCCTTTGTGCACTTGGTATCCCAGAAATTTTCCAGATGAAATAGCAAAGGTGCATTTCATGGGGTTCATTTTAAGTTGAAATTTCTTGCACCTTTCAAATACCTTTCTCAGATGTCGTCCATGTTCTTCTTTGCGCTTGCTTTTCACCACCAGGTCGTCCACGTATTCTTCCACAATGTCATGCATCATATCATGAAAGATGGCCGTCATAGCTCTTTGGTAGGTTGGCCTAGTGTTCTTTATTCCAAAAGGCATTACTGTGTAATAAAAGTTGCCCACAGGTGTTCTGAACACGGTCTTTTCTTCATCTCCCCTTGCCATCTTGATCTGATTGTATCCACTGAACCCATCCATGAACGAGAAGTGCTCGTGTGCTGCTGTTGCATCCACCAGACTATCTACATGTGGTAGCGGGAAATCGTCTTTTGGGCACGCTTTGTTCAAATCTCTGAATTCTACACAGCACCGAATCTGCCCGTTCTTTTTTCTTACAGGTACGACATTAGCTAGCCACATTGGGTGTTGTATGGGTTTGATGAATCCTGCATTTAATAGCTTTTCCACCTCCTTCTTAATCTCCTGTTCTATATTGTGCGAGAACTTTCGTGCTCCCTGCTTGACAGGTTTTGCATCGGGGTAGGTTGCCAGATTGTGGGTTATTAATGTTGCACTCAATCCTGGCATTTCGTCATACTTCCATGCGAATATATCTTTAAACTCTCGAAGCAACTCTATTAGCTCCTTTTTTTCCCATTCTTCTAAGGCTGCACTTATGAAAAGTGGCTTCCTGTCCCCGTTCTCTCCAACATTTATTTCTTGCATCTCCTCCTCTTTTCTTTTCGGTAAATCTTGCAGCTCTCCTGGTGCTTCCTCGACCTGCTCTTCCTTTTTTTAGTTCTGAGCAGAAAACGCCCCCGGGGCTGACAGAGCGCTCGTGTTGCTCTATCAGGCCCCCGGATTCCTATAAGACCCGCCATCTTACCTCCCCATTGGGAAGGTACTCCTTTTTAATTTCTGTGCGCTCCTTGGGTCTGGGTTTTTTTAACGCTTGGCATGGACGTGATGTGTTGCTTGTGCTGCCAGAACCATTAACTTCTCTTAGGATTATTCCTTGTTCAGTCCTCAACTGGCTGCTTCCAGGGGAGCTATATCATCGAATAAAGCTGCGTCTATCAAGTGAGATTCGGTTGCTTCAAAGGGCGCCTTCACCCCTGGAATTTCTATTTCCTTTCCTCTGAAATTTGACTTGATGCATTGATGCAGCGTGGATGGGACGCACTAGTGTAGATGTATCCAAGGGCGTCCTAAAAGTAACTGATAGCTGGAGTCGCCTTCCACAACATGGAATACGTTTACGGTCCTTATCGGACCCACCTCTAAGACTGCATGCACACGTCCTAGCGATTCAACAGCCTCTCCATGGAAAGTGCTCAAGGTGATGTCAGATTTGCATATCCTACCGCTGGGCATATTCAGCTTATGGAATAGGTAAGTGGGGATGATGTTTACTCCTGACCCGTTATCCACTAGCGCCCTTCTTATTTTGATTCCGTCAATGATTGCCTCTACATACAGAGGGCGGTTATGACATAATTGGGGATTTAGGTTGGCGGGCTCCCTGAAGATAATGGCTGTTGCATGAGACTGAGCTAACTTTGTAAGTGGCGCATTTACCGCTCCCAGGTGGCCGCCCCATTTTCTTGCTATATGAATAATGGCTTTTGCTGCCTCCCGCTGGGCGTCTTCTCCCATACCTAGTTGTCCAAAGAGCATTCTGAATCCTCGCGTTTTTGCGAGTCCTGTGGCTACGACTTTTTCTTCGTCGTATCTTTCCTCTTCTATTTCTTCTACCCTTATCGTGCTGGAAGAAGGGGTGATGGTGTTGACACTATGATTGGGAAGTGGTCTCTTGTGCAGTTCTTCTCCTTGCTCTGCTTCTGGCAGCAACACCTTTCCTAGCTTGACTTGCTTATGGAATACCTTCCTTTTTGTCCAGCAGTCTGTCGTGTTGTGGCTGTTTGCTTTGTGCAAGATGCAATATTCTGGGCTGTCATATTGTTCTCTGGTCAAGGGCCCTTTTGTTGTCCTCACCCTTAGTGTTCCATCCTTCAACCATTCTTCCACCAACTGACAGATTTGATGTCGATTTAGAGGAATAGGTGGAACTTCATTGTTGTTGTAGGGTGGCGTCTTTCCAGGGGAGCGACCGCTTTTAAATGCTCTCCTTTTTTCTCTTTCCTCGTTCATACATACGTCAAACATGTCTTCGGTGCCCTTGACCTTCTTTCCCTGCTTCTTCATAGCTTCTACTATATCAGCGGCCTTCTTCATGAGTTCTGCAAATGTGGTTACCCCGCTAAGGCTGAGGAATATTTGAGATCCATCCTCTATGTTCTTGATACACCCGTACACCAGATCAGCTTCGGGAAAAGTCTCCTTGCATTGTAACGCGCGATCCCTGTAACGCTTAATGAAGGTTATCAATCCTTCTCCCGCTTTTTGTTTGATTCTTCCTAGATAAATTATATGGATCGCCCCTTCCTCTTCTAAAAATTTTCCACATAACTCTGTCACTAGGCTCTCCCATGTTTCTATGGAGTGGGGTTTTAATTTGGCGTACCAAGTGAACGCTCTCCCAGCTAGCGACTTGGAAAACTCTTTGAGGCGTAAGCTCTTACTGCTCCTGTATACTCCCAGGTTGTCCAGAAAGCTCATAATGTGCTCTGGCGCTTCCCGTCCCATCGAACTTACGAAATGTAGGTGGTTGGTATCCTTGTGGATACGGGATCATCATTACAGCTTCTGACAGAGGAGGTTCTAAGTCAAAAATGGTGTTAGGTGGGCTGAGTTTGTTTTGCATTAGCTGTTTGAGGTCTCTCTGCGTTACCAGGGCGTCATCGGCTGCTTCCCTGGTGTTTCTCATGCGTACTGCCTCCTCGTTCGATCTCTTTGAGCTGACCAAGGAGCTGAGATCTGCCACCATCTCAACCAGGCTTTGTTGTCCTGCTAAAATGCTGTTGAGCATAGATGCTGTTACCACAATGGACGTGTCTTCCACACCGGTTCCGTCCGCATTTGCAGGAGTCTCGAGGTTCTGAAGGAGGTTCAGCTCCGGCTGAACTTCGTAGGTTTTGTTTGAACCTTGATTCCTTTCAGCGTCAGGTGTTCCTGAGAAGTCATCCAAGTTGAAGGACAACCTTCTGGGCGTTACTCTTTCTCTTCTTTGATCTTCCATGGCAATGGCAACACTTCCCCAGTGGAGTTGCCAATTGTTTCTACAACACCTTGAAATCAAAGTGTTTAAACTTGATTCAGAGTAATTAAGTTCGTATACAAGGAAGTGTTGTTATTATTGCCTTGGCTTCTGATTGTACTAGGCGGGTTCTTATACACATTTGTGACCCGCTTGCTTCCTTTCTTGTCCCGCTACCCTAGGACGCTCTCTGTTTCATCTTAGGACAAGGCTTTCCTTTTATTTGCTTACTGTCACGGCGCCTAAAGCTTATTGTTGTCTCCTTACTATATTTTCTTATGCATAGGTCAAAGGGCACCTTTTTTCCTTACTAGTGAAAAACACCAGCTGTTGCGCTTCCTCTGTCTCATGGGCATAGCCGCCTGTCATGCCTTTTGTATCAAGTAAAGCCTGCACCCGAGAATCTCTTTGATTTGCTTTTTGTCTTTTCTTATATCTCTTGGACGTTTGTGATTTTGGGCCTAGCCCATTTGCTTATGGTTGATTGACATTTTGCCTAAACAGTTCCCTTTTATTTTTTGTCTTTTAATTTTTTTGGGGATTAAGTTTTCATATTGCTTTCCGATTTCTATGTTCTTAATCTTTGATTTCCAGACAAGTATGAATGTTTTGAAATTTGCAGGCAGTGGTTAAGTGGTGTGAAGCTTTCAAGCCATTTTGCATACAAACAAGGTGATATCTCAATATTGGTGAGGAATTAATTAATGTTGTTTCTTATCTTTGTTTTTCAGTGTTTTGTTTATATTAATGATTTTTTCCTGTTACTTTAGGATAGTATCAGGGGTCGTGACATCTTTTGAAATACTCAGCAATTTAATTTATCAGATGGATTGTTTTTATTTTATTTGGGACCAAACCTCCTGTCTCAGCTAAGATTTATTTGTTCTTAATCTTTGATTTTCATAAAGTATGAATTTTTTTCAAAATCTGCGGGCAACGGTCAAGTGGTGTGAAGCTTTCAAGCTATTTCCAAAAGAGGTTATATCTAAATATTGATGGTGAATTAATTTTTCTTGGTTTCTCATCTTTGTTTGACTGTGTTTTGTTTATATTAATGATTTTTTCTGCTACTTTAGGATAATTTTTGGGTTTGTGCTTGGCAATTTAATTTATCAAATGAATTTTTTTTAACCATTAATTGTTTTCGGTTGGTTTTCAAGTTTTGAAACATTGTGTATTTATTTCCAATGTATTTTTACATATTTCATTGTATGATGCACATTTGCTTTCTTCTTTTCTACGTTTTGAATTAATTACTTTTCATAGTGGAATATGTAATGTCGTTTTACTATCCAATGTTTTATTTTTCTGTTTTTGTCTTTGTCTTTTAATTGGTTTATTTGCTTTGATTCTTTCAAAATGAAATTAACTAGTGTGGAGCCCGTGCAATGCACGGGTCTCCTAGATCACTTTCAACTAAAATGAATTTTTTGCTAGGCAAGGTATAGTAAACATTGGAAACAATTAACACTTTTCGAAGGCAAGTGATAGTAAACATGTAGGCTGAAATTGACAAAGTTCAGTATCATTAAGGACCACAAAACAAACATCCAAAAAAGTGCTTCGAAGTATCAATTTTTTTGGAACACTCCTCTGTACACCACGTTTTTAGTAGTTGACAAAGGTTTTCTATTTTCATCACAAATAACCATCTTGAGACCACTTGGACATTTAACTCTAGATACAGCCACGTACAACTGGCCATGCGAAAAAACAGGGCGACTAAGTGGCCAGACGACTTGCTATGGGCTCCACTCTCAGAAAAAACAAGGCATTCCAGAAAACAATCATAAAACCAAACATTAACCAAAATTAGATGTTTACAACACAAAAAAAAGGCACAAGACTAAGTGGCCAGACGACTTGCTATGGGCTCCACCCTCAGCTGTTTGGGAGTATATCACATTGCATGCACAGTCATTACTTATTGTTGTGGTCCCCAAATCCTGTTGGAGAATTGTTCCTACATGACACACTACTACATGATGATGGTTCAGCCACATCAGAATTTGTCGTGCAAAAATTGTCACGAGGCAAGGCACTGGCATAAGAGCTACACCCAGAATAAGGATAATCTTGTGTGTGATCCCCGTGACCAACCAAGCGAGCAATTGTTTGCCTTGTCTGTGTGAGAGGTATGCTAAGGAAACAATGAAATGGATTATTAGCAGGAAACATAGACATTTGAAGGTGGTGTGTGATTGAATATTTCTTTTAAAAATCTTACATTGTCTTGATGTCCAAAGAATTGCTCTCGCAAGAACATCCTCATAAGCTCTCTATCTGCACATACTCTTTTAACCTTAAAGCATCCTTCATTTGTACTTAATATCCTCTTGGGAACTTCGACCAAGAACAACATGTATTGACCAATATGATGAATGAGGGATACAGTGGGTCATCTGGGTGCTACATGAATGAGGGATCTCTTAAATGATATGCTCAATATGATGACTAACTTGTGTCACGAAAAAATAATCATGATCAAAGTACTGAACCTGCACAGCTGACAGGAGCTCTTCGCATGGCACATTGAGAAGTCGTTGCACGTCGTCATCACCAAGCAAGAAGTAAGTTGAGTCATCACCATCGGAGACATCAACCTTCAAATTGTACCTACACGTGAAAGTTATTTCCTTTTATACAGCACTGAATGTATAAATATGTAGATTTCATGTTATGATACATGGTTTATGAATCAAATTTGGACCCCACAAAGCACCAACAACATAACACCCATATTGTACTCCTTACTTTGGGGTCACAGAGTAATGCCCATCACATGTGAAACAAGCAGGTCCATGGAATGGGCAAGAGTCGTGCTTGCAAGTGGAGAACCACCAGATCTCATCTTCAAGCAAGGATGTCATCAATGCATATACAACAAAGGAGGCAACCTATAGACACATTAAAGATTTAAGTGTGAATGATTTTGCAGTAGTAATGGGTTTGAATTGGACATACTGATCTAAAACAGTATGAAAAATAACCTCTGATCCTGCAACCAGCTGGCCGACTTTTCGCCTAGCATGGTACAACAAAAACTCATCCCTCATGGAGGTTTGGGGTGGATCCAAACCCCTGTATTGAAGCCTACTCTCTAACCTCACACCGTTAATAACCAACCTACAACTCCAAATAATGAAAAAAATTGAAATACAGACCATTGAAGAGACAATCGCATGGTGCATATTAGAAAACATGATGTTGGATGCAATTTCCTAAATCAGGGCCAAGTATGGATGTAAAAATCAAACTTTAAGTTACCATCTCTTCATTTCAAAGACCTCCGGAATAGTTGGATTAAATGCCAACCGCGTGACTCTGGGTACACTCTCAATAGCAACATCTCCTGCAAATCCATTACATGTGGACGATAAGTAAAAAAACTGGCATGTTTAATGAATGGGTTCAATAAGCAGAGGGTGCCATTATACAGCTGTAGTAAATAGATTAAGGGAGGAATAATCTTAACCAAAGACAACTTGGCCGCAGGAAACTATGCAGGCAAACTGTACAACAATGATAGGAGTGCATGGGCTATAAGTGTTGATGAAGTGAAGAAGCCCATCTACATATCCATCATGGAGAGCACACTCAGTTTTCCCACTGTATTGGAAATAACCATTACCTGTTAGACGTTTAAAAAAGAAAGCTACACTTGGCTTTTACTTGACACATGAAAGGGTATAATAAATAATTTGCCTGGTGTCCGTTATCTCCATGAAAACAACTCTGACTTGTTGGTCATTTTTTACATATTTTCTCTCACAAGAGATTGCAGTTAACATCCCCACCTTGTCTGTCAAATATGCAGCATATAGTAAGATACACAACATAGAAATTGGTTAGTACAACGAAGACATTGTAGTCAAAGGTGGACCTAATGACAAACCTATTAGATATTTTGCTTCAGAAATTTGCAGGCCAATTTCAACGGATGTCAAAGGTGATAGGCCGAAGGTAGTTAAGCTCCGTGATTCAAGCATAACTATTTAAGAGTCCAAATCAAAGACAAGCCTGAATGGATGTTTGGTTGCCCTGTCCTCCTCATTGTTGGGGGTCAAAATAGCTCCTTGGATTTCATATAAGCTTCCTTCCTCTATCCGCAAGCGTTTCATCCTGACAATGTCCATGCTAGCTGAAGCTTGTATCTTGCTCCCCTAAAAATAATAAAACATCAAGTTCAAACAATCAGACATGTTAAGATATAAGTGAAGCATAACAGTTGCATAGGAAGTAACGAATTTTCAAAGCATAAGGTCCTGCCAAGATAAGTTTGATGGATAGGGAGACCTGGGAATAAAAAAACCATCTCCACACTCTGGGTTCGTGAAGTCTGAGAGCAGACATGTGTGTGCCACTTCCTTATAATCTGAGCTCTTGTAAACCATGGTCTTGATTGAAGGGCAATGTCTTTAATGTGAAGGTAGATGGGTGTTTCCATGGCTATAGCAAATTTTCCCTATTGAGGAAAGTAAGGTTTTTCTGGGTTTAGGATGAAATAGGATTATCTACTTATAGGGGTGTCCTATGATGCCTGCTCTCACCAAGAAAAACTATGTGGGACCCCATCTGGTATGACTAAGAAAATGCTAAACATGACCACTGAGAGTATCCACTTTCCTAAATTTGATACCATTTCCATTGGCTTAAAACAATTCTTATCCAAATTGAACTCACCAACCAAGTCTCAGTGAAATTAATATGACTTGAAGCAATGGAATTAGTTGGAGAAGGTGACTTACGGTAGAGCAGGGTACGGTAACGGGTTGATACAGGTTCTCGAATAGGGCTTGCTATCATTTACAGTAATCACATAATCAATACTAACCAATCAATGACCTGATAGCCGGTAAAATTAAGAACTAAACTACGACACACACGAAGGATGCAGTTTGCATTGTTAATTAGGGGATATAAATGTATTTTCTGTCCTTGACACTTAGTACCAGACCTAAACATTGTACGACTTAAGAAACTAAATGTTTTTAAAGTTTAGTTCACAATTAGTTCAACAATTGGGGCATTAGCTGGCGAAGGGAAGGGGAAACTTAAATTAACGTGGCAGACTACCTCTGAGACCTGAGTACTTGGAAGAGGTATGATGGGAATCGAATCAATTAAATGAAAATGATAATATAGTCAATATGACTGGAGTTGGGAAGATGACAACTTTACCTGAAGTGGGTTTCCCTCTGCACAGCAAGAACCTCGCACAAGTGACGTGGAGGGATGCCTACGATCCACCTCGTCCTTATAAGTTCAGCACTGAAGGACTTATATGGGAATGCTCTCAATTGAGGGGCACAATCGACGTAAATAAATTGACAATAGTGGGTGATTCCCAACAGGATTTGGAACGGAAGATTGATTTAAGATCAAGAGGACCATGTCAGTGTGTAGTCCCAGTGTCGTGCACAGAGTGCTTGGCATTACCATAATGACCTGCCCGTGTGAAGGTGAATGATGTAGTAGCCGCGCAAAATTGGGCCTAAGGATAGATTAATTGGCCCAACACAAAAATTAACTGGGCTGTCAAAAGACGTTGAAGGCAGTGGGCCTGGTTCATAGTTTACCTCATAAATAACACGATATAGAATACATTTTGCAATTTCAATGACATATATCTTTTAAACCGTTATTAGTTCACGAAGGGAAAATTGGGCTATGTCTTGAATTAATTGGTCGCAACAATTTGCGCGTGTTTGTGAAATTCACTGTATTTTGTTTCCTCTTGAAGTGGAACAATTAGCTAGAAAAGATAATGAACTGGGTTGGGTCGGTTGCTCGAACTGGCCCACGCGTTGCGTTGTTATTCTATCATATTGGCATTAACCAATCTTTCCCAACTAAGTTTAGCACAACATGAATTTTAACGGCTGAAATATGTAATAATAGGTGAGTGGAAAAGGTTGTTAATTGGGATCCAACAAAGTGCGCAAAAACCATAAAACTTCCATGACATTGATCATCACCAACAAGATACACTTAGTATAAACAACATAAACACCATAGCCCCATCACCCACCAAGTGAGAAGTCCAACAATGAGGCCACAAAATATGAAACACCAATGAGCCTAATGGACCCAAGCCTGGCATAACATGAACTCAAGAGGATGGCTGGCCCATTACACGCAAAGCAACCGCTAAATTACAAACCACGGGGGAAAGTTTAAAGACTATTTACAAACTAACTTAGTAACATGATAACACATGAGCACAGTCCCTTATACCATATATTCACACCAGCAAAATAACCATTATGCATAGAGGTCAGGGGACACCATGTATCAATCGCCCTCAATCTTAACACCATTACCTCTTGATCTCTTAATCAATTGACATGATTCATCTCCTAAGTCAATCTCATCCCTCTTACAACCACTGCTACTGGGCTGTCCAACAGATGATGATTGCCCACATGAAGATGGGGTGGTATCCGCGTTGGAAAGCATAGATTTGCACTGGGGTGAGAGGTCCAACACACAGTTGCTCCCATCTTCTTGTTCAACTTTTGTGAAAAATGGAGCAAACTCCAGCTGCTTAGTTAAACAAAAATAGAGGTTAAATGGGGCAGCATAAGAACGAAGTTTTTATCCTATGAACCACAACAACATTGCCCAATTCGAAAATTAGGTGCAAGAAATCACCTTTAATGGTGTATCATCATGGACAGTGTCCTTATACTTAGCCATTATGGACGAATCAAAGCACACAAACCTGACCTTAAAGCTATCATCAAAAGAAAGGTATGAACCTTCCTTCACCTCAACTCGAAAGAGAAGCTCTCTCCCAACCAAGTTGAATATCTGTTCAGGATATGCATTGGATGATGGGTCCTGAAATATAATGATGGGAACCAGAGTTAGTCACAAATGAGTACATTCGACAACTAACTATACAACAAAAACATGTGCATCACAATGAAATGCAAACAATCCAAGTAGGAGGAAACATTTCACCTCCTGCTCATCAAAAAGTTGTTCGCAGGACTTGTTGAGCAGCTGTGTGCACTCGGTTTCAAACATGATGAAGTGGGAAGCTTCATGACCATCAGTGGCAAGGACCTTAAGCTTGAACCTACCAAACCAAACAGAACACAAAACACGTTAAGGATTACACTATGCCAAATTTAGGATATAAGAGCACTTACTTTAGGGCGCTTCCGTGTTTTTAAGTGTTTGAAATGAACGTTTTACCCTTCAGGGCGCTTAAAATTTGGGCGAAAGTGCCCTTAAATAAAAATGTGCAGGGCGCTTCCCTGACGCGCCCTTTTAGCAGGGCCGTAATTTTTTTTTTATAAATTAACGTCTAGGGCGCTTCACTAAAGCGCCCTCTTCGCAGGGTGCTTAATTTTTTTTTTATAAATTAAATTGCAGGGCGCTTCATTGAAGCGCCCTCCTATTACGGCCCTTAAATTTTTTTTTTATAAATGTATGTGCAGGGCGCTTCACTGAAGCGCCCTCCTATCACGGCCCTTAATTTTTTTTATAAATTTATGTGCAGGGCGCTTCACTGAAGCGCCCTGCTTTTTAACTAGACATATTAATTTTTTTTTAAATTGATATCCAGGGCGCTTCTGGAAGCGCTCTCCCTTTAGGGCGCTCCAGGAAGCGCCCTCCCCAGTTAGTGAGAGACTTTAAAATTTTATTTTTTCTCTCCCGCTTTTCACACACTGCAGCAACCCTTCTCTCTAAACACACATTTTCTCGTCTGGTTCCCTTTCTCTCTCTCTAAACAGCAACCCCTTTCTCTCCCCCTCTCTCTGTCCCACGTCCGTTCCCTCTCTCTCCGTCGCGAACAGCTCCTCGTCGTCGTTCCTTCTTCTCCGTTCGCGAACGTCAGCCTTTCCCAAAACAGTCGCGAGCTTCTTCTCCGTCGCGAGCTTCATCTTCTCCGCCCGCCGCGACAGTTGCAGCGCTCTCCTCCGCTTCCTTCACCCGCGGCCGCAGCAAGGAAGGAAGAAGGTAAGTCCCTTAACTATGTTAGGGTTTTTTTCTTTCTGCAACATAATTACTGTCTGCACCTCTTTTTTCACTATTTGCACCTCTTTTTGCAACTGAATAATTTGATTCTGCTAGTTGCACCACTTTTTCTGCTGTACCATTATTTTTGCTAACTGCACCGCTTTTTCTGTTAGTTGCACCTTTTTTTATTTTAATTGTTTTTTATTAAAATGATTATGTTAACATTGTTGTCATTCATATTGATGTAATTGTTGATATTAAGATTAGAAATGTGTTGCATAAATTTGTGATACTTAAAAAAATAAACTGAAATGCTGCTCAAATTTTTAGAATGGATTAGTTATGCATGCATGTAGTAAATTAATTTGTTATTACTTCTAAATTATGGTTGTTTTTCGAGTCAATTTATAAATGATTTGATGTTTGTTAATAGAATATGGATCGTTCTTGGATGTTTGCAAACCGTTTGACAAGTGAGTATGAGAAAGGAGTGGAAATGTTCATAAAGTTTGTCGTTGACCATGCAAAAAATCCTATAAAAATTGTGTGTCCGTGTATAAAATGTTTTTGTTCTAAGCAACTAAGTGAAGCGGAGTTGAGGAACCATCTTTTCTGTTTCGGAATTGATAAGAGTTACACAAGTTGGACATTTCATGGTGAGACTAGAATTGAACATAGTGGTATGGGAGAGAATAATGTCAATGTAGAACATAGTGATGATGAGTTTGGGACTGGATGGGAGGATTGTGACAGAATTGATGAGATTCGAAATGTGGTTGAAGAGGACCTTAGAGATTGCCCAAAAATGTTTGATACCCTGGCTAGTGATGCAGAAAAACCACTGTACAACGGGTACACCAAGCACACAAGGTTGTCCGCGGTGTTGAAGTTGTATAATTTAAAAGCATCAAATGGATGGTCTGACAAGAGTTTCACAGAGTTACTGACATTGCTAAAGGAGATGTTGCCAGAGGACAATGTGCTGCCTAACAGAACTTATGAGGCAAAGAAGATGTTACGTTCTATTGGGATGACCTATGAGAAGATTCATGCTTGTCCCAATGATTGCATTTTGTTCAGAAATGAGCATGCATCATTAAGTGTGTGTCCTAAATGCAATGAGTCTCGTTATAAGAAAGAGCCTTCACCAGCAAAGGTGGTTTGGTATTTCCCCATAATTCCAAGGTTTCGAAGGATGTAGTGAACACATACATTGATGAAGTGAACACATACATTGATGAAAATAGTCTTCATGCTTTGTTGTATCGTGATTGGTTAGATGTCCCTGTCATAAACATCTACTCCAAGTATTTTGAATTTTAAAATTTCATAGTATGTCATTCTCATTTAATGATAAGTTTGTAAAATTAGTTAACAATATCCAAATTTTGTATTGCATAGTTACTTGTATAAGGAGATATTGGTTCCATCTGGCCGTCGGGATAGATATGTTTTCATTGCTCCAGAAATAACCACAGCTTTTGTTGCAACAAGTCAGCATGACAAAGTCCTGGGTAGGATGTTGTACAACAAACGGGGGCAAGATAAGTTGTTTCTGCTTCCGTACAATCATGACGGGTATGTGACGTATGTGTTCATATCTCAATATAACTAATTATAAAACATTGTATGTTTGACACATCTGACAATATGATTGTAGGCGACATTGGGTTCTTATCGCCTTGAGTTTAGTTGATTTTGGCAAGGTTTACTTTTTTGACTCCTTGCGCAAAGACCCTACCCATTACGGACCGATGAAGTCTATGATTAAGGGGTAAGTTTTCTATGTTAAGTAACATTATACAATCACACTTACATTGTTTAATTAGAGTTCTCATACACATTATTTGTTTTATTGGTTTAGATCTTTTTATGAATATCGAACGCTAATGGGTTTTCAAACTACAAAGAATATGATTATACCTGATACCATTTGGTACCGCATACAGGTAATGTTGCGCGAACTCTTGTGTTCCTTTGTAACTTATCATTACGTAAGTTGATTTGATTATAAATTATTTTTGTAGTGTCCACGACAAACTAACAACAGTGATTGCGGCCTTTATGTTATGTGTTTCATGAAGGAGTTAATCGATCAAAATGCACTCACTATATCAAGAGAGGTAATTTGGAATTGTTATAACAAGTATTTTTCTCCCCATTTAGAACTTCTATTAATGAAATAAAATTTTGGGTTTTATATAGTACTTTCCTCAACACCGATGCCCGAGTTACACTACAGAGCAACTTGATGAGGTTAGAGAGGAATGGGCAAAACATGTTGTAATCACTTGTATGTGATTGATTTGTACTTGTTGATGGTGAGTAAACACGTGTACTTTTACTCTGAAAATGTTGTACAAAGATGTTTATTAATGATAAGTTCTGTAAATTCTGTATACTTTGATTTGATGTTATACTTTAATGACAAGCACTTGTTTCATGACATGAATTCTGGCTGCTGGTATGGAGTTCTACAGGTGTTTGATAAATTGGGATAACTTGTAAACACAGAGGAAACTTTGCCAAATTTTTTATAGGTTATAATGAGTAGACTTAGTCATGGTTTAGGATGTTGTTTGTTAAGCATATTCTATGCACTTTTAACAATACTTTCATGACATGAATTCTGGATGCTTGTATGGAGTTTTACAGGTGCTTGATAAATTGGGATAACTTGTAAAAACAGAGGAAACTCTGCCAAATTTTTTATAGGTTATAATGAGTAGACTTAGTCATGGTTTAGAATGTTGTTTGTTAAGCATATTCTATGCACTTTTGACATTACTTTCATGACATGAATTCTGGCTGCTGGTATGGAGTTTTACAGGTGTTTGATAAATTGGTAAAACTTGTAAAAACAGAGGAAACTATGCCAAATTTTTTATAGGTTAATAACTAGACTTAGTCCTGGTTAAGGATGTTGTATATGTAAAGCATATTCAAAACTTTTGACATTAATTTCAAGGATGAAATTCTGGCTGCTGGTATGGAGCATTGCAGGTGTTTAATACTGTATTCACAGCTTCATGTAAATTATAGAGCAAAAAAAAGGGAGGGAGGGCGCTTCCTTGGAGCGCCCTGGTTGGACAGGACAAGGGCGCTTCCCTGGAGCGCCCTACAAATGCACGTCCTGTGCATAAGGAGGGCGCTCCAGGGAAGCGCCCTTGTCCTGTCCAACCAGGGCGCTCCAAGGAAACGCCCTCCACTCCTGACACTTTGCCGAGGGCGCTTCCGTTTTTTTTATAAGCGCCCTTTGTGCCTTCCGTCAGGGCGTTTCTGGGCACGCCTTCTTTTTAACGACCAAACAAGAGCAGTTTTTATTAGGGCACACGGAAGCGCCCTTTTATGCTGCACGGAAGCGCCCTTAAATAGCTTTTTTGGCATAGTGTTATGAAATTTAAAAGCAACCAAACATGTGTTACAATTAAACCCAACCTGGGAGACATGTGAAACAGAATCCGATTGCAATGACTACAAAAGGGGTAACCTCGATCAAAGTTAACAGCCTTCAAACATGTGCACCTTGTGTACCACCACAATTTCTCATCCACAATCTCAGTAATTGTGGCCATGGTAATGAAATTCCCATCCTGCAACACAGTAAGGTTAAAGCTTAATTAGAAACTTGTGAAACTAAGGCATCATATTGAAATGAAAGGTGCAAACGCAATGACTGATGCATCAATGGATTCCCAAATGCGCACAATTTCATATTCATGATGCAGCAATAACCTCTGCAAGTTGAAGCAGATGAGAAAGGATCTTTTTGGGATACTGTTTCATAAACTCATCCCTGACCGAGACAGCTCTAGGTCGTTGTGAGATTACTGAAATTTCCATGTCAGATTCAACTTCATGAACAACTAACTTGATGCATTCCAGGCAAAAACAAAATTAAGTTTGCATCAATGACAGCAACACATGGACCCAAAAATAAGTTTACATGGTAAATGAACTGATTCCAAACAAATTAAGTGGTGTCCCTTAAACATACCCATTCTTAAATTCAATGCATTCCGGAATAAGAGGATCCCACCATAATTTAGTGGCATTCATTACATTCTGAATACCTATTTTCCTACAAAGTTACCACTTAAGACAAAACACATGATAAGCATCAATGAATAAAAATTTGTGAGAATAACTTCCAAAATTCAGTGCACAGACATTCAAGTTGCCTTACCCTTGTAGACATTTATCTTGCCTAACTGCACAATGATGACGGGAAGTCCAGTCCGAGGCTGAGAGAGGAACCCAAGAATAGTATCAACCAAGCTACCAAAGAGGGGGGCACCTAATAATCCCCCTGCAAGCGAAAAAATAAGAGTTAGCTTAACAGAAAGTCGGTGTCATTCCACATGCATTTGAAGGGAAAAATAGTGGTGAGCACGATGTCAAACAGAAGAACCTTAAAGTGTTGAATCCTCACATTTCGTCAACCCAAATCAACAAACACTTAAGGGCCCGTTTGGTGCAAACAGGATAAGGGATAGGATATGAATAATTTATTATCCTATCTTGTCACTTATCATCTGTTTGTGTGGCCACCAACATGAATATGATAAACGTTATCCTGTTTGCCTTATCCTATCCTATCCTTCTAGTGTAATTCTTATCCTGAGGGGGGAGCTCTGGGTTAGGGAGTGATAGGATAGGAGAAGATAAGATAAAATTTTTTTCCCCATTTGATCCTCTTTGCGCGCAGTCGCGCCGCAGGAGAGGAGGGAGGGAAGAAGAAAAGAGGGAGAGCAGAAGAGAGCGAGAGAGAAGAGAGAGAGAAGAAGGAGAGAGAGAGAAGAAGGAGAGCGAAAAGAGAAAAGAGGGAAAAAGAGAGGAACAGCGAAGAAGAGAAGCGAAGGGAGACGAGAGGGAGAGAGGAAGAAGAGAGAGAGAGAAAAAGGGAGAGAAGAGATAAAAAAAGGCGAGAGAGAGAAAAGGAGGGAAAGCAGAAAGATAGCCGAGGGGGGAAGCGAAAAAAGGGAGAGAGAAGACTGAGTCCTAATATCTTCTCCTTTCTCCCCTCTCTCTCCTCCCTCTCTTTCTCTCTCTCTCCTTTCTCTCTCTCCTTTCCCTTCTCTCTCCTCTCTCTCTCTATATAACGGCTTTTGTGGTAATTTTGATATTAATTTTAATATTTTTAAATTTTTTTGTAAAATAAATTAAATATTTTTTAATAAAAATAAATTTTTATTTATGTGTGCTTGCTAAAAAGCAAAAAAAATTAAATTGTAATAAGGGTAAATTTTGTCATTTTAATATTCTTTATATCCTATCCTACCATAATTTGTCCATCTCAAACGTAGGATAGGATAAAATAATCATATCTGTCTTCTTATCCTGGTGTACATCAAACATAGGATAGGATAAGAGCTTATCCTGCTCTTATCCTATCATGTCACTATCCAACTCTCCTATCCTATCATGTGCACCAAACGGGCCCTAAACGGGTAACCCTTTCCTCCTTGTTCACTCGTATCTCCTCTGAAACTGCTGTCACGATCCCTATAAAGTTTGTAAAAGAAATTTAAAGAGAGCATCAGAAAATCCATCAACCCAGGAAGATCAATACAAAGAAGTCATCATGCGTCCGAAATTGTGGTTAGAAATCTCACCCAACAGGTAATCTGAAGATCCTTTCGTCTTCTTGATATCAGCCGTTTTGACGAAAGATAGACCGAGACATGGAATGGGAGCTTCTTGCAAGGGGGAGACTTGTGTGTTGGAATTGAAAATTAGCTTACACTGATACCTAGAAGCTCGGAATTTGCCACTATTAGAGAGAATACCGAAGTTTGTAAGCTTATAAACCTGGCCCTCAACCAAGGACCGAGCAAACTTCTGCATGTTGTGCTTCTGGACAGTCGCCTCAATTCTACCCCCCTGCAACACACAATGCCAGGACAGATGAAGGGATTAAAAACATCAAATACACATGAGTACACTACACAATAAATACAACAACTATGGCGTCAAGTGGGGGTAAGAGAAATTAGTTTACAAAACACAACCTCTTCATCCACAAAAACCATTTGAATAGCGTAAGGGTCATCAGGAGTAGCCACAGATGCCATGTTCCACATCCTGACCAGCTTAACCTTAAGGCGCCACTTCTGCCTTCTTCCGTCCAAACTTTGGATTGAATGATAACCAACAGAAACCATGGCCATTTTCAGGGTTTAGGAATTATGACGAACTGCAAGCTTCGCTCTTACATGGGAATGACCAACCTAAAAATAAAGAAGTGAACAACTATTTATAGTTATGGGGAGGAATTAACCGGGAAAATATTTGGCTCCATGAGAATGTTCATTTTAAATTTCAAAGAACTAACACCTAAACCCGCCACTTCCACTCATATACAACCGTATCCGCTCCCCAAGGAGACTCGAGCTAACAAAAACTTCCATGATGTGGAGACCTTTTTTACCATTGCTAATTTACTTTGTTAATTTTGAAAAAAAAAACCATTTGCTTACCCACTAATACAAGGGAAATAAGATGATTTTCCTAAACAAATAAGCTTTATCGAACGGCTGAACCGAACAGGTATATGCATCGGGATAGCAAAGATGCCAATCTAGTCAATGCAAAAGCAGACAGTTGTGAACCATGAACATCACCAAGTAAACACGGGTGATGAACACAATTAAATTAAAAAATTGTGTCTGTATTATAAAATAAAATTAAAAAAAGCGAAAACATTTTTTTAAAACAAATTAAGTGTTGTCTGTATTAAATGTAAAAACAAAATGCGTCTGTTTTAAATATAAACACCTTTAAATTTTAAAAAACAATGAGTCTGTATTATAAAAAAAATAAAAATAGTGTAAACATTTGAAATTTGTACAATTTACATTTTTTGATATCAAGTCAAACAATTACCATTTAAAAACATCACCACCTCAGCACGGCTTTTTGATCAATTTGGGGCAGAATAAAAAAAATTACCAGATTAATATTGTTGTGAAACTATTTACCCGGCATGGTATGAGTCAGGCCACGTGTTAATAAGGAAAATAAGGAAACGTAAAGCAGGGTTGTGCTTTAGGAAGCGCAAACTGAGCTTGCGTCTTCCCCATGAAACACGCAATGGTAGAATGAGTTTCTTGTGCAAAGCGCAAGCTGGCCTTGCATTTCTCACTCAAACACTAATTCCCGCACGAGAGAAGATTAAGTATGGCTAAGTTAATATATACAAACTAAACACACACGAAGCAAACAAAAAGCAAGATCGGAGACATGAATCAAAAAAATATTCACCTTTTGCAAAGCCTGGACATAATTTGATAGGTGATAGCAATAATTGAGACATAGAGTATATAGAGAGTATTAACTAATTCATTACATATCAAAATTGCTTGTTTTAACCTTTCAATAAAGAAGTCATGTTTCTATTGCTGTATCAAATTTGCTCTTTTAAGCTTTGAAATTGATAAACTATTATAATAATAAATTAAACTAATAGCTATCAGTCTCTAAACCTCTGCATGTTTCTATAACACTTACACTGGAGTAAACTTGAAGGGCTCAAACATAAAGTAAAATCAAAGAATATAGCCTACTACTTTAATTTAATCACTGATAGCCATTGAGACAGATATCATCAAAAACTAGCAAAACACTCATTTGAATTTACTACTACTACTCATTCCTCTATTTCCTTATTAACTTTTAAAAAGGAAAAAGAAAAAAAAAACTTAACAATGAGTTAGAAAAAGTAACAAGCCCATGATTGTTTATGAACTTAATTTTTACGGCAAGCGGCAACGTTAATACCAACTAATGCTATATGAGCCCCCACACTTGTTGTATATATCGTATGTAAGTATATGAGCAAATAAAAAATGAAATAAAAAAAAACGTGAAGTGAGTGAGAGTGACGTGCAGGTGTCAGGCACCTAGAATGGTGCACAGTAGAAATTTCCACAGAATGTTGCAGCACTTTGTCCTTCACAATTATCAGCCAACACATCTTGGAATCCAAAGGGAGAATCAGTTGTTATTACAATTATCAGCCAACACTTTGTCCCACAATTAGTGTTTGAGTAAGAAATGTAACGCAAGGCTAGCTTGCGCTTTGCACAAGAAGCGCAATCTCGCTCTGCGCGTTTCATTAATATGTGGCGTGACTCACATCATGTCGAGTAAATAGTTTCACAATAACATTAATCTGGTAAAAAAAATTTTATTCCACCCCAAATTGGTCAAAAAAACCCCTCAGCACAGTCTACTAACATCAATAAACATATTAAGGAAATGTGCTTCTTTAGAAAAATTAAATAAAAAAAATAGGCAAAATTGACGAACACTTTCCATTTATTGATATCAAATCACATAAAAATAACACAATTTCGATTTATTTTCCTTCCAGAGAAAAATGATGGAAGAACAAATCTCCAATAAATAGTGCCATTAATAATAAAAAAATGGGAAAAATATGTTTTTCGTCCCTGTAGTTTCGGTCAACTTGGGTTTTCGTCCCTATACTTTAAATCCTTGGTTTTTTGTCCCTGTACTTTCAAAAACCCGTAACATTAGTCCCTGCCGTCACTTTGGTCCGTTAAACACGCCACGTGTCAATTACCTAACATGCCACGTGTACCTAGCATGCCACGTGTCAATTGCCCAGCATGCCACGTCACAGGTTTAACGGTCCAAACTAACGGCAGGGACTACTGTTACGGGTTTTTGAAAGTACAGGGACAAAAAACCAAGGATTTAAAGTATAGGGACGAAAACCCAAGTTAACCGAAACTACATGTACGAAAAAAATATTTTTTCCTAAAAAAATTCTACTGGATTGTATAAAAGGATTGATATCTTCCTGGTATTGGACTTGCGGGTATAAATACATTTCTTTTGATGTATTCATTGATACTTCATCTATCTTATTCATTGTTCAATTATTAGAGGTAAAATATTTCTAAATGATCGTTGTATCCAACAGAATTACAGGGAAATTATTTAGATGGTATTGAGTGGCTTCCAGATTTGGTATTTTACTTACATAATCTCCTTTGAAGGAGCATAGAACAATGAATAAAATATAAAGATAGCGTGGATTTGAAGAGGTTTATAAGTTTTATTTAAATAAATTCTTCTATAAAGTTGTTTACAAGTCTTATTTAAATAAATTCATCTATAAAATAACTTCCTAGAGCATGAACCGGAATTGGATAAATAGATGGTAACTTTATTGTGCAATAGTCTTTAGTTTCTGTAAATGGATGGAATGAGGGTGTGGGAGAAGACCTTGGAATGGAAATAAATGGTTTTAAGTATCTATCCCCTCTTTCCATTTCTATATTATGAGTTTTATTATGTTCTCTTCCATACAAGTTTTAATTCCATTTGTCAAAGAAAGAATGTAATTTTTTTTTTTTAAATTTATCCTCCTTTGGAAGTTTGTATATTGGCTTGGAGTTGTCAAATTGATGTTATATATAATACAAGAAAGAATGTAATATTTTTTTTTAAATTTATCCTCCTTTGGAAGTTTGTATATTGGCTTGGAGTTTTCAAATTGATGTTATATATAATACACTGATCTCTTTTCAGCTTATATCCCTTGATATGGTTGCGCTTATTGCTAGAGAAAAGTTTCGGGAAGAATTTGAGATTCAAAAACTGGTGGCCAAACTATTCTTTTCATTGATGAGATTCATATAGTTGTTGGGACAGCTAATTTAAATTTTGATTTTTACCCTTATATTTTCATATTAATTTTAGGGTATTTCTTCAATAGAAAAGGCTATGTGGAACAAACAAAAAACCTTTCTCTACCTTTAGGTTGAGCTCTTGATAAGTATTGGATACTAGATAGATGATATATGTGGATAAGATACTCATCTAGAATATATTGTTTTGTATTTTGCAAATGTATGAACTTCTATCATGCTATCAATCATATAACGAGTTAATCTATCATGATAAGTATGAGGATCTGCAAGTTGAATTTGTCCTCACTCTTCAAATCTCAACCATGCTTTTGAAGAAAGGAGTAGAGGGGGATTGGAAGCCTGATTGTGCAGAGCTACTAAAGTTCTTTGCTTAAAGAAGGGGCTGCAGAGATCCAATTAAGAGTAGTTTTCTTGGTACAATAAAAAAATCATTGTAAAATTATTTAAATTACACGTTAAAAATGCTAGAAAAGTTTTAATGATAATAATTAATTTATAGGTAAAATCAAATCATAGAGGAATGAAAGTTTTGGAAGAAAACATATTGGTGATTGAATTATCATATATAGTGAAAAAATTATGTAAAAAAACATTAATATTCAAATTACAGGATGAATGATATTGTAATAAAATATGAATGCTAAAAATTATTATATTTACATGAAAATTTATCAATTTTAAATTTATAAAATAAGAACATATTACACGAGAATGAATAATTTACATGAAAGCTCATTAATAAAAAATATTACAATAAAATATGAATACTAAAATTAATTTGTGTTATATTTACTAGAAAATTTATTAATATTTAAATTATAAAATATGAATATATTACACGGGAATGAATATTTCATATGAAAGGTTATTGATTATTAATAAGGCCAAATGTACACTTTAATTAATTTTTTTTTATAAATTTTCCTTGATTACAATTTTTTTATGTTTTGTTTTTTAAGTTGTAAAAATATTGAAAAAATTAATTAATAGAAATGTATGACTTTTTAAAATTGAATTGTGTTTTTATTGATAGAAATTTCATTTTTAATTTATTATAATATTTTATAAATCGCGGGATGATAAATATTTATATTAAGTATATAGAGTACAGAAGTAATATAATTCATCTGAGAGGATGATAATTTTATATAAATTAATATTTAAATCTAAATTATAGGGGTAAATATTTATTAATGTATGAATAAATATTTTGCATGAAAATAAATTAATTTCTCTTTCATTAAAGTAAATGTATATAAAGACCTAATAATTAAAGAATAAAAATTTATTGCACGGGGACAGGGATGTCAACGGGACGGGGCGAGGTAGGCACTGCCTATCCGTATACATAACCGCTAAAATTAACGGGTACTCATACGGGTAACGGGTATCCGCAGGTATATATTCACAGATATCCATTAATGTTTAAGAATTTAAATTTTATAAGAAGAAAAAGAGGAAATGTTATATAATATATTATAATATCATACTATATATATAAATAATCATTATATAATACCATTACGTGTATCATCATAAAATAATATAAAATAAATTATATCTCATCATAAAATAATAAAAAATCCTAATATTCAAATATATTTAATAGAAAAATATGTTTTAATTAGTATGCAGGTAGTATAATATATGTCCCCATCCATTATATAAATATGCGGGTACCCAGTGCGGGTACCCATTGCGGGTATACCCACGGGTACGGATTTTTTTGACATCCCTACGCGGGGGATGACCATCCTACATAAAAAAAACAATGATACTTGACTTATACATAGTGTGATATTTTGAGGAGTTTACACTGGAGTTTTTTTTTTTGCTTTTGCTAACAATACTTTGTTTCTTTTTTATATATAGTGTACTATTTTGAGGAATCAATATGTATTCAAGACCTCTTTATTAGGGAAGCATATGATTGCCTTGGAGGAGAAGATTTTTAATAGATATTTTCTGCAAGCAAATTTTTTCATACGAGAGAAAAAATATTGATTTAGTTGGTGAACATGGATCCAAGTTTTCACTCCAACGATTTTGGTATTCTAAAAACAATTATGCTTATTTGCCAAGTGGTTTATAGAAATTTTGTCAATAAATCAAATTGGACACATGATTTGTATTTGAATTTCAAAATATATTCTATTCATTGTTCTTTTATACGCGTTTCAAAAAGAAAGTAAGTGAACGTTTACCTTTTACTTTATATTTGACTAGCGGAAAAACAGGCACTTTGACTAGCGGAAAAACAGGCACTTTCGTGCCTGTCTATCCGCATTTTTTTAGAAAAAAAAGTAAAATTTATTTATTTATATTTTTAAATACTTTAAATTTGGATGATATACTGAATTCTGATTTTTTAATAATAATTTTTTTAACACTAATCCTTATTTTTACAATTCAAATTCAAATCCTGATTGATTAAATTTTTCCTATTCTAATTTTAATCCTCATTTCTTAATTTAAATTTAAAATATTATCCGTATCATTTAAATCGTTAATTTTTAAAGTAATTTTAAAAAGTATAGATTAATAATTTAAATTCAAATCCTTCTTTAAATTTGGATGATATACTGAATTCTATTTTTTTAATGATAACTTTTTTAATACTAATCTTTTTTTTACAATTCAAATTCAAATCTTGATTGATTATAGTTTTTTCCTATTCTAATTTTAATCCTCATTTCTTAATTTAAATTTAAAATATTATTCTTATCATTTAAGTTGTGAATTTTTAAAATAATTTTGAAAAGTATAGATTAATAATTGTTTGTTGTGAAAATTTTCAATTAAAATCGAAAATGTTCTTGATTCTCAAAGTACAATCTGGGACTAGAATCTGAATCCTCTAAAGGTTCTTTTTAAAATCAGGTTTAATTAGAAAAACGCTTTCAAAGAGTAACAGAATTTTGAATCAATTACTTCTTCAAGAAAAAAGGGTTTCTTCGAAAATCAGTTTTAAAAGATAAACAGAGTTTCAAAGAAATTAAAGTTTTTAAAGGACAAAGTGCAAGAATTGAAATTGTAAAATGTAAATAAAAGAAAGAAAGATTTGCTGAAAAAGTAAATGCAGAATTTAAACAAATCAAAAGAAAAATGTGCAGAATTGTAAAGAACAGAATGTAAATCAAAGAAATGAAAATGACTGAATTGTAAATGACATTAATTGAAAGATGGTATGGATACACATATTGGGCACTCTCTTGAGTTAACCTCTTAGTCGTTTCAATGTTAGACGTTGGGTGTTTCAGAGAAGTTTCAGTAAATGGAATCCAACCTTTGTTACATAGTATTTTGACCTATTTATAGACTTCTATTCTAACAGACACTTTACCAGATTTTGACACGTTTACAAGCCTATATTACGTGTCAAGTTTCTAAGTATGTCACGCGTTCAAATCAGCAACATTCTTCAATCTTCAAATAACTGACTGCTTGAGATTTTGACACCTGTCTTCAAACAGCAACGTTCGCTAACTGCTTATTTGAAATTTGAACGCTTTCTGAACAAACTTCCAGTAACTGCTTCATTTGAAATTTGAATTTCTTTTGAATAACCTTTCAGTAACTGTCTTATTTGAAATTCAAATTTCCTTCAAAATGGCTTTCAGTAACTGCTTCTATCTTCATGAATTTTTCTAAGTTACTGGACTCCTTTCAAAATCGAACCAGATTTCGATTTTGATTAATTGTCAACCCATATCAAGAAACTTAACCAAATATCGACTGATTAATTTCCCTTAAGTTTCCTTCGTATTCAAAATACCTTTCGAATTCGAATAGGCATTTAATCAGAAACTTGTATTCTTTTCGAATACATATAACAGAATGCCTTACATTTCGAATTCAATATATAAATTCCAAACTTCACTAAGTAATAGTATCTTTCGATTCTCAATAAGCTTTTCGAATCTTTCATTGCGTTTATCGAAATTGAAAATACCTTTATTGTAATAACTTAGTAAAATTTGTAAATTTCACCCCAACCATAATTTAAATTCAAATCCTTCTTTAAATTTGGATGATATACTGAATTCTGTTTTTTTAGTGGTTTTTTATTTGGTTGCCCTCACTCTTTCTTTATTGGTGTGTTTTTCAAAAATTAATTAGGGGTATTATTGTCTAAAAAAAGTGGAAACAAAAAAAAGGGTATTCCCTTTATATATAGGTATAGATTAATATTTTTTTTTCAATATTTGACCTTCCTTTTATATAAATCTTTATATTCAAATTTATCCTATCTTATAAAATATATTTTTTATATGACTTTTTTTTAAATTAGAATTTTTTATTATACCGTTCAACTTTTTTTAATTTTTTTCTCGTGAATCGCACGGGTACTACACTAGTTAAAGTATAAAAAATGCAAATATCTAAGACCTTTAATTTGTAAAGGTTTTACAAAGATACAAAATTATTTTATTGACTATTTATAAGTATCACATCACATTTAATGTTGATTAAATAAATTTAAGTATTAATTAAAGAAAGATTAAATCACCATTTTAGTTATTTTAAAGATACAAGATTGGTCACTTTATTAATATTTGAAAGATGAAAATGTCAATTACTTTAGTTCTTTTTTGACAATTTCATATTTACCAAAAGTGTTAAATATGTTTTTAGTCCCTTAAAATATAGTGAATTTTGGTTTTGATCCCTCATTTATTTTTTCATTGGTTTTGGTCCTCCATTTTTTAAAATCACATGATTTTTGTCCTTGTCGGTAGTTATATTCTGCTAAGTGATGACATAGTAATATTTATTGTAGATTTTTCTATGGATTTTCCTTCAAATTTTCTTACAGATTTCAAAATTGAAAGAATTTTTGTTTAGATTTTAAAATTTGCGGAAAATTTACTATTTATTTTTTTTACAACGAAGCAAAGAAATTTTATAGCCCCGTTTTTATTTTAAAAAAATTGTAGTTTTTTTTTTGAAAATTTACTACGCATAAATTTTCTAGAGAAAAAATCACAAGAAATTTCTTGTAAATTTTTACTTGGGAAAAGTCATAGTAGAGCTGTGAAAGTGACTTGACAGAGTAAAGTTAATAAGAAGGACTAAAAGCATATGTGATTTTTAAAAATGGAGGACCAAAACCAATGAAAAAAATGGAGGACCAAATTTCATCATATTTTGAGGAACCAAAAACATATTTAACCCTTACCAAAATAACTCTACCTCTAGTCCTAATTAATTATAAGAACTTTTTGGAGTGTGAGTTTTGATCATTTTTATAAAAATCTTTTTCAAGTTATCTCTTGTTTTATTTTTTTTGACAAAAGTACTCTCATTAGAGAAGTACATTGATCTGTAGTTAATAATTAAAGAGAGAATAAGACAATGAAGTAATTATATGGAAAGAGAAAGATATTGGGTTTTAATACGAGTAATTTTGTAAAGATGATACATATTCTTGAGAAATTTATTATAACTAATTAAGTTAACTAATTTTCTTAATTCTTATGAAGCAGTTAAAATGTTATTATAATTAGGGCAAGAGATAGTGATTCCATCTCTCAGAATTAAAGTAACAGACCTTATATATTTTAGGAAATGTAGTTTCACTCTTGAAGAAATTATGAAAAGTAAAACAAAAAAACTCTTTAAATTAAATGTCTGATTAAAGAGAACTGTAAATCATTTTAATACTTAAGCTCATAATGTATATTTTAATATGAGAATCTCACCAAAATGGGCCGAGTTTCATATAAAGGAGGAGTAATTCTTATATGAGCACAAACCTAACACCTCATTTTTAGACACAACCAATCAAAATATTACACCTCATTAAAATTAAAAATAATTTATAAAATTCTAAAATCTGGTCACGTGACCTCACATTTTCTCGCTGTCTCCCCCAATATCCTTTGAACCAGAAACATTGTGTTGCACTCCCAATACCCTCTTCTTCCTCCTTTTATGATGTCTTTTCATGTAACCACCACACCTCTTTGAACATCTACAACCTACAAGCATTATCTTCTTCACCCATCTTACCCCAAAACTATTATTGATAACACTACCAACACTAACGTCGTTTCGAAAAGGGTGCGCCCCAAACAACACTTCAACCTCTCGTTTCATTTTCATTTGATCTGGAATTTAAGAGACAAAAGTGAATTTGTAAAATCATTACACAAAGTGGAAAATGGTGCAGTAGTGTTAAGTTGTTTTCCCCGAAAATATTCATATAGAACTCTTCCTTCATATTAGTTATGGGAATCTGGGTTGTTGTTTGTGGGGAGTGGAGAGAGGGGGAAGAGGAAAGACGTGAAGGGGAGACTCACGTGGTTAGGTTTCTAAAATTTTATAATTTTTTTTTTGATAATTTAATTTTAATGAGGTGTAATATTTTGATTGATTGTGTCTAGGAATGAGGTATTAGGTACTCGTATAAGAATTACTCTATAAAAGAGTTCACCAAAATATCACTACATAAAATAAGAAATGATTGATAAAAAAAGAAAAGAAATAAAGAGTCAAATTTAGTACAAAGTGGATGTACTATAGTACTATACTAATTTAATGAACATCGTGCAGAAATTTAGGAATCAATCATAATCAGAGCAAGGTTTAATTAAGTTTTTAGCCCTCAAAATATCTTGATTTTTTTATTTAGTGTCTATTTTTTAATTTTTTTAAAGTGATCCTTAAAAATTGTATTTTTTCAAATGATTTCTTTGATTTTTTTTTACGATAGAGATGTGTATTGTTTGTTTTGAGGGATGTGAAGGGTAGGAGAGGGATTTTAAAATGGATGTTATGTTTGGTTCAATTTTTTACGAAGGGAGAGAAGCTGAGGAGAGGGGGCCAAAATCCCTCCTAAAAGCATTTTGCCCCTCTCCTCCTCTCAAAAATTTGGAGGGGAGGGGAGGGGAGGAAGTCTAAAATAAAACAATTAAAATTACTTAAATATCTCTCCACTCAAATTAATAAGGTTGAATGTTATAAAAGTATAAGGATATATATAAAAGTAAATTACTTTTATTTTCCCTCCACTCTCTCTTTGAACCAAACAAAAAATGTCTCACCTCCCCTCACCTCTCTTCCCCTCCCCTTCATCAAAATCCCTCCCCTCCCCTCCCCTCCCTTGGTTTGAACCAAACAGAGCCTAAGAATCATTTGACAAAATCCTGATATTCTATAGACATTACTTTAGAAATTATAATATTTTATGAGACTAGTTTGAAAATCGTGATAATTTTTAGGGATCATTTTGGAAATAAAATAATTGTGAAAAAGTAGAAAGATTATTTAGGGAAACAAATTATTTTAAAAGACTATTTTAGAAAAAAAAAATATAGGGGAACAAATGAAAAAATCATAATGCTTTTAGCACTTAAAAACATAATTAAACCTCAAAACAACATTTCATTTCTTATATTTTTTATTTTTTACAACGAAGTCATAGAAAGCCTCATTTTATTTTGCATGTTGAAGACTACAACTTTGAACAAATTCACAAGCCAGCCATTTCACATATTATGGCCCATTATTCATTAATTACTTTGTCACTTAACAGTAGTAGTTCTAATCACACACGTACGAAATATATAGCTAGCTATTGAACCATAATTTAACTTGTAGCATTAACAGGAAATTGATGAATCTCATCTATCCATGGGTTGTAATTCTCCTCGATTGGATCAATGTTTCTTAGTGCACACAAGACAACACTATTACACTTGAATCCAGACCCAAATGCAATTTGCCATATACGGTCACCTTTTTTAATTCTTCCCTTTGCTTCACAGTATGCTAATACATACCACACAGAACTACTTGATGTATTACCATACCTATAAAGAGTCATCCTTGAAGGCTCCAAATGCCAATCACTGAGTTCAAGGATTTTTTGCATTTCATCTTGCACAGCTTTTCCACCGGTGTGAATGCAGAAGTGCTCAAAAGCTAACTTGAAATTAGGAGTATAAAGCTTCATTCTTGTGTTGAAGTACGTTTTGACAACTGAAGTTGACAAAAATTTCAGTTGTTCCAATAATGGTAGGACATGTCTACCAAGGATTGAGATGTTAGCTTTAAGAGCATCTCCAGCAAAACTCATTAGATCTTTAGAAAGTGCAACACCAATAATTCTCTGTGTTTCATCATCGTTTTGATATACAGCATTGTAGGAATGATCTTGAGAACCTTTGTGGGTGCGTATAGTGTGTCTGAGATGGTATTTTGAACGACTAGAATCAGAAGAAAGGTTAGAGAGCAAGATTGCTGCACCACCCACGCGAAAAAGGCAATTGGAGACAAGCATGGATCGATTGTTTCCCAAGTACCACCCACTATTTATATTTTCTGTGCTTACAACTAAGGCATAGGTGTCTGGATGTACCTGTGTATATAAGATGCCAACAAAATTTATAGATTGTGGAAATCATTATTATGAGCACTATTCCATTATATCACTTAAAAATTTGCTTGTGTTATCCTTAATGTTTGATGACTCATTATAAATATAATTTTAAATTGAAAGTATCCGGCAAAATTAAGCTTAAAAACTAAGCATAATATATTTAGTCATTTATTGTGTTATAAATTGTTCTTCCAAAATTGCAATTAATAAAGTTTAAACTTTATTTGCAAGAAAAGAAAAATAATGCACTTAATGTTAAATTACAATATTATCAAGTAAACCCGGCCACCTATAATGCAGTTAGCTAGATGATAATGACTATGATATTAATTAAGAATTGTAAGATGATAAAATTAAAATGAAGTTTATCTAACCTGTAGGAGTTGTTTGGCGAGGTCTATGGCTAAAAGTCCTGCACTGCAACCCATGCCACTTAGATTATAGCTCAAAATGTTATGCTTAAACTCGTAATGGTTGACAACCATGGCACTGAGAGAAGGTGTTGGATTGAAAATACTACAGTTTGTTATAATAATTCTTATATCCTTAACCTGAACTTTTGTCTTCAACAAAAGCTCATCAATGGCACCAAAAATCACAGATTCTGTCTCTTTCCTTGCCTCGGCTATGCAAATGCTTGGTGGGATCTTCAATAAGGACTCTGGCACATAAGTCTGTTGACCAAATCCAGACCTATCCACAATCCTCTTTTGAAAATCTAAGCTCTCATCTTGGAAATGCCCACTATAAGCTGATTTTGCTATGAACATTTCCTTACTACACATGCATGCAAGATCAGACTTATAACATGCAAAATCCACTAGATAAACCTTTTTTGGGCAGATTCTTAAGTAAAAGGTGGCTATGGTTGCTATTATGGCACACCATAAAAATAGTGAAATGTCACTAGACTTGACTAAATGGCATATATGGACTAAGAACCATCCAATGTCATTGGAGGCAAAAGACTTGGCAAGAGTTAGGAATGGCATAGAAAACATACCCATGATGTTAATTATTTATGCTAGAGTTTATTGAGAGCTTACCTATTTATAGAAGCTTTGTAGTGTTAGAATTAATAAAGTATCATACAAGTAGGGCCGTAAATCAGCTGAGCCAAGCCGAGTACCTGAAGCTCAGGTTTGGCTTGTGAAAAAAATTGACGGTTCAAGTTTGGCTCATTTATTTAAACGAGCCAAACTTAAAGTTTGGGCTAGGCTTTTTAAAGAAAAATAAAGCTTAGGTTCGGCTTGTTTCACTCATTTATAACTTTATTGTTTTTGTTTTTATGAAAATTTTCTTTAAATCATTTTTAAAGTTTTTGAATTTAGTATTTAATAAATATTTTATTATTAAATGATAGTATAAAAATCAAAATATATTCTCAATATACGATATATATATATATGATGAACAATATTTTATTCACACTTTGCATAATTAATCTTAGCTTTCTTGGACTCTAATTGTGACTAAATCCACTATTTTAGATGGAATTTACAATATTGGACTTAATTGGGTTTTAACTAGAAATGTTGTTTAAATTCGGATTTTTAAGCCTACTGACCTACCTGTCTTGTTTTGATGATATCTGGAGCTACATGTGTCCGATTTGAGTGATTCCAGTGGCATTGGAAAGCTAACTTCCGGGGCTTTAATTTGATATTCTATATGACTATATTCCACTGAGCCACGAGGTGTAGTTTTCAATTCAAAGTTGACGTTCAGAAGCTGTCTGAAGCTGAGCGGGAACAACAAGCTTCTTAAGTAGTTGCTGAAGTAGTTTTAGTCTTTTTGGGCCTGAAACCTGTTAGTCTAGGCCCATTTTACCTCTGCCATTTGATTAATCTTGTGGTTTAGGAGAATAGTATAAGTAGATGCAGTTACAATTTTGTTGAGAGCTTTTCACTTTTTGCCTTTTCACTTTTACGGATTGAAGAAAGAGACGCTTGCTCTCTCCCATTCTCTCTGGTTCTTCTTCTTCCTTTTCTCCTTCTCTGTAATTTCATTTCCTGTTCTTCCTTTTATGGATTGCTAAACTTCTGAGGATTGATTCTTGAGTGATTTCCAATTGGATTCTGAGGTTTATTTCTATTCCAATTCGTATTTCAATTTCTGCAGTAGATTCAATTTCATCTTCTCCTTTAGAATCCTGGTTTTGAATCTTGAATTGTATTTGAACGCTTGTTAATGATTCAATTCTATTCTTCACTAAGAATTTTGGTTTAGTTTGCTTAATTCTGAACAACCAACTGTTTGCTTAATTCAGGAGGTAAAGGATTAGAAATATCACTCCAGTTCGCTTAGTTCTGGTTTCGCTAGTTCGCTTAGTTCTTGCATGAGATAATTGTTGAATTGATTGGCGCTTGTTTAGTTAATTCGAATCTGTTCTGGAAATTGAGATCGATGCATTTTGACTGATGAAGAATCCAATTGTGAATGAACAAGAGAATCAATCTGTTTTCTTACATCGTTTTATTCTTAATTCTTGTTTACAAAACCTGTTTCTGAACAAACAACAAAACCCCCTGTTTCTGTTACATTCTGCAATTTTGTGCTCTTAAGACAGTCGCTGAAATTTGAGTCTGAAGTTGGTATATGAAAGACCGTCTGAAGTTCATCAGTCTAAAATCATGATCTGAAGTATTATCTGAAACAAGGACCGTCTGAAGTATCTGTCTAAAGTTTATCTTCTGAAGCACTGTCTGAAGTACACAGTTTGAAGTATCATCTTAAGTTCGATCTGAAGTTTTGGTTCTGAATTTTTAGTCTGAAATCTGACATTCTGAGTTGCAATTGAATTCCTTGAGAGACGACTTTGGGTTATCTAACCCTCACTACATTTAATTCATTTTATTTGATTGGGTACGGCCTCGATCAATATATATTTAAAACAATTCTAAAATATTATATTTTTCGAAATTCAATACATAACTTCTTGACTAATATAAGAAATATTTCATTACTTATTTTCACATATAGAGTAATTTTTTTCCTTGATTATTTTATTATTTATTTTAAAAATAAACTTATAATTGTATGTTTTTTTCTAATTTTTATTAATTTTACTTTATTTTAATTATTTATATTAATTAATTATTATATATATAATAAGCGAGTTATTCACGAGCTCTTAATGTCAAACTTATAAGGCCTGGCTTGGCTCATTAAATAATCGAGCCCAACTTTAAGCTTGAGCTTGTTTGTTTAATTAAACAAACGATCTTAGTTGAACATTTAACAAGTCGACCTTAAATAGTTCATGAAAGCTCAGCTCATTCACAACCCTACATACAAGACAATCAAATTTGAAACAGTATATGTGTGTGTGTGTGAGAGTGAGAACACAAAGATATATAGTAAATTTTAAAGGTTATTAATAGAACAGTAAATATGTATAACACAGGAATACAAGATAAAGTAAAATTAATATAAAATCACAATTTATAATTAAAAAAAGATAATACATGACAGCTTGTGTGTGTGTTTTATTAAATTCAAATAATAATATGATAATACATCATTATATTTGTGTAGAACGTCTTTGTATATGTTCCCTCGTTGAATGGCATACCATGTTAATTAAATAGGGTCTGTTTAGGGTGGACCATGATCCATATGTAATAATTTAAATTTATGACCATCAAATATTCAACACTCATTTTATTAATAACTGATATTAAATTGGTTTCCTATTACTTTTATGAAATATTCAGTTTTAAGTCATTTTAATTATATTTATGTGTAATCTTTAAAATTTCATCTTTATATTCATCTTAAAAATATTTTAGATTAAATAAAAAATTAAAAAATTGTTGGGACTGTATCTGGCTGTCAGTAATTTGGTCACTTTGGCTGGCTCGAAATGAACTTGTCTTCTCTTCAAGAAAGCTCTTTGTTGATAAAAGATTGTCGGGACTGTATCTGGCTGTTAGTAATTTAATTTGGTCACTTTGGCTGGCTCGAAATGAACTTGTCTTCTCTTCAAGAAAGCTCTCTGTTGATGAACTGGTACTCTTGGTTCAAGTCCGGTCATGGAGATGGTTAAGAGGAAAACACAGGTCATTTAAGTATGATTTTATGTCATGGCATTCTAAACCAGGTGGCTGTCTCATGAATTAGCATTCCTAATTTGCAATTTGGTGGAGCTTCTGCTAAGTACAATATTGTTGAATCAGTTTTGATTTGATTTTCCTTTATTTATGTATTTATGCAACAATAGGCCTATCTTGTGTTGCATTTAGAAAATATGTTTGCTGTCTTGGGCCTTTTGGTGTCATTTTTGGTGCAGATTTAATTGTATTTGGGAATATGTTCAGGTGGCTCTAAAGACTTTGTATTTGGGTTAGAGTACCCCTTGTACTCTTTTTTAATTTTATTCTTTTGCTTATAAAAAAAATAAAAAATTAAAAAATGAATTTTTTGGAAAACAATCGGTTCTCCCTGCCACTAGTTTTTGGCCGAATTTCACCGACCTTTGTCGGTTCTCACCGGTTCTGAAACCAGACAATTTCTCTAGTTGAATGGACAAGACCAAGAACTGATTTCCAATCAGATCGGTTGAACTGGCCGGTCTGATTTTTATAATATAAATATTTGAGGAAGGTTCAAATTACACCGGTGTAAGTTACACTAAGTATTACACGGATAATAACTACAAATCGAATATGTTTTTTAGTAATCCAACCATTGAATTGTGTTTATTCATCATCATGATTATATGTGTCAAATTTCGTAAAATTTTGACAGTAATAACTTGATAATCAAATGGTTGGATTTTTAATATATTTCAAATGTATATATAATGTTAATCTTGAGATATTTCAATGACATATCAAATAATTTTGGATTAATGTAAAACTTGATATGTATAATCTATATGATAGTAACTTTCAATCCAACGGTGGATTATTTAATACAATAATCCATTAAAAATTATTCAGCGGTGTAACACTTGGTGTAACTTACACCGGTATAATTTGAACCCTTCTCCAAATATTTTGAATATATTTAAATATTAATATAATTTCACGTAAAATTTCCATATACGATATTAATATTTCTTCTTATAATTTAGATATTAACCAATTTTTAATTATATAATTTTTCATCTTTTGTGGTACGTGATTAATTAAAACATGATATAAAATGTTTGACTGTGATTAATATTTATTCCTCATGTGCATGCTTTTCCTTATACTTTAGAAGTAAATCATTTTTATTTAAAGTTTTTATATTCATTCTAATAAAAATGAGGAGGGATCAACTTACACCAATGTAAGTTACACCAAGTCTTACACCGCTAATAACTCTAGATCGAATGTGATTTTTATTAATCCAACCGTTGTATTATATTTATTCATCATCTTGATTATCTGTGTAAAATTTCATAAAATTTGAATACTAATAAACTGATAATCAAATGGTCCCTTTTTTCATATATTTCAAATGTTTATATGACGTTAATCTTGAGACATCTCAATGACATATTAAATAATTTCGGATTAAAGTAAAATTTTATATGTATGATCTATATGATAGTAACTTTCAATCCAACGGTAGATTACTTAATACAATGATCTGATAAAAAGTTATTCAGCAATGTAAGACTTGGTGTAACTTACACTGGTGTAAATTTTTGTTCAATATTTTTAAGCTTTTGGAATAGTTGAAAGTATGAGCTTCTGTGACCGATAATTTGATAATTAAATCATTTTTTGATTATTTATATATTTTAAATGTATATAGGATGTCAATCTTGACATACCCTAATAATATATTAAATAATTTTGGATCAAAATGGATTTTTATAGATATGATTGATCAGTTCTCAAACTCCCTTCGTATCCTTGTGTTAATCATGAAGCGTTTTGCTCCTTCTTTCTCATGTTGGTCCCCGCTAAACATATAAAATATAGATTTTTTTTCATTAGAAAAAATTAGGATGGGGATACTACCCTAAACCCTAAACCCTAAACCCTAATTATTATTATTATTATTGTTATTGTTATTGTTATTGTTATTGTTATTAGAAAAGGGAAGAGAAGAGAAGAGAAGAGATGTGAGAGGATTACGAAGGAGATAAATCTATAGCCTTGTACAAATGTTGAATTTTCTTTGAAATATTGATAGACTTCTTCTGCTTGTGGAGGAAAGAAGGATGGTAATGGTCCAAAGTCTATAAACCAATTCATAAACCATTTTGGAAACTTTAATGATATTCCTCTTTTAAACCAAATGAACCAAGAATGGCTATCTGGACTTAAATAGAGGACATTTCTCCATGCTTCCATATAGTCATAATAATTGTATTGCTGAGGATTGAAAGTTCTTGAGAAAGACTTATACTTATACAAAGGCTGGTTCCATTCAGATGGAGACAAAATCTGTAAGATCTTAATTTTTGAGAATTGAATGTTTCCTTTATCATCTTTATTATGGGTAATCTCTATTGAGTCTGTATCGACAAGGATAAACTCATAAAAGGTTCTAGTTTTAGAAGGGTGATGAGGGAGATAATGGAAATTTGGAGGAAATAATGAGGAGGCTAATTGTTTTGGAGAGTGATTATTCCATGCCTTTTCTAGGGGTATTATTTCTAAGACATCATCTTTTTCGATGTAATGGTCATCTTCTTTTGGTTGAGAGATAAAATCTTTTGGTCCGATAAGAGTATTGTGGTAAGTCAGAGGAGTAAATTTATTGGAGAGGTTAACTAATGGGCTATTAAACACACTGGGAGGTAAAGGTGTATTAATTATTGAAGACATGGTTGCTCGTATGGAGTCCTTTCTAATTCTAGGAGTCATAGTAGGAGTAACTGGTGATGGAAGTAATATATTTTTACCTTTAACTGGTGTTGAAGGCGTTGCCTTATTTGTAATAGGAGAGGAAACTTTAGGGGATCCCAGTGGGGGACCGTATTGATCTTTATCTGAGGGTTTGCTCATTTTGTTCCCTGTAAAAATTCTCTCGATAAGAAATCGGGTAAAAAATTATTTTTTCCTTTGATATGTTCGATATCAAAATCAAAACAAGATAGTAAAGATTGCCATCTGGCAAAAATATGTTTTGAAACTAAATTTTTAACATCTTTTTGTAAAACACTAGGAGCAGCTTTGCAATCAGTTCGTATTAAAAACTTTTTGCTAAATAAATCGTCTTGAAATTTTTGAACACATAAAACTATTGAAAGAATTTCTTGTTTAATTGTAGAATACTTTTGCTGTGAAGAATTCCAGACTCCTGAGTGATATCTCACTATCTGTTCTTTTCCTAGACCCTTTTGCTTTAATACTCCACCATAACCTATATCTGATGCATCAGTCTCAACTATTAAATATGCATTGGGGTCTGGTACGCCTAAACATGGAAGTTTTTTAACTATTGACTTTATTTTTATTATAGTTTGCGTTAGATTTTCATCCCAATTTGGAGGATTCTTTTTAATCTATTATATAAAGGGGCACAAATAATTCTTATATTAGGAATAAAATCTGCAACATAATTGACGCATCCCCACAAGGGAAGAGGATTAATTTACAAATAACAAAAGATTTAGAAATTGAAGCTAGTCCTTATAAAGATATTAGTAATGAAGAGAAACCTGTAGAAAAAAGGGATGTTAAAAAATTGCACTCTCAACTAGATTACCCATAATAAAGATGATAAAGGAAACATTCAATTCTCAAAAATTAAGATCTTACAGATTTTGTCTCCATCTGAATGGAACCAGCCTTTGTATAAGTATAAGTCTTTCTCAAGAACTTTCAATCCTCAGCAATACAATTATTATGACTATATGGAAGCATGGAGAAATGTCCTCTATTTAAGTCCAGATAGCCATTCTTGGTTCATTTGGTTTAAAAGAGGAATATCATTAAAGTTTCCAAAATGGTTTATGAATTGGTTTATAGACTTTGGACCATTACCATCCTTCTTTCCTCCACAAGCAGAAGAAGTCTATCAATATTTCAAAGAAAATTCAACATTTGTACAAGGCTATAGATTTATCTCCTTCATAGCTACTCAGGGTATTGCGTGGATCCTGAGTTGGGATTATGTTTATGCTTTAAAATATGATCATACTGATTTAAAGGTGCTAGCAAGACAAATTAAAATAAAATGGTGGAAAAAATTCAATCTGGAGTTGTTAAGCAAGCAAAAAATCAATGAGTGGTTAAAATTTCACAAAGAAGCAAAATTACCAGAAGTAAAAGAAGCTACAAAAGAAGCAATATTTTTAGCAGAAAAACAAAAATTATGGCAGAACTTGCATCCGCTACTTCACAAGAAGAGTTTGAAGAAAGATTAAAGTTGGTTAGAGCAATACAAGACCCTACTGTTCAAGAAGAGTCAGATGAAAGCACATCTCAATCAAATCCCTATCTTCGCAACGAAGATATGTTTGATTAAAAGCAATAGATAAGATGTCAAAAGCAACAGATAAGATGTCAGGAAGCACGTGAATGAGAATCAAAATAATTGGCAGACAAAGATGTCAGAAGCACGTGAAAAAGAATCAGAATTATTTGTAAACTTTAAATTATTGTACTTCTTTCGGGCTTTCCTGTTTTGCCCTTCCATTATTGTTCAAGGATAACAATGTAATTTGTATTAGTCTTGTTTGCCTATATAAGGAAGGGTTCTCACCTCCTTAAGGCAGAGCGAATTCAGAGCAAAAAAATCCCTGTATCAAACTTTCTTTTGGCAATGTATTTTCAGTATTTCGTCTTCAATTGTCTGGCATCTGTTTTTACACTAGAAGTTCCAGTTCTCCTCCAATTTTCTCAATTCTGAAGTTACTTTTTGTAAGTATCCACTTTCATTACTGGTATCAGAGCCATTTCCCCACAAGGGAAGAGGACTCTGGTTTTAATTACTAGTATCTTTATTCTTTACTTTTTAACTTAAATCCTAGTTTCATAATTTTTCATCTATTTCTAATTCATTAATTTTTGTTCAACTCTACATTTATTTGCATAATGTCCTATTTTTCCACATTTCCAACAGGTATTATTTCTCTTATAAGCCTTTTTGTTACTTACTTGTTTTTTAGCTTTTGAGTAATTCTTTTGATTTTTATAATAATCTTGCCTGTTAGATTTTTTATAATTTTGCCTATAATTTTTTCTTTTATGAGAGGTATGATTATAATTTTTATTTTTCTTTTTAAATGAGTACTGGGGGCCTTAATAACTTCTACTCCATATTGATGGCAAAAAGTTCCTAATTCTCTTTTATTAGTCATATTTTCTTTTCTCATTTTATTTTGTAATTTAAAGTCTGTGCAAACTTGTATTCCAGTTTCCACTACAACATTATGAATTTGACCGTATGTTAGCCTATTATACATGACAGGTTTGCCAAAATGTTTCTCTAAATTTAATTTTACCTTTTCTGAGAATAATTTAGGGAGTCCAGCTATAAATCTCTCTTTCCAAAATCCTGCAAATCCATCCTCTCTCAACGTTATTTTTGATAAAAATGTATCTTTATACCACCTATAATCTGACATTGTTGGACAATATAAATTAGCTAATTGACTAGCAGCTCTTTCTTTAAATATGTTTGGATCTCCTACAAAATTTTGGATTATCGAGTATATTAACGTAGCGACTACGTCTTCTTCATTGTTTTCCGCCTTTATACTATTTAATATTGCATTCCTATCTTCATCATTACACAAATTATCCCACCATCCTTTTAACTGTCCTGTAAATCCATGAATTATTGTTGAGGCTGCTCTTTTATCTGAACAACCTTTAGATTTGTAGGCAGTTGCTGCCATAGACATTTGACAAGTTAGATCTAATATTGATTGTTCACTTAAGCCGTCTAGATTCCATTCACATATGTCTCCCCCAGAAAAAGAGTTTTGAACAAACTCTCCTCTTTCTTCAAATTGAACATCAGCCGGGGAAGGTCTTGGATAATAGTTTCTTAGTTTAGGAAAATTTCTTAATTTATTAATGGATAAATCTGAATCTTTATTTATTGTATTTAGCGAAAATTTCTCTAGATTTAGCTTTTCTAATTTCTTTCTTATTTCTTCCACTTTAATATCAGTTTTACTTTCAAATTTTATGGCTTCTAATTCTTTTTGAGGAACATTAAATAATTTATAAATGGGTTTAACAGGAGGTTTTACAGATGAGCTAGCACTGGGAATATCTTTATTTTGTAATGTTTCTATTCTAGTTAAATGTTTAGATAATATCTCTAACATAAGATTTGAGTAATTTAGTTGAGAGTGTAATTTTTTAACATCCCTTTTTTCTACAGGTTTCTCTTCATTACTAATATCTTTATAAGGACTAGCTTCAATTTCTAAATCTTTTGTTATTTGTAAATTTATCCCTTGGTTTGGAGGGTATTCTGATTCCACTATTTGATTAGTTATGATTTTCCAAGTACTGGTTAATTTATTCAAAGGATACAAATTTTTTGATTCTGTTATTAATGTTTCTCCACTATAATTTTTAAACCAATCGAAGAAATAAACATTTATTTCATTTTCTTTCATATAATTATAATATTTTTCTCTAAATAATGTTACTTGTTCTTTATTATATGTTGAAAAGTACCAATCTCTTAAATCTTTATTATAGTCAGCATTAAAGTCTTTTCTAATCCATTCTTTATCTATTTCAAAAGGTAATTCTCTAGATAACATATTTAATATTTGTGATGCAGTAGGTGAGTATTGAGGTGACTCAGATTTGGACGTTTCTTGATATAAGGGTTTTGATATCTTGGGAATGGAGTTATCTAACCCTCTTAAATCTACATTAATGGTTGATCCGTCTACTGAATGCCTAGAAGAGGTTGGTTTTAACATTTGCGGTTCACGAATTTTTAAAGATGTTGATCTATTCATTCTAAGTCTAATATTAGATCCCTCTTGGATTATTTCTCTAATTTGGGTATTATAAATATTTGGTTCAGAAACTACGTTTTCTAAAATCCATTCTTCGGGAATTTTATCCATTACTTCTTTATGACTTAATTTCTTAGGAATTTGTACTGACGATTTTCTTAAGTTCGCTTCTACTAGTATTGTTTCATCTTTTGGAGAAGATCTTAATGCTTTATAATTATAGTCTATTTTTGTTATTTTATAATAAATCCTATAAATTATTTGTATAGGTCCTGATGCTTCATCTATTATTTCCTCAGGAATTTTAACATATAATTTAATAGCATTACTTGTTTTATCATTTCTTATATCCATAGAAAAATTAGGATAACAATTGAAAAAGGCAGGGCCATCATGTAGATTGCTTTCTAATATGGCTATTACTGAGTCATCAAATTTTTTAAGTCTTATATCTCTTAATATCATTAGTATGGGACTATTAATTCCTAATCTATAATTGGGCTTTACTGCTACTTGTATTAATCCTAAATGAAGAAAATTATATCCTCGTCTTATATGCTCATTTAGTATGGATTGTTCTAAAATATTGATAACTTTATTATTTCTTGTTCCTGGATAACTATATTCTAATACATGAATTTCATCTTGAGAAGTAGACCAAATTCTATGTTGTTTATAAACTTCACATTTTTTAACTATAGGTATTGACCAATTATGTAATGAGTTTTCTATTTCAGCTATTTGTAATTCTTTATCTTTATTATTGTTTTCAGAAGAAGATTCTGATTGAGGGGTTCTAATTACTATTTCTTTATCTTTATTTTTTATCCTTAAATCACTCAATGTTCTTAATAATCCAGCCATCTTATCTTCTGCTTAATGTTTTGTGTGACGGGACCACATCCTAACTTACCTAGCTGACCAGCGGACTTACCACCCCTTAGGTTTTATTGCCGGGACCACTAGATCTAGATGCTGACCAACGCCTAAACACCTTTCAGTGCTACACTCAACACTAATTTAAAGATAAAATGTCTTGATTATTATGAAAACTAGGATTTAAGTTAAAAAGTAAAGAATAAAGATACTAGTAATTAAAACCAGAGTCCTCTTCCCTTGTGGGGAAATGGCTCTGATACCAGTAATGAAAGTGGATACTTGCAAAAAGTAACTTCAGAATTGAGAAAATTGGAGGAGAACTGGAACTTCTAGTGTAAAAACAGATTTTTTCTTTACATATTTTAGCATTAGACAGTTTATATTGGATTTGCATACTGGTGGCATTATTATTATTATTATTATTATTATTATTATTATTATTATTATTATTATTATTATTATTATTATTATTATATCTAACAAGAATTAAATTAATGTGTCGTCCAACAATGGACCAATTTTTACTTGTTGCATGAAAGTTATCAAAATAGCTTTCGTGGTTTAGCAGGTGAGCATGAAAATGAGAGGGATTAATAATAAGGTCGATTCAATTAATATTTTTTAGATTTTTGGGGATGCAAAATTATTTTAAACAAGCAAGTATTGTGTTCATTGCATGGTATAGATAAAATTATAAATAATATAAAAATATTTAAGAAACAAAATATATAAATAGATCATATGTATATATATATAGTAAAGATAAAAAATTGTAGGTTACAAAAAAGTATAGAACTAAATTATGTGAACTAACGCATGCCATTTTGTATTTATTAATTTGATATGATACATTTAAAATTAAATCCATGAACTCTAAAAGGTTTTGAAATTTTCAAAAATTAATTAGAATTGATGAAATTTATATAAAAATGTTTAGGAATAATAAATAAACACATAAAAATATAAAAAGGGTGGTGCATAATATACAACAGGTGGAGATCAACTTACTTTTAAAGTGGTCTTGATAAGGTTACTCTACTTATAAAATTTTTGTATAATAGGAGGAATTTAACAAATTTAACCATTAAATAATGTAATATTAACACATGATCATGTACACCAAATTTTAGATGAATTAGATTTTTACCGATATGTAATTTTATAATAGACATTTACTTATATTTTAAAAATATATTATATGTCAAATTGAAGTTATTATTTAATAAAATATAAATAATTTTTAAATTTTATGAAACATTATAAATTTGACCTATTTAATGAGAATTTTTAATTAAACGATTGAATTGATAAAATTCAACAATCATAAAAAATTATTAAACTGACCAATTTTACCAAGATTTACTAGTAACTTGATCCCCACCGGAACAAATTAAGTTACATCATCAAGAATATTAACGAGTAACATAGTATTTTTATCATATATATATATATATATATATTGCATGAGAAAATCTTTATTTTATATAATTAATATCTTTAAATATATTTATATATATATGTAATAATAAATAAATATATTAAAATATAAGTTACATGTTGAATTTAAAATGAACTTTAATTTTATATTTAAATATTATACTGTAATTAGAGTTTGAATGAATGATTTATTTTAAATATATTAAAGGATTTTTTAATTTGAAGTTGAATTATTAACTAATCAAAAACAATTATCCCAACAATATTGTTCAATCATTAATGTGTCATATAAATTTAAATTATTATGTCTGCTTATATAATTTAATTTTAAACACAAATCATTTATCTTAATATTCAAAGTTTTAAATTTTGTGACAATTATCAATTGATCGTATATTATTAAATGAGAATGATAAGATTTTAAATTTGAAATAAAAATAAGAAGTAGAATAGATTAAGGATTAAAATCACACATATTTTGATTTTAAAATATCAGTTTTAGTTAGAGGTGGCAATTCAGTCAACTTCGTCTCGGTCGATCGGGGAAGTGGGATTTTACCAGTCAGTTAAAAGACATGGGAGTTATTTGGGTTCTAAAATAAAAACATGAGCCCTACATTTTTGCAGATAGCCCGATTTTTTTTGTTAGTTTTGCGGGTAGTAGATTTTATCGGGCCAAGCTAAACTTCTGGGTTTTGGAAGGTCAAACACAACAGAGAATTGAACCTTTAAATTTTAAATATATCCAAAACCCTCCAATGATCCATACAAAATTCATAAATTGTGCTATAGAGTATACCTTTTAGTCCTTTCCTTTTTTCCAAACCATCGACATGCAAGAGTAGCTATGCCTCCACGGGTATATATCCACACGAATGCGATACTAGAGCTCCCTCTTTCGTAGTGCTAACGGAGGCGAAGAGATGATTGCCTTTTTTCTCACTATGAGGGGTGGTGATATGATTTAGACAAAACCTTTTTCTCTTTAAGGTTTGGAGTATTAGAGTAATCACTTCTTTTTTTTTTTTAGCTACCACCTATACATTCTGTAACATCCCGAAAATTAGAATCTAGAAATACCGTGGAAGCCTTAGGCTGTGAATCCAACCGCAAGAAGGGGAGATTGAAGTGAGCTTAGAACTTAGGGATTGGAAGGGAAAATAAGATGAGAGTTAGGGAATCAATTAAGAGTTAAGAGTTTTAAGTGAACCGAGAAGGGAAAAACCAAGTATTAAGTCAAACCTGACTGAAGAGTTAGCATATGAGGAGTCACACCTGGTGGTAGAAAGGCTAGCATGGTGAAGAGGTGAGGAAGGAAGTAGAGACATTGGAACGAGGGAATTAGATTAAGACAGAATGAACTAAGCTTAAATGAATTGACGGGATGGAAGAGGAGAGGCGTGGACTCAGGGAACCGGGGTAAAAGGTGATTTGATGGAAAGGAACAAGGGAATAAAGAAGCATAGTCTCATGAACACTTAGAACCCTTAATGTTAGCCTTATTGGAGTGTATTGATGAGTTATAACATGGTTCATGTAAAGTATGCCCGTTAGGCCTCAACCAAAGTTATTGCGTAATTTTGGGTTTTAAGCCTAATGACCTTGGTGCATTAATTCGATAATATCTAGATTTATGGGTGTCCAATTGCGGTGATTCCACTTTCATTATAAAGCTAAGATCCGGAGCTTCAGTTTGATATGTTATATGATAGTATTCCAAGCTCATTTACACCTCCAAACAGCAAGTTTACGCGCTCAAGCATGTGGTGAATCTTGGAATTCAGACAGAAACTTTGGGCACTCAAGCGCCCTGGTGCGCGCTCAAGCGCGCGAACGCGTCCTATTTTTTTAGAACACGCAGAATCCTCCAAATTCTTCATTCTTCTTCTTCCTTAGGGTTTTAGAGAGAGAGAGAGAGGATCTTAGAGAGAGAAAGTGAGAGAAATGAGGAGTAAAGCTAGCTTGGAGCATTGCCCACCCCTTGGAGATTGGAGATCATCTTCCTTTTCTCTCCATTTTCATTAGTTTCCTCCATTTAAGGTGAATGTGGTTCACCTACTCACTTTCCATCATGTGTGAAGTCCTTTTCATGATCCCTATTCTTCCTTTCCCTTCCTACTTTACTAGATTGTGAATGTTTGAGGTTGATCTAGATATTTGTGGTTTGGCCTTGATTCCTTGTTTTGTGATTTAACCCTAGATTGTGGAGGTTAGGGTTTTCATGATAAGAGATTATTATGAAATATGAATGTCATGGAACTTTCTTTTAGCATGCATATAACATATTTACATGTCATAAATCATGCTTTCATGTTTTGAAACCCTAATCAAGTAATCATGTTTTCATGGGCCTGGGGCCAAGAGAGCAATCAGGGGTCTTCACACCAATCAGGTACAAGAGAGGTAATCTCATTTGCTCCAAGGCCAAGAGGTATATGGGGTTCCTCAACTAAAAGTGAACTACATGCATGATTGCTAATAAAACTTAATCATCAGGGTGGCCCTGGACGACGGTCCTTGGTCACATGGACGAGCGCTCAATCAGCTGACAGTGAAAAGAACCCTTGGGTGATGGGTAAAACACTTAAGACTAACACTTAAGACTAACTCTGCATTGATTGCTTTCATGTATGTTTTATGATTATTGTTTTCACTGTAATGTGCATTGTCTGACTGCCTGGTAGTCTGTGATGTATAGTCCAATATGTATCTATGTATATTTATGTTGCATTCCCATTTTCTTGCTTCCCCACACTGTATGCATGATCGCATTCACTGAGACGTTAGTCTCACCACACATTTGTGGAAACACTCTAGATTTGCAGGATGCCTAACTAGGTCACGAAGAAGAAGACTTGAGGTCTAGGAGGAGAGATGCTTCCCTAGAAGTTTATCAATCCAAATTAGTTAGGTCTATTATATTTGTTTGGTATTAAAACTTGTATTAGTTGGATTGTAGCCACTAAGTGGCATTTCAATTAGATACTTGAGTTTGTATAATTGTCTTCCGCTTATGTAAACGTTGGATTACTTAAGCAAGTTTATGTGGTTGTTTGTTTGTCGATATCGATAATGGCGCTAATTAATTCTGAAACGTGGAAATGTGTCTCCAACGGGAACTATTTCTAGGTTCACGGAATTAGGACATTACACATTCTATATATTATGGTGGCTAACCCTCATAGTGAGCATTAGGCTTTAGTGATACCTGCCCATGTGTAGGCCCAAACTAATAGGTTGGACCATTTAATTAGTCTTACTAAATGAGCTTCACATCACGAGGACCTTTAATCTAATTAAAATCCCAATTAAAACCATCTTATGGCTCTAGTGTCCAAGCCAACCCGTTCTAAGTGTGTGACCCTGTAGGTTCCCATTATGTTGGCAGTAACATTAAAATAGTATTTTAATATTACAAATAGCAAATGATATCTAGCAAAACATCGCTACTACCCAAATAACATTAATGTCAATATGATTTGACATATAATAAATATGCGATCAATGTTACTATGTATGTATAGTCCTTTTGTCCATATATCTAAATTAAACACAAGGAATGAAACGTGTCATCCTTGTATAGTTCAATCTCGGTTTCTTGATTTCCGGAGTAGACTTATAACAAATAATATTAATATCCCATACTAATATTATTTGGGAATGACCATACACTTTGCAGTCTCACTCAATCAAGGGGCCCAAGATATAACTCGCATTATGTGGGAGGGACAAATCTCATCTAGTAATTCTCATCCCTCCACATGATTTGTTGCACACTAAGCGATCACCTTTATACTCATCGAGTTAGGCATGACATTCAATGTCACCAAAGCATACGACTCCTAATGTTGGGAACCATGGTGATATCAAGTCAAAGGGCCACATCCATCATTATCGCTATGAGAATCGCTAATGACACACATAATAATCCATGTAACATTTGTTGAGTCTCAAGGCTTTAAAAGTCTAAGACACCCCTCTGATAAGATTTTGATGATAATAAACTTAAGAAAAACTCTTTATAAGTCTTCACAAAAAATCTAATGAAGTCCTGATGTTTCAGATAAGTTCAACCACCTTATATTCTTAGGCTATCTGAAGCAATATCTTGGTTCTGAAGGAAGCCTCGTGTGAAGTGTTCAAGTCGTTCCGAAGCAACAAGGTTCTGAAGTTTCTTTTGAAGTCTAAAGTCTGATCTGAAGACTAAAGAGTTGTCTGAAGTCAAGACCGTTTCTGACATGGCAAGTCAAATTCTGACCCATTCCTTCACGCAACCTCAGAACGTACATATCTGAAAAGACAAAGATCACTTTTGGCTTAAGTTTGAAAATCAAGCACAAATAAGGAAATGTTGCGCAACGGGTTTTGTTGAAGTCAGAACAGTGTTGGAACCTTGTACTGTGTCAGAGATGTCTAACAACGGGATGAAGAGCATTTTATGCTATCTCACAATGGACTTCTCAATGACTTTTCAACCCAACGAAACCTATAAATACAAGTGAATCTCTTTGAATCATAAAGAAGAAACTCACACGAAAATTCTTTGAGAGAAAACGCTGTCAAATTTTCATGTTATGATTAATTCTTGTACAAAACTTTCATATCCTATGTATAACACACTTTTCTATACAAACACTTTGGAACGATGAACTTATATGAAATTCTGAGTTCTTATTCATCTATAAACACTTAGTGTTAGAGCCTGAAGAGGCTAGGTGGGAAAACAATACTTGTAAGAGCCTGGAGAGGCTAGGTGTGCAAACAATACTTGGTTGTTTAGAGCTGGAAGAGGTTTGACCGTAAAAGAATACTTGTAATATGTTTCAGATTAGTAGAGAAATCCAGTAGCTAGTTGGCACTAGATGTAGCTCACAGTGGTAGTGAGTGAACCAAGATAAATTTGTGGCTAAGTGCTTCTCTATCCTTAACTTCATTTACTTTGTTTACGCTAATAAGAAGAGGGATCTGAACTAAGTTTGTATAAGCAACTTTGAAAATCTATTAAGAAAATATTTTAAAATCTCTTGTCTGGAGTTTATCAGATAAGGGAGAAAAAATCACATACAATATTTGAAAGTCTGTATGAAGTTGTTAAAAACTTAGTTTGTGAAAAAGGGCTTCTAAAAAACTATAAAGTTTATAACACTACAAGAAAATGAAATATTAGACGCGACAGGGTAGCGATGGCCACAAGCCGTCGCAATTAGCAACGGCCTGGTCGTCGCTACGTCGTTGCAAATGTGTTTTTTGATGAAACAATTTTTTTACTACGCAGAAAACAATAGTGATGGTCAGGTCGTTGCTAACTGTGATAAACATAGCGACGGTTGGGCCGTCGCTAACTAAAAATAGTCATTAGCGACAACCATCATTGATAACTGTGACGGTGAGGTCGTCGCTAATTGCAAATTGAGGCTAGCGACGACCTAACCATCGCCAAAACCGTCGCTTTTTTGAAAAAAAAAATACGCCTGTTATCCCTAAAAAATAAACTTTAGCGACAGTTTTATTGGTCGTCGCTACTAAAATTAAATCACTAAGTCTGAAACTTAAACCAGAACGACTCCCCCTTTCTTCTTTCTCCCCTTTTTTCTTCCGTTCTTCTCTTCTCCTCCGGCCCGGACTTGCCGGAAATTCGTCCCTCAAGCTTTCCCTCACTGTCCCTCAAGCTCTCTTTCTCCTTCAACCCCTCCCTCTCCCTAAACTCTTCAATTTCATCGATTATTATTGTGACACAACCACTTTTTTGGTAAAGGGGAGGAGGTGGACGACAGCTAACCACCGTGGGAGGACATTGCCAGATGTGAATCTCCATCGTGGGCATCGAACTGGTATTGTGTTCATTCATAGTTTTTGTAATTTGCTTACTTGAATTGTTTGTTAGTGGAGCTCAATAGGTGAGACCCTATGAAGGGTGCTGGTTGTGTTCTGATAATATAGAATTATGCATCTGTTTGTGTTCATGGTTGTTTGTTAGTGGAGAGCTGAGCTCAATATGTGAAACCCTATGAAGGGTGCTGGTAGTGTGCTGATAATATAGAATTGTGCATGTGTTTGTGTTGTGATATGTAAAAATGTTATGCTGAAATTATATAATTGTTGAATTGTAGACAAATGGATCGTACATGGATGTATGATAAGATTGATTCGTCTAGGAGATTGAATAATCAGTTTATCGATGGGGTTTTGAAATTTGTTAACAAGGCAATGGAACAACTTTCATTCATGTCTGAAGGAGGGATTAGGTGTCCATGTGTGAATTGTAACTGTGAGAAGATTCTGAGACTACCTTTAGTTAGAGCTCATTTGTTTAAGTCTGGATTTAAACCAAACTACTGGGTATGGACTGAACACGGAGAAGAAGGGTCTAATAATGTTGAGTTGGGAGATGATGATAATAATAATGTTGAATATATGAGTTATGAACCTATGATTGTCTCAGTAACTCAAATGGTGTATGACACATTTAGGCCTATACCTGATGAAACGAATGATAATGACCTTGAGCCACGTAACCAAGATGCCCAACGGTTTTATGATATGTTACTATTTGCAAATCAGCCAATCTATGATGGAGCACATGGATCTATGTTATCAATAGATGTGAGGCTATTAGCAGCTAGGAGTAATTGGCATGTTACTGAAAAAGTGTTTGGATTATTTCATCCAAATGCTAGTTGATGTACCTCCAAAACCCAATAGCATTCCAAAAAACTATTATCCGTCGATGAAATTGGTGTCTAAGTTAGGGTTGAAGGCTGAAAAAATTTATTGTTGTAGGAATGGGTGCATGTTGTATTACAAGGATGATTCTATGTTAACTGAATGCAAGTTTTGTAATGCTCTGAGGTTTGTTCCTCGTAAGGTTGGAAGTGGACATATAAAGATGTTCCGATGAAGAGGATGTTCTATTTGCCATGGCGGTAAAGATGACTTTTACGGTATCATCCACCATATCTATGAATTAGAGTATCTTAGTTCGAGTAACTTGATTCATATTTTCTATTGTGAATGGTTTGATCCAACCACAAACAGTGGCATGCGAGTTCAACCACAATACAATATCGTAGAAATAAGGAAGAGTAGAAGGTATAATCAGTATGATCCATTCATTCTTGCACAAAAAGCAAGGAAGGTCTATTATGCCCCTTATCTAGAATTATGTAAGGACTTACGAGGTTGGATTTTGGTAATCACAAAAAACCAAGGGGTCATGTTGAAGTTGATGGGGTTGAGGAAGAAGTGCCTTATCAGGCTGATGGAACTTCAACTGTTTTATCAGTTGTAGACATTGAAACATTGTCAGACTTAGCTGAGAATCGATATGAACCAGTTATTCAGCCTACCCCTGAGACTATGGTTGAAGATGATGAATTTGAGAATGAAGACATCCCATCAAATAAGGATGAAGATGGGTGGGAAGACAATGAAGATGAATAGGATGATGAAAATGATGTATAATTACATTAATATTAATGTGTACTTAGATTAACACTAATGTCTATAATATTATTTAATTTTGCAACAATTTTATATTATTTTATAATCGTAATTAACATAATTATTATTTAAAAAACAAAATCTGATGACTAGCGACGGCCTGACCATCGCTAATATAGTCGGCGCTAACCTTCATGAGCTTAGCGACAACCCGGCTGTCTCTATGCGAAGGTCGTCACTAACTTGTGACAGCTAGCGACAACCAACATCGTCGCTACGTTGTGACGGCCATGGCGTTAGTGACGACCGTTAACGATGGCCTGGCCGTCGCTAAATAGTGTCGGCCAAAAAAATTCGTCGCTACTGCAATAACGATAGGCCTTTTAGCGGCAACTGGTAAGCCATCGTTAGACCGTTGCTATAGCAGACCTAGCGATGACTTTTCACTATCTAGCGACGGCCACAAGCCGTCACTAAATTCTGAATTTGTTGTAGTGTAAAAATACTATTCAACCCCCCTTCTAGTGTTTTCTTGTGCCATTAAAACCCTTTAATGTATACCCATTTGAAAAATTTGATATCACATATCCATGACTAGTGAGACATAGTCATCAATCTACTCATATATTATAGTCTAGACGTATTATTGTTCTTTTTCACAATAATATTTGACTAGGGATAATTTGAGAATGTGTTCTGAAGTAGCCTATAAAATCTCACTATCAAGTCAAACTTGATATCTTCCAGCCACGAACAAGTAAGGGTGTACACCGCTCGATTCGGGCCACAGGACCGGCCCGACTCGTTGGAAAAAAAATCGGGTCAAATCCGGTCCACGTGCAAAAAAAGTGACAAAAAACATGTCTTAATTAGTAATTATTAGTATATTATTAATTAGTTTTATCAGTATATTAGTAATTAGTAATTAGTTTTATTAGTAATTAGTAAGTAGTAATTATTAGTAATCAGTAATTAATTTATTTATTTTTAAATAATAGTTTATTAGTTTTATTAGTATGGTAGTAATTAGTAATTAGTAATTAGTTTTATTAGTATTTTAGTAATTTGTAAATAGTAATTATTTAATTTATATAATTAGTAATTAGTAATTAGTAATTTTAATTTATATAATTATTTAATTTATATAATGTCTATACTTGATAGGAAAAAATTCCTAGGATACGTTGTAGAGGTGGAGAGAAGTGAAGTAAATGTTGCAATCACAAGAAGGGGGTTGAATTGTGATGTCTTTTAAATTTCTGCAATTTCTTCTAATATTTTTCTGCTCAAGTATTACTTGGCTTAATATTAAAAGATTAAAATCAAGTGAAAGATAGTTATCTTATGAGAGTGTATAGTATGCAGAAAATATAGCTCTTTCTTTAGTGGAACTTTCTTTGAAGTATCACTTACTTAGGTATTAGGTAGTTTTCAAAAAAAAATTTGTGCAAATGAAGTTATAATCAGAACCAATATAAATCATAAACTATAAGGAGGATAAGGAAAGAAGAAATGCACACACAATTTTATACCGGTTCACCTCTTAACCTTGAGGCTACGTCCAGTCCCTACTTCCAGTAGGACTTTCACTAAATCAACCTTGTTACAAAAGCTCCTTGGGTACTCCTTACCATTAGTATTCTTTTGCAACCTCTTCAGGCTCACCTCAGTATTCTTCTGTAGCCTCTACAGGCTCAGCACACACATACAGGCTTCTTCTGCAGCTTCTACAAGAATTACACAGTGTATTTGCAACCAAATCTAGGCTCACAACAACTTGCAAATACAACTTAATATTTTCTCAAGAAGAACAAACACTCTTGTGTTGTTCTTGAGAGTTATAGAAGATGAAAATAGGAAATTACAATTAAATAAGGCTCAAAATTATAACAGAGTTAGCACAACAACAAAAATTGAGCTCACACTCTCTCTTTCACACTTTCTGAACTGTTTGGAACAAAATCTAAGGGATTTGTAGAGAGAAATTCTTCCATAAGGTAGAGATGGTAATTTTGTTTTACTGTTTTCTTTTTCTGGTGTTGCGTATCCCACAATGAAGAGAGAGCTCTTTTTTATAGGCAAGACTAGGATTCTAGCCGTTGGAGTGCCTTGGAGAAGAGGTTGAACCTCCAGCTGTTAAAGCAAGAGTTGTCACTTTCATGTACAATTATTTCTCTTTCTTCAGTTTGACCGGTCGTATCTTCTGGAGAGCACATCTTCTGCAGCTGGGATTCCTTCTTAAATTAAGTTTCCTTCTTCTGGAAAAGTTCTTGAGACTTGTAGAGGTGCAAGGCATATATGTAAATTTAATCATTGCAGGTTGTATCCTCAAGAGATTCATAAAATGATGGATCAAGACAATTTGCTTCTTCTGTAGGCATACTGTCAGTGGAAATTACTTCTGAAGCTTTGGCAGAAACTTCACATTCTTCTTCTTGACAGTTCTCTTATACTCTTTTATATTGAGAGGGGTTTTATTTTTCTCTGAATATGAATTACATGGTACAATCTTGAAGAATAAGCTTTTTCTGTTCAGAATGCTTCTACTTACAGAATGTATCTTCTCAAGAATTGACAGTAACTTATCATAAGGCTTCTCAACAGCTTTCTTGCTTTCTTTTATGATTATTTCATTGTTTTAAATATTGTTTATTGTGAAAATTTTCAATCAAATTCGAAAACTTTCTTGATTCTGAAAGTACAATCTGGGACTAGAATCTGAATCCTCTACATGTTCTTTTTAAAATTAGGTTTACTCAGAAATTGCATTCAAAGAGTAACAGAATTTTGAATAACTTATTTCTCCAAAAGAATGACTTCGAAAAATCAATTTTCAAGAAGAAACAGAATTTCAAAGAGAAAAGATGGATAAAAACAAGATTTGAAACTTAAGAAGAAATTGAAGTAAAATGCGATGAAAAATTAAGGACAAAGTGCAAGAATTGAAATGAAATCCAAGGATGGACACATACTGGGCACTCTCTTTAGTAACCTCTTAATCGCTTACAAGGATGGACGTTGGGTGGTTTCAGAGACGTTTCAGTAAAATGAAATCCATCCCTTGTTACATCAAAATTCTGCCTATTTATAGACTTCTAATCCTAACGGACACTTAACAGGATTTTGACACATTTACAAGCCTAATTGAGGTGTCAAATTTCTAAGTGTGACACGTATTCAAAGCAGCAACGGTCTTCTATTTGCCAAATAACTGATAGCCTAAGGTCTTGACACTTGTCTCTGAATAATAATGTAACATCCTAATATTTCTAAAATAAAATAAAATAAAATAGAATGAAGAAGTAATAGTATTAATATTATCCTTATTATTATTATTAGTTAGAAATCATATTATTTAATTAAAAGGGGGGGATGGGTGGGTTGGAGTAGGCCCAACCCAATTAGATGTTTAAATAAGAGAAGGGTTGTCTATTTCACCCTATCCTTTTTCAAACGTCAGATAACCAAACCTTAGGGAGGGGAGAAGCGACTCCAAAAGGAGAAGGTGCCGCACAGTAGATCATCAAGGGAGTTCCGCCATTCGTTTTCAATCGTCATCTCTGAGGTACGGGGGGAAGGGGTGTGACTATATGTGTATGCGGGAGTGCTTGGGTAGTGAGGACAAACATAAGTCCCTCTAGGATCTCTAATCATTGAAATTGAAGGATGATTTATATGTTTTTTGTTTGAAATTGTTCTGTGTGATGTATAATGGCATGTTTCTTGAGGAATTTGAGGGTTGTAAGTGAGATTGTCGAAAGGGGTCAAATTAGGATTTGGGGGTGAGAATTCATGATTGATCGATTAGATGTTAAGTTTACAGTAATTTGTTGAAATAATTGAGGAATTCCCTAATTTTAATCGGTAAAAACGAGTCCAATCAAATTAGGAACTTAAAGATTGGAGTGGGGAATGAAGAAGAGGGTTAAAAAGGGGCAAAAACGTAGGTGCAGTCGTTCTCGGGTTGCTGGTAATCGATTACACCAGTCTGTAATCGATTACCAGGCGTTTCTGGGCAAAAACGTGAAATTGAGCCCCTGGTAATCGATTACAGCCTTGTTGTAATCGATTACCAGGCCAAAAACTGGAGTAAATGCTTCTGGTAATGGATTACGTAATGGATTACCAGGCCACCTGACGCTTCTGGTAATGGATTACCAGGTCCAAACTTGAGATGTGAGTGTTGTTTCGATTTATTGTGGTGATCATTTACTTACATGATGGATGTCTATCTAATATATGAATTGTCTTGTGGAATTGATGAGATTAATTGAATGTACAATATGTATTGACTGTGGCACAAAGTATAGTTGTGAGACTATCATATATTGATGATTCTATGTGTAATTTTATCCATGATGTGATGTGGAATGAATTTAGTAGATGATGTGCTTGAGCGATGTATAAATGATGTTGATGCATTGAGCATGAGCATATGAGGTGTGATACATGAGATGCATGCCCTAGAAAGGGTGGTGACCATGATGGGGGACACTCGATGCACGGGCCCATAGAAGGGGTGCAACCCAGGGGGCGAATATCTTTGCACGGGCCCATAGAGGGGGTGCAACCTATCGTGTGGTGTTAACGGTAGGGCCATAATTGGTAACGACTAAGGGGATTGATGAGGTGCGCCCATTGTGCGGAGTTCCAAATCATGACTCTTAGGATAGATGTTGTACATGTGCATAGTGTGAGCATATGCATTAATGATGATTGTTTGACAAGTGTGAATTTATATTAAGAAAGTGTGAGTTTATAAGTGTATGAACCCGATGTGTGAAATGAATAGTATATGAATTGAGATGAATGATGATATGTATGGTGATGGGTGGGAATTAGGGTAGCCTTCTGTATTGCATGTATATGTTTGTATCCCATTCCTCACCGTACTCTTTCTATGGTTTTCATAGGTGATGAAGAGGGCACTCAATGTGCTGAATTTTGAAGGGATAAGGTCTCGCTCTGATATGTGTGACATCGGGGCTTAGTATCTAGGAGCTTTATTTCTTTATTTTGATTATTTCGATATGTAGAGATTTATAAAGATTATTTCTAAGGGTCTTATATGGCCAAGTTATGTTTTTATTATGTTGATAATTTAGCTTTTGAAAACATTGATTTTACTCTTTTATGGAAATAACATTGGATTTGGATTAAGTAATTATTTAAATGAGGATTTGTGAACCTTTTTACCTCCGTGTTGACTATAATTTTCCTTATAATTCAATTTGATGATTGTATTAGTATTTGGGGGTAGAAGGGTGTCACAAATAACTTCCAGTAACTGCTTCATTTGAAATTTGAATGGTCTTCGAATGGCTTTCCAGGCTTCTGACTTCATGAATTTGTCCAAGTTACTGGGCTTCTTTCAACTTCGAACAAGTCTTCGATTCTGATCTGATTTCAAACCACATTGGGAAACTTATCCAAATGTTGATTGATTAATTCCCTGAAGTTTCACGTACTATAAATTCTGATTGGTAAATTCGTTGGTGAACTTGACCACCGACCACATGTAACATCCCAAATTTTATTAAATAAAATAATAATTAAATTAAATAAATAAGTAGAGGAAATAATTAATTAAATAGATGAATAAATAATAAGATTAATATTATTATTAGTTTTATCCATAAAGCTAGTTTAAATTTAAAAAAAGAAGACAAGGGGGTTGAGAGTGGGCCCAAGCCCAATTAGGCATTCTAGTAAGGAGGGGTTATCAGTTCACCCTAATCTTTATTCGTATAATCATCAGAGAGCGAAACGCTAAGGAGGGGAGAAACCGAGTCTCAAGAGGGGATTGCTGCAGAGTGAGCATCAAGAACCAAAAAAGGGACTTCCTTGCTGTTAATCGATCTTCGCTTAAGGTACGGTGGGGGAGAGGGTGCTGCTTGTATATGCATGTAGGGGGTGCTTGGGTAGTAATCTAAGGGTATGAATTTGTAATGATATATGTTATAACTGAGAATGAATGATATAAATTGTTGATTTATGATTGATTTTATGAATCTTGATGATTTATTGGGTGAAATTAAAGAGGATATTGAGAATAATGAAAAAGGGAAAATTAGGGATTTGAGGATTTGGGGTTTTGATGGATTGGTTGTATAATCTATGAAAAGATTGTTGTTTTACTGAGTTTTGATGATATAAACGCATAAGAATGATTATTTAACAAAGATGATTGATTAGGGATTGAATAGAGAGGTTTAGAGATGATAAAAATCGTGAGAACTGCAATCTGCGTCGCGGGTAATCGATTACCAGAGTGTGTAATCGATTACCAGGGTGTTCTGGATAGCCCAGAAGTGTTGTTTGTTCGCTGGTAATCGATTACAGGATGGTGGTAATCGATTACCAGAGAGATTGCTTGCAAGTAATCGATTACAGGGATGCTGTAATCGATTACCAGTGTGTTTGGTTGCAAGTAATCGATTACAAGGTGGTTGTAATCGATTACCAGAGACCTTGTTTGCAGGTAATCGATTGCTAGAGGTTGGTAATCGATTAGCAGAGTGGATTTTGAGATCCTAAGTGCTTGATAATGCTTGATGTTGTTTGATAATGCTTTATAATGATTATGGTATTGATGATTAATGACGTTTGATGCTGATTTGGTGTGCATAATGATCAGTGAATATGCAATGTGAATGATGATGATTTGGTGTGCATTATGATAGGTGAATATGCAATGTGATTGAGGATGATATGGAATGATATGATGATATTAATAATGTTTTGGTAGGCATAATATGCAATGTGATTAATGATGATGACGGATGTTTTAATGATGTTAATGATGATAGTGTATATCACTTTATGATGATGATGTTAATGATGATAGTGTATATCACTTTATGATGATGATGTTTAATGATGAGCATGATGATGATGATAATGATGATGGTGTATATCACCTTATGATGATGATGTTACCTAAGTTGTGCGGGCCCATAAAGGGGGTACAACTTAGGAGAGATGCCTTGAGCATATGTGATGAGACCTGGATTGTGCGGGCCCATAGAGGGGGTACAATTCGGGAGGTGAACTGAGTTGTGCGGGACCATACTCAGGGGATCAAGATGGGGCGTTTGATGCACGGGCCCATAGAGGGGGTGCAACCTAGGGTCGAATGTCGTTGTGCGGGCCCATAAAGAGGGTACAACCTATCGGATTGTGTGTGGTGACACCGGTAGACTATCTTGGTACTAACTAGAGTGATTGACGAGGTGCACCCATTGTGCGGAGTTCCAAGTCATGATCTTTGGGTAGGTGATGTGATGAGTTTTGGTGCATGTGATGATGAGTCATACTTGATGATGAAATTGAGTTATATAATAATGATGATGAGTTTTGGTGCATACATGATGGATGTATATATGAGATATATTTGATGATGAAACTGAGATAAATAATGATGTTATGAGTATCAATGATGAATGAGTATTATGTGTGAAAATAGAGTATGTGATTCTTTTGGTGAATGGTGGTATGAGATTTATATGATGATATAGGTGAATAGTTATATGTTGATTTATAGATGATTATTATCTGATGAACTATTGATGTTTGGGTATGTGGTGTGATGAATGATGATGTTGTTTATATGTGGGTGAGGATAGGGTAGCCTCCTATGTGTATGCATGAGTAGTATTCTTTTCCTCATCGTTATACTGTGGATATTTTTACAGGTGATGATGATGACACGACTGGTGTCGAGTTTTGAGTAAAGGGAGTGTGCTCTGGTATATGTGACATCAGGGCATAATTTTGGGGTTCTTTCTTTATGTTTCTAGTTAGGAAGGTTTTATTTTGTAAACTGTTTTGGATGCCTTGCATGGCAAGTAGGATGTTTAGTTATTTTATTTCTTTGAAGATTCAGTTGCTTGAGTATTTGAATACGTTGGAGTTCTATTTTTATTTTAATTGAGTTGGAGTTTTATTTCTATTTTTATCACCTTATGTGAACCTTTTTACCTGTGTGGGACGTTACATTTTCTATACTTCAATTTATTAAAACGTATAAGAGTTTGGGGTAGAAGGGTGTCACACTACACGTGGGTTTGACCTTCAAACTGATTGGACCATTCTGCAGGCACATTGATGACACCATCCAATCCTATCAGTATAAATACCCCTTGGCTTTGACGTTCTTCTTCATTCCTTTCTCTGTTCAAAATGAAGAAGTTTCTTCCTTTGGCTATTACGTACAACCTGATCTTTCTTGATTTCATTTTCGATAATGTTGACAGAATAGCCAAAGTTATGAGCTTCTTCAATCCTTATTAAGGATTTTCTCAGGTTGAACGTACTAGCCAATTAGAATTTTAGTTATTTAATAACTAAATCTTCTTTGTTACTTTCTCAGGCTTTCTTTGATATCACCCCATGCACCAAGGGTTGCGCAACCAGGATAGCACAATGCTTTTGCCTTGGCTCAATCAAAGGTTATGGGAGAGAAGAAGGACGAGGAGGGTCAGATGAAGAACAGGGAGGCATAGTCAAGTTCTCTGAAGACCCAGGGATGCAGGAGTCAAGTTCTCTGAAGATTTAGAATAACTTTTTATTTTCGTGTACATCTGTATTCCTTATGTATTTTCATTCGAACTATGTAATTCGAATCTCATTTGTACATGAATAAAAGACATATTTCTTTATCCCTTTGTCCTTCAGATTTTTTTAATATAAAACTCAGTTTCCTCTCCTTCGTATTCAAAATACATTTCGAATTCGAATAGGCACTTAATCAAATATTTGCATTCCTTTTGAATACATATAACAGAATGCCTTACATTTCGAATTCAGCATGCAAATTCCAAACTTCACTAAGTTTTAATGTATTTCGATTCATAATCTGCTTTTCGAATCTTTCTTTGTATACCTCGAATTCGAAAATATAAATTCTGTAATAACTTAGTAAAATTTATAAATTTGACCCCAACAAATATACATGCAACTTCTGATATAACAATATTTGATATTTCACATAAATCCTTAGGGAGCTTAGGCAACAATGAAATTGTTTCTTCAACAACAACCACTTGTTTCTTCTGAATAGGATCTTTTGGAGCCTTTTATCTGTTTCTTCTTAAGACAATCTCAATTGAAACCATTAGTACTATTATTTAGAATTATATTAAGTGTATTTTGAGAGTTTGTCATTACGAAAACATCATAAGAGGATTCTTGGACCTTATAAGAAGATCCCACTAAGTAGAGGGAGGTCCATCCCTCCGAGCGAGCTACGAGCACATGCAGTTTCCGCGATGCGGGAGAGGGCCAACCTCTCTCACTCTGATCAGATACCGGAGCATCCATCTACTTTAGCGGCTCCGGAGGCCGCCATCCATTCTTCTTCTTCTTCTTCCCCCCCTCTACCTTCTGCTCCAAAGTTCAATGGAATGACGTTCATCCCGACACCGGGATTAGTTCAGATGCCTCCATTGGAGGAGGACGTTGTGCTCGAGCTGGACGCTCAAGATCCGATGGATGGGGACGCTGACCATGAGTCTAATTGGGAGCCAGCTCGGTTCTAGGGTGTCAGCTCAAGCCGACCTCATGAGGTAGACGCTCAAGGTCAGGTTATTATCCGACCATTTGGCAAGTGGTGAGTTTGTTTATTTTTTTCCTTCTTTAGAATTGATATTAATATATCATATTTAATTGTTTTAACTATTAAAATTGAATATTTTATTTTGCAGTTGGGTGCCTAACAACCATCCTATCTCAGCCATTGGTCATGCGATACATTATCAGTTCCGGGGTCCTCACTACTTATGGGAGGTCACCTCGAAGAATGTAAGGGACAAGTGGCGAGAAGAGTTCGCGGTAATTATAAACCCTAAACACTTTAAATTTTTTTCTTAAATTATATCAGTTTGTCATAACTTACCCTAATTTTATTTTGCAAAGGCGAGTTACATGGGACCCTTCTCATGAGGCCGAAATCAAGGTGTACGAGCATAGGGTTGTTCGCCGCCTTCGAGATATGATGAACCAGGCCCGGAAGGCTGGGAAGAGGCCCACAAGGTGTGGTGAGGAGGCCTGGGAGGGGTCTTTTGGCCTACTGGGACTCTGAGGAATTCAAGGGGAACTCGTAACAAAAGCAGTCGGGCTTCTCAATGCGGGGGTGAAGTCCACACCACGGGCCGCGGGGCCACAATGAGGTGGCGTTGGATATGGTATGTATAAACAAACATTTTTTTGTATTATGTTTCTATTTGTTGTTAAAATAATTAATTTGTGTAATTTTTCTGTGTAGGCTCGACAGTATGGGCGGGAGGTCGAGCCCGACAAGTTCTTCGTTTCCACCCCACATAAAAAAGGGTGGTGGCTGGGTCCACCTATGTAAGTGTTTTTTTATATAATTTCATATAATTGCAATTGAATATATAACTAACTAATTATACTTTTACCTCAACAAACAAATTACCAGGACCACATGAGGGAGGTGGAGTCCCAGATGGGGGACACCTCCATGACCGATGCCTCCACTAAGCTGGAGATCTGGAGGGATGTTGCGGGTGGCAAGACCCGAGGCCGCTGTTATGGAACCGGGGACTTGGCAACCAACATTCATCCAGGTGTGACCAGCCTCACTCAGGAGTCTTGGGCTCATACCAGCGGGAGTGACAGATCCGGGTCACAGCATTCAACTAAGGAGGAGCTGCGCCAGGAAGTAATTGAAGCAAGGTAGGAGTCTCGCCAGGCTTTAGCAAAGGCTGCACAGTTGGAGGATGAGTTAGGACGACTCCAACAATAGATGCAGCAATTGATGGAGGCTCAGGCTCAGTCGCACCCCCACTACGATCCCGCCATGGATGAGCATATGTTGGATGAGGATGAGGAGCCGACCCGATCACAACCCTAGTGTCGTCGCCGCCATTGATTTTTTTTATTATGTTTTTTATACTTTTATTGTATTATATTTGAACAAATTATGTATATATGTTTTTTATATTTTTTTCTTCTGTCGATGTGTTGATATAGTATTTAGTATTGTTTTTATAATTTTAAAATTAATAAATAATAAACCCTAAACCCTAAATATTAAAATAAAATAAATAATAATAAATTTAATTTAAAAAAAATTATCTTTATTGATGGCCTTGGCCGTCAGTAAGGTCGTCGCTAGATAAAAAATTAAAAAAAAAACAGTAATATGTAGCGACGACCATGATTTTAGAGACGACTTTAGTGACAGTCACGCCGTCTCTACGTAGCGACGACTTTAGCGACGGTCAGACCGTCTCTATGTAGCGACGACTTACTTTACTCGTCGCTACTACATTTACGACGAGCTCTGTCGCTACGTAGCTTGTAGCGATGGCTTTTCGCTTGTAGCGACTGTTTATGGCATTGCTAATTAAATTGCGTTTTTTTTTTGTAGTGTTGAGAGAGCAAATTTGAGGAAAAATTCTAAAATTTTCCTACTCATGAAATTAATGAGAGAATATGAAAACTGACTCTAGATCTTCTAGTAGAGGTAATAGCTGGAGACGATGGTCTTGTTTGATTTTGAATTTAAATTTTTCACACACACATATACTATCATTGATCCTAATATTAATCCACTTATTTACTAAATAAATAAAGAGTTAATGATTTTTTTATGTATGCTTTGATTGCTTTTAATATATTAAATATATTTACTTTTTTATTTAATATATATATTTTTCATAAAGTATTAGGAAGATTATTAAAAAAAATTGCAAGGCGTAGCATTACTCATTCAAGATTATTGATATATTTAATATTATATACTTAATGATTTGAAATTGAAGGTCCAATATAGGTAGTTCCATGTTATATATATAATATATGGTCATCTTTGTACAACAAACATTAAAGGCATGATTTTATTATCATTGCGTGAATCACAAGAAAGATGTGATTGTAAAGATTGAACTTGAAAGGAGGTAGCTACTTGACATTAGTCTTATCATTATTTAAGTGTCATGTATCATGTATGCATCATTTGTGAAATGGTCCTAGGTTGGACCAAAATAAGTATAGGGGAAATAAAAATGGAGACATTTTGAGAAATAAAAATGGAGATATTTTGATAAACAAAAAGAATGGTATGTGTAGGGGAAATAAAAATGGAGATATTTTGAGAAATAAAAAAAGAATGGAAGGTGTAGGAGAAAAAATTGTATGTATAAAAAACAATTTCCAAGGAGAAAATATAGAGTCATGGCGGGCCTAATCATAACGTCGGTAAAACATTTGCAGATTTGCTTGAGGTCCCAAAATTATCTTTAGATATTCTAGGCCCAAAAAATTATTTTTATTTATTAATATTTTTTAAAAAAAATTAAGAAATTAATATTAAGAGTAAAGACTAAAGATGAGTCAAACCCAAGTCTTATAAGCTCGACATTAAGAGCTCGTGAATAGCTCGTTCATTATATATAATAATAATTAATTAATATAAATAATTAAAATAAAATGAGGTTAATAAAAAAATAGAAAAGGAAAATATACAGTTATAAATTAATTTTTAAAATAAATAATAAAATAAAATAATTACTCTATATATTTAAAAATAAGTATTGAAATATTTCATATATCGCTCAAGAAGTTATGTATTGAATTTCGAAAAATATAATATTTTATAATTTTTTAATTATATATATATTAAATTAAGAATATATTTTTATTTTTATATTATAATTTAATAGTAAAATATTTATTAAATACAAAATTCATAAACTTTAAAAATAATTTAAAGAAAATTTTAATAAAAGCAAAATCAGTGAAGTTATAAATGAGTTAAACAAGTCCACACAAGTTTTGTTTTTATTTAATAAGCCAAACTCAAGCTTTAAGTTTGGCTTGTTTAAATAAATGAGTCAAGCTTAAACCACCCATTTTTTCACAAGCCAAGTCTGAGTTTCGAGTACTCGGCTCAGCTCATTTACAGCCCTACATGTATTGTCTTCTATGTATTAAATATGAATTTCAATGAAATTCTCACATTCATTTCCGTTAACAAATTAAGCTCGCACGTTAGTCCACGTGTCTTTTTGTTTTATTTTAATGAAATTATGAAAATTTAAAAATTTTCTTATAATTATGGAAATTATTTTTCTCTATCCTTTGTTTAATCACATGACTTAACTATTTTATTTTAAATTGGTAAAAGCAATCAATTAAAAAATATTACTATAAAAATTTGAATTTCTCCTTGTTTAAATTTTAAAACATAGTAATTTGGATAATTATGACAATCTCTCCTTATCATTTGGATATTTTTTAAAAAATTCTTAAAACATATACTCTTTGATACATGATTTTTTTAGTCATATAACTATCAATAAAAATAGGAACACTGTCATGTGCATTCTATGGGCAGTTAAAGTACTAGGAATTATTTAATTTTATAAATGTTTAAACATATTAAACCACTAAAATACTGATAACCATAAATTTCAATTACTTAGTAATAAAATAATAAAAAGATCAATAATATCTCAACAAATATCAAGTGAATTGATTTTATTATTAATTTAAAAAATATTAAATAAATTATATTTGGATAATTTAATAAATAATTTATATTTCAAAAAATATAAAAATTAAATGTAAATGAAATTATAATAAATTAATAAATTCTTGTAATTAATTTAAAAACGTTTCATTTTATAACTCACTTTAGACCTAGATAAACAATGGACCGACCCTATAACGTGCACAAAGAAGAATAAAGTAAGAGGAAAAATTAATATCAAACTTATGACTAGCCTTTAAAATCCCAGCATATATAGAAAAGAAATTAAAAGTAATAATAGAGAGAATTTTCTATCTAAGTATCACTTTTAGAGAACAAATTATATATTTACTTTAATATGTGTGATACTTAAAGTGATATGTGTAGTTAATGTGTCATGTTAACAATTATATTACACTTGATTAAGGACCATTAACAAAAGGACCCAAGTGTAAATAGATTAACACATTCAAGGACTAACTTTGACACATTCATACTTAATTGTGACCCGGCCTTACCAAACCCTACAAGCCTATTGCCTACCTAGTAGGGGTACTCACAATTGTGACCACATGCACCATGTTGGGTCGACTTTGGGTGAAGTATTTCACAAGTTTATACTTAACTCGACTTGCATGTATATGAGTCGGGTCGGGTTAATGGTTTATAGTCTAGAAATGGGTGGATTAGGATTAGGAGGTCCAGTACGCAAGAATCATCCAAATGTGAAAGGAAACGTAATCAATTAAACAATATATAATTACAATTTTTTATTAGCCAAAAATAGAATAAATTACTGAAGTATATAAGGAGTAACCCAATCATTTTACAAAAAAAAAATAGATCATGTTACAACTAATAGACGAAATTTATATAGTTTAATGGATCTAATCACATAAACTCTGATACCTAGCATGTTTAGTACATCCCAAAACTAGCTAATGTGTAAGGTGAAAATTGTCCAATATTTATATACTCTTATGTGACTTTATCTCTAGTCAATATACGACGTTAAACTTTTATACATTCGTAGTTAATTGTGACTCAGCCTTACCAAATTCCTTCAAGCCTACTGCCTACCTAGTAGGGGTACTCACATCTATTCGGTTTGGGTTAGGCCCATTTTTAGAACTGAACTGACCACATGCACCGTTGGGTCGACTTTGGGTGAAGTTCATTTCACAAGTTTATACCTAACTTGACTTGCATGTATATGAGTCAGGTCGGGTTAATTAATGGGTTATATAGTCTAGAAATGGGTGGATTAGGAGTTTCACGTACGTAAGAATCATCCAAATGTGAAAGGAAACTTAAATTACAATTTTTTTTATCAGCTAGATAAAATAAAGTGTTAAATATGTTTTTAGTTCCTCAAAATATAGCGAAATTTGGTTTTGATGCCTCATTTATTTTTTCATTGATTTTGGTCCTCCATTTTTCAAAATCACGTGATTTTAGTCCTTGTCACTAGTTATATTCTGCTAAATGATATCACAATAATATTTCTTGTAGATTTTTCCATGAATTTACATTCTAATTTTCCTGTAGATTTCAAAATTCAAAGGAAATTTTTTTAGATTCTAAAATTTGCGGGAAATTTACGATAGATTTTTTCACAACAAAGCAAAGAAATTTTATAACAGCATTTTTATGTAAAAAATTGAGGTTTTTTTTTGGAAATTTACTACACATGAATTTTCTAGAGATAAATCGCAAGAAATTTTAGTAAATTTTTACCCGGGAACGTCGTGGCGGGACTGCAAAAGTGACTTAACAAAGTACAATTAATAAGGAGGACTAAAAGCATGTGATTTTAAAAAGTGGAGGACCAAAACCAATGAAAAAATAAATGAGGGACCAAAATCAAATTTCATCATATTTTGAGGGACCAAAAATACATTTAACCCTAAAATAAATTACTCAATGATACAAGGAGTACCCCAACCCTTTTGCATAAAAAAAAGATCATGTTACAATTAATCAACAAAATTTATATAGTTTAATGGACCTAATCACATAAGCTCTAATATATATGTAGCATATGTTTAGTACATCCCAAAACTAGCTAATGTGTAAGGTGAAAATTGTTCAATATTTATATACTCTTTTGTGACTTTATCTCTAGTCAATGTAGGATTTTAAAAGTAGTCTCTTAAATCACTACAATACAAAGAAAGATAAAACCACAAAAACGAAAACGACGAAATTGAGATTGTTGAGAAGGGAGAAATATATGTTTCGTTGCACGTTCTACGCATGTCAATGGATATTCATACCCCATGATTCGGTCGACCAAAAAAAAAACCCCATGAGTCGGGTTCAAACTATTATTATTCTTAATCTAATAAATTATTATATCTAACAAGAATTAAATGTGTGGTCCAACAATGGACCAATTTTTACATGTTGCATGAAAGTGTCCCGTATTTTATCAAAAAAGCTTTGGTGGTTTAGCAGGTGAGCATGAAAATGAGAGAGTAATAGATAAGGTCGATTCAATGAATATTTTTTAGATTTTTTGGGATGAAAAATTATTTTAAACTAGCAAGTATTCTGTTCATTGCATGGTATTATTAAAATTAAAAATAATATAAAAATATTTAAGAAATAAAATATATAAAAAGAATATATACATATATATAAATAAATAGTAAAGATAAAAAAATTTAAGTTATAAAAAATTATAGAACTAAATTACGTGAACTAACACATGTCATTTTGTATTTATTAATTTGATATGGTATATTTTTAAATTAAATCCGTGAACTCTAAAAGGTTTTGATATTAACAATTCAAAAACTTAATTAAGATTGATTAAATTTATATAATAATGTTTAAGAGTAATAAATAAACACATAAAAATATAAAAGGTGTGGGGCATAATATACAACAAGTGAGGATCAAATTACACTTAATACTTATAACATTTTTGTATAATAGGAGAGAAATTTAACAAATCTAACTATTAAACAATGGAATATTAATTAAGACATGGTCATGTATATCAAATTTTAGATAAATTGAATTTTTATCAGTATGTAATTTTATAATTAACATTTATTTATATTTTAAAAAGTATATAATATGTTAAATTGAAGTTATTTAATAAAGTATCAAATGATTTTTTTTTTGGTAAAGGGGAGGCCAAAAGGCCAAAAAACAAACTAAACAGCTACTCTACGGGGAACAGACCCCAACAAAATCAGACCAAAGTAAACGAATACAGCCAACAGGGGGACTATGCAAAATGTGTAAGCCTAAAGAAAGATTACTAGCAAAGTTTGCAAGCCAGTCAGCAACCATCTTCCCTTCTCGCAGGCCATGTGTAATAATTACTTTTAAATTTTATGAAACATTGTAGACTTGACCTATTTAATCAGATCAAATGATTTTTAAATTTTATGAAACATTGTAGACTTGACCTATTTAATGAGAAATTTTAATTAAATGAATGGAATGATAAAATTCAACAATCATAAGAAATTATTAAATTAAGTAACTTTATCAAGAGTTACTAGTAACTTGATCCCCCACCTTAACAAATTAAGTTACGTCATCAAGAATATTAATGAGTAACATAGTATTTTTATCTTATATATTGCATGAGAAAATATTTATTTTTATATAATTAATATCTGTAAATATATATGTAATAATAAATAAAAATATTAAAATATAAATTGCATGTTGAATTTAAAATTATTTTAATTTGATATTCAAATATTATACTGTAATTAATTAGAGTTTGAATGAATGATTTTATTTAAACATATTAGAGGATTTTTTTTATTTTGAATTTGAACTGTTAATTTATGAAAAACAATTATCCAGCAATATTATTCAATCAGTAATATATATGTCATACAAATTTAAATTATTATGGCTACTTATATAATTTAAATTTTAAGACATTAATCAATTATCATAATATTAAATTTTTAAATTTAATTATTTGTTGTGATAAATATAAATTGGTGGATCGTATGTTATTAAATGATAATGATAAGATTTTAAATTTGAAATAGAATTAAGAAGTATAATAGATTAAGGATTAAAATCATATATGTTTTGATTTCAAAATATCAATTTTAGGTAGAGGTGGTAATTCGGTCAACTCCGTGCGGACCGATGCGAAAAGTGGGCTTTTACCGGCCAACTAAAAATTTTGGGAGTTATTTGGGTTCTAAAATAAAAACATGAGCCCTGCATTTTTGCAGTTAACCCGATTTTTTTTATCATTTTGTGGGTAGCAGATTTTATCGAGACAAGCTAAAAAATTCGAGAGTTATTCATGTTTCTAAAATAAAGTTTTGAGGCCCACATTTTTACGGGTTTTTATGGGTCATCCCGAACAAAACCAATTTCACCCCCTCTAGTTTTAGGATTGAGAGAGCATATTTGAGAGAAGATTCTAAAACTTTCCTACTCAAAAGAAATTGATGACATAATATAAAATTTGACTCTACATCTTCTAGTTGAGGTAATAGCTAAAGACAATATATAGCCTTGTTTGATTTTTATTTTTAGAACTTAAATTTAGTTTTAAAAATAGAAAAACTAATAAAAATGTTTTTTGGGTGATTGGTTTCTTGCTAACTTTTTAAAAATAATTAGTTTCAAAAACCAAAAAAATCTAAAAATATTTTTAGTTTTTATTTTCAATTTTCAATTTAAATATGTCTATACAATAAATGAAACATAACATGAAACAAATTTACAAAACAGTTTTCAAAACAACTTCTAAAAATTGAAATCAAAATAGTTCATGTACGTATTTCTAATAGACTTTACTCTCCAGATTCAAGGACTCCAATTTATAATATAAGAGCGTAAGTATATTATCAGAAATATATATAGTGATGATTATTAGAATAAATTTTTGGAATAGATTATGAAGGTACGTAGTTAAACATATTAAAATAATGTCTATAAATAATGAAGGTAGTTAAACATATTAAAATAGATTATTAAATGACTTTTTGGAATTTAAAATTACTTGTTATATTATAATTAATTTTGATTAATATTTTTTTCAATTGATAATAACACAATTAAAGAATAAAGTAGTTACTAATTTAAAAAAATAATTTAGTTACAACTTTTTTTAATTAAGAAATAGAAATAGAAATAGAAAATGTGTTACAAATGAGTTTCTTTTATATTTAAACTATAATCTAAAAAATGTAATGTAAATAAAATATTTATTTTACATTATTGTTTATTATTTATATAAAACAATTACCACCAAGCAATTTGTCTTACTTTTCAAGGTTGTGCCATTTTCCACCTTTCGGTTAGGGTTGTTAAAGTGGGCTAGCCCGCTACCAATGATTAACTTGTCAACATAAAGTGAGTTGATATGTGACACACACCATGTTTTATGGTGGGTTTGGCGGGTTGAGATCCGCCTATATAAAAAGAAAAATAGTTAAAAACTAAAATAATAATTAAAAATAAATATAACATTTAATATATATAAATTTAAATTATAATAAAATGAAAAATATCATTTAACTTTTTTAGTTTTGCTTAATGTTTCCCCTTAATTCTCATGAAATAATTATAATTAGATACTAAACATAAAGAATAGTAAATAGTTTTTTACCAAAAAAACTTAAATTTTGCATGTCAACCACCGACCGATCCTCCTAGACACACCAAGAGTCGGCGGGTTAAGCGAGGCAAGTTAGGCGGGTTGGTGGGGCCTAACTGTCGAGTTTCGGACCCAATTCACCCCTATTTTTGTTTGCATGTCCAAATATTTATAGTACACACACTCACACACACATATGGGATAGGTTATCGAAAGGTTGTAACTCAGTTAGTAATGTAGACTAAGATTGTGGGAAAAGATCCTAAATTCGATCCCCACTAAATACACACTTAGGCATCATTTAAAAATAAAATAATTGAAAAAAATATAGAGATAGATTATTTAGGAAACAAATCATTTTAAAAGACTATTTTAAAAAAAAATAAGAAATAAGGAAACAAAGGAAAAAAATCATCATGTTTTTAGCACAAAAAACATAATTAAACATCAAAATAACATTTCATTTCTTATATTTTTACAGCGAAATCATAGAAAGCCCCATTAATTTTATTTTGCATGTTGGAGACTATAACTTTGAACAAATTCACAAGCTAGCCATTTCACATATTATGGCCCATTATTCATTAATTACTTTGTCACTTAACAGTAGTAGTTCTAATCACACACGTACGAAATATATAGCTAGCCATACAAACCACAATTTAACTTGTAGCATTAACAGGAAATTGATGAATCTCATCTATCCATGGGTTGTAATTCTCCTCGATTGATCAATGTTTCTTAGTGCACACAAGACAACACTATTACACTTGAATCCAGACCCAAATGCAATTTGCCATATACGGTCACCTTTTTTAATTCTTCCCTTTGCTTCGCAGTATGCTAATACATACCACACAGAACTACTTGATGTATTACCAGACCTATAAAGAGTCATCCTTGAAGGCTCCAAATGCCAATCACTGAGTTCAAGGATTTTTTGCATTTCATCTTGCACAGCTTTTCCACCAGTGTGAATGCAGAAGTGCTCAAAAGCTAACTTGAAATTAGGAGTATAAAGCTTCATTCTTGTGTTGAAGTACTTTTTGACAAGTGAAGTTGATAAAAATTTCAATTGTTCCAATAATGGTAGGACATATCTACCAAGAATTGAGATGTTAGCTTTAAGAGCATCTCCAGCAGTATTCATTAGATCTTTAGAAAGTGCAACACCAATAATATTTTTCTGTGTTTCATCATCTTTTTGAAAAATAGCATTGTAGGAATGATCTTGAGAACCTTTGTGGGTGCGTATAGTGTGTCTGAGATGGTATTTTGAACGACTAGAATCAGTAGAAAGGTTGGAGAGCAAGATTGCTGCACCACCCATGCGGAAAAGGCAATTGGAGACAAGCATGGATCGGTCATTTCCAAAGTAACACCCAATTGTTATGTTTTCAGTGCTCACAACTAAGGCATAAGAGTTGGGATGTACCTATATAGAAGGATCAGATGATGATATTAGCAAAGAACAAAAGTAATATTGTGTTTGATTCAATTTTATTTTTAATTTTCAAAAATTGTGATAAAACTGATTTTTATAAATGATATAATTTGTATACAGCATTTTTAACACAAAAATAATTTTCCAAAATATCTACAAGTAGTTTCAGAATTTTATCTTTCAAAACTGAAAAACAATCACTTTTTAAAAGTGATTTTAACAACTATATGTCAAATGAATTTTTCAAATTTTTATTTTTAAAAATAAAATATAATTTTTAAAAATGGTAAACAAATATGTTGGAAGTTTATCTAACCTGTAGAAGTTGTTTGGCGAGATCTATGGCTAAAAGTCCTGCACTGCAACCCATACCACTTAGATTATAACTCAAAATGTTATGCCTAAGCTTGTGATGATTGACAACCATGGAACTGAGAGAAGGTGTTGGATTGAAAATACTACAGTTTGTTATAATAATTCTTATATTCTTAGCCTGAACTTTTGTCTTCAACAAAAGCTCATCAATGGCACCAAAAATCACAGATTCTGTCTCTTTCCTTGCCTCGGCTATGCAAATGCTTTGAGGGATCTTGAAAAATGACTTGGGCATACAAGTCTTCTGACCAAATCCAGACCTATCCAAAATCCTCCTTGAGAAATCTATGCTCTCATTTTGGAAATGTCCGGTACAAGTTTGTACAAACATTTCCTTACTACAAATGCATGCAAGATCAGGCTTATAACAAGAGAAATCCACTAGATAAACCTTTGTTGGATATTTCTTGAGGTAAAAGGTGGCTACATATGCTATTAAGCCACACCATAATAAAAGTAAAATGTTACTAGACTTGCATACATGAACGAAGAAGTCTCTAAAGATAGTGAGGATGGAAGACATGACAAGAGCTAAGAAAAGGAATGGTATAGAAAACACACTCATGATGTTAGATATGCCATAGCACTAATTGAGAGCTAGCTTATTTATAGAAGTGCTCTAGTAATTAGAATACCACAAAGTATCGATATAATACGAAACATTCATTTTTTTTTTTACAAGATCACATGTATCTTTCATGGAAGACAATTCTATTTAACGCAGTTGTCTAATGCTCGAAACATATATCAATGGTTAGGTAGAATAGCCTCTTACCAACTGATCCACACGCTCAGTGATATATGAAAAATTCATTTGATACCAAATAAACATAGTAATACAGTAAATTTAAAAGAATTTAATATACATGTCAGTGTAAAAAAATTTTACACAGACATCAAATAATATGTCGCAACGTCATTTATTGAATTTAATAACACATGAGGCATGCGTGTAGCCAAGGGAGGCTAATAGGGGCCACGACCCCCCCAAAATATTTCTATCTTTTTACCAATTATATAGATTTCACGTAAAATATTTTATTAACTATTAATCTGACCCACAAATATTTTGTAAATTTTATAGTATTACTCTTTATAATTTTTTCACTACTTATTTTATAATTTTTTAAAATTTTTAATTTTTTCTTATTTCCTTTTTTATATGTTCTTTATATTAACTATTTTCCCTTATTTAGAGATCATAAGGTTTCATTCAAAATTAAAGAAGATTGTGTTTTATTTTAATGTGATTTTTAGAACTATACGATAAACAATAAAAATATTACAAGAATAAAAAAATTTCTTTGATTTGATTTGAATTTTACTTTTAGGATTTGATAATAAAAAAAGATATTTTAACATTTTAATTTTTAAAAATATCATGTAACTTCCAAATTTACCCTTATTGTAAGTCTTTTTTTCGATGTCTTTTTTGTGAGTCAAAGTCTATTGTATTCCCCACATTAACTAACTTAAAAATTATAAATAGAGGAAAAAAGAAACAAAATACATCTAAAAGTTTGTAAAAATTCTTAGAAAAATGACTAAATAAAATTATCAAAAGAATCTTCTATATAGGACTGAATAGAATATTTTATTTCGGTCCCCCAATCATAAAATCATGGTTACGCCCCTGACATGAGGTGTCATTTTCATCCAATTATGTTTTAGCACCATTGAATGTCTTTGTAAAACTTCTTTACACTGACAGTATATATCAATTAAAACCATTTGAAAAATATATGGATGATGCTCCCCCAGATATAGATGTAAAGAAAAAAAAATAGGGTGCTCATGATTTTTTGACACTCATATTTTTTATACCTCCTTTCATACTCCATTTTTCTTTTTATCTCTCTTTTCACATTTTATCATATTAATTATCACATCGGGTGGAACTTATATTTATGACCGTGGGAGTCACATTTTTAAATTTTTTTATATAAATACACATTTAATATAATTATTAAAAATATTTATATATTCTTAGTCCTTATAAAAAAATTATTCTTTTGATCCTCATAAAATTCAATAATTTTGGAAAAGGTTCTTATTATCATTTTTTGATGATGTGTCATGTATTTAGATACATCACATTATTACATTCCACCTCAGCATGATTGCTTATGTGGCATGGTTAGATGCATGACAAATGGCAATGAGGACCTTTTTCAAAATTTTTGAATTTTATGAGGACCAAAAGTATAAAAAAAATCTATAAGGATCAAAAGAAAAAAATGTATATTTTATTGGGACTAAAAAGTTATTTAAGCCTAATTTTCAAGTATTTTTTAAAAGTTATTTTACAATATTTATCCAATTGGAGATAATTTTATCTACCTAAATATTATTTTAATGGAGCTTCCTCTGCCTGAAGTGGAGACGTTGCTATTGCTAGATGAGTTAGGCTGTTAATTTGTTTTTTTGTTTTGGTTTTTTATTTGTTTTATTCCCAAGCATAAAAAATATTATTTTAATGGTTAATTTTTTGTTAATATTACTTAATTGCACTTTTGGTTCTTCTTGTAACCTCCTGAATTTTATTAAGTAAAATTAAATTAAATTAAATTAATAGAGTAGAGGAATAAATAAATAAATAAATAAATAAATAAATAAATAAATAATAGAATTAATATTATGAGTAGTTCTATCCATAAAGTTATTTCAAATTTAAAAGAGGACAAGGGGGTTGAGAGTGGGCCCAAGCCCAATTAGGCATTTTAGTAAGGAGGGGTTATCAGTTCACCCTAATCCTTATTCGTAAAATCTTCAGAGAGCGAAACGCTAAGGAGGGGAGAAAACCAAGTCTTAAGAGGAGGTTGCTGAGGAGTAATCATCAAGAACCAAGACAGAATCTTCCTTGCTGTTCGATCTTCACTTCAAGGTACGGTAGGGGAGAGGGTGCTGCTTGTATGTGCATGTGGGGGTGCTTGGGTAGTAAATTAAGACTTTAAATTCATATTGGTATGTGTTATATTGAGAGTGGATGATGAAAACTGTTGAATGACGACTGATTTTATGAATCTTGATGAATTCTTGAATGAAATTGAAGAGGATAGTGAAAATAGAGAAAGGGGTAAATAAGGGTTTGATGATTTGGGGTTTTGATGGATTAACGGTATAATTTGTGTAAAGATTGTTGTTTTTGTTGAGTTTAGTTGATATAAACGTATATGATTGATGATATAACAAAGAGGATTGATTAGAGGATGAATAAAGGGGATTAAAAGGGTTAAAGGTCGCGAGAACTGCGATCTACGTCGCGGGTAATCGATTATAGAGGTCTGTAATCGATTACCAGGACTTTCTAGGCAGTCAGGAGCGCTGTTTTCCTGCAGGTAATTGATTACAGAGATGCTGTAATCGATTACCAGGGTGTTTGCTTGCAGGTAATCGATTACAGAGATGTTGTAATCGATTACCAGTGTGTTTGCTCGCAGGTAATCGATTACAGAGGGGTTGTAATCGATTACCAGGGGCTTTACTTGCAGGTAATCGATTACTGGAGGCTGGTAATCGATTACTAGTGTGGATTTTGAGATCCTAGTGCTTGATGATGATTGTTATACTTGATTTTTGTGACACCCTTCTACCCCGTACTCTTTATATGTGTAATAAATTGAAATGTAGAAAAGATAATGTCCCACGATGGGTAAAAAGGTTCACAAAACTCTTATTAAAAACCTCATTAGTTCGAAACACAACTTAATTAAAACGAAATAAAACTTCAAATGTAATCCAATACTCACGCAGTGGAATCTCCAAAGAAATAAAAATAACTAAACATCCTACTTGTCGTGTAAGGCATCCAAAATGGTTTACAAAATCTTCCTAACTAGAATCATGATAAAAGACCCCCAAATTATACCCTGATGTTACATCTATCAGAGCACATTCCCTTTAATCAAACTCGACACCAATCGTGTCATCATCAACACCTGTAAAAATATCCACAGTAATACGTGAGGAAAAGAATACTACTCATACATACACATAGGAGGCTACCCTATCCTCACCCACATATAAACAACACCATCATTCATCATACCTCATACCAAAACATCAAATAATCCATCATATAAGCATCATCTATAAAGCATCATATAACTATTCATTTATACCAACATATAAATAACATACCATCATTCACCAAAGGAATCACATACTCATATAATACTCATTCATCATTAATACTCATAACATCATTTATAACTCAATACCACTCATAATATCATTTATAACTCAATATCGTCACCAGATATAACACATACATCCAACATGTATGCACCAAAACTCATCAACATTATTATATAACTCAATTCCATCGTTGAGTATACCAAATTATCATATGCACCAAAACTCATCTCATCACCTACCCAAAGATCATGACTTGGAACTCTGCACAATGGGTGCACCTCGTCAATCACTCTAGTTAGTACCAAGATAGTCTACCGGAGTCACCACACAATCTCCGATAGGTTGTACCCCCTCTATGGGCCCGCACAACGACATTCGACCCTAGGTTGCACCCCCTCTATGGGCCAGTACAATCACTTCTAGGTTGCACCCCCTCTATGGGCCCGTGCATCGAACGCCCCATCTTGATCCCCTGAGTTGTACCCCCTCTACAGGCCTGCACAACTCAGTTCACTTCCCGAATTGTACCCCCTCTATGGGCTCGCACAATTCAGGTCTCATCACACATGCTCAAGGCATCTCTCTCAAGTTGTACCCCCTCTATGGGCCCGTACAACTCAAGTAACATCATTAATTATATTGCATATTCACCAACCATATGCACACCAAAATATCATAAAACATATTGCATATTCACCAACCATATGCATACCAAAATATCATAAAACATATTGCATATTCACCAACCATATGCATACCAAAATATCATAAAACAGATTGCATATTCACCAATCATATGCACACCAAAATATCGTAAAACATATTGCATATTCACCAACCATGTAACATCCTAAATTTTATTAGGATAATTAATGATTAATTTAAATAATGAATAAAGGGAATAATTAATTAAATAGATTAATTAAGGGAATAATTAATTAATTAGGAAATAAATAATAGGAGTATTATTATTATTTAGTTTTATTTTGGTAAAGACAGTTTTAATTAATATAGAATATGGGGGTGAGAGTGGGCCCAAGCCCAATTAGTTATTTCTGTAAGGAGGGGTTAACAGAGCACCCTAATCCTTATTCGTATCATTCGTCAGTAAGCGAAACGCTAAGGAGGGGAGAAACGGAGTCTCAAGAGAGAGCTGTTGTGGAGTGAACACCGAGAATCCAAGAAAGGACTTCGTTGCTGTGATCAAAGCTTCACTTAAGGTACGGTGGGGAAGAAGGTGCTGCTTGTATATGCATGTAGGGGTGAATGGGTAGTGAGAATAACCTTTAAGGATTAATAATTGAAATCAATATGTGAATATGTGTTGTTTTGTGATGAAAATTGTGGATTGTTGATTGTTGTATGATTCTTGATGAATCTTGAGTGGATTGAATGAAAATAATGAGAACGGTGAAAAGGGGTTAAACAAGGATTTAGAGATGAGGAACCATAATTGATTAGATGTTTAATTTATTGGAAATCATAAGAATGATTGTTGATTTTAGTGAATTCAATCGGTAAAAACGAGTTTAATTGAGTTAGGAACTTGAGGAATTAAGTAGGGATTGAAGAAGAGGGTAAAGGAAAGTCATTCCCGTTTTTACACAGAGCTGCGAATGTAAAATAGCGACTGCGGATTCGTTCACCGTTGGATCGGGCCGAAATTTACTGGCTGGTTCGGAAAACCTGGTTCTTCCTTTTGAACGGTTGGATCGTCGACATGAGGTATAGGTTAGGATATATCTAGTTCGCACTAGAGGAAAGTTATTCCCGTTTTTAGATAGAGCTGCGACTGTAAAACAGTGACTGCCGATGCGTTCACCGTTGGATCGGGCTGAAATTTTAACGGCTGGTTCGGAACACCTAGTTCTTCATTATGAACGGTTGGATCGTTGATAAGAAGTCTGGGTTTGGAGATATTTAGTTCGCACTGTAGCTATAGATTTGAGGTTTTTATTGATGAAATTGAGTTGGATGTTTATTGTTTTGTGGATTGCTTGATTAATTAGATGTTTAGAGTATAATGATTGTGGATGCTTTAGGATGATGATGATTAATGATGCTTGATGATGCTTTATATTGATTATGGTGTGATAATTGATGTAATTGATGATGATTTGGTATGCATATGTTGGTGAATATGCTATATATTTGATGTTATTTGGAATGCATATGTTTGGTGAATATGCTAAATATTTGATGTTATTTGGAATGCATATGTTGGTGAATATGCTATGTAATTGATGTTATTTAGAATGCATATGGTTGGTTAATATGTTATGTAATTAAGGTTATTTGGAATGCATGTGGTTGGTGAACATGCGATAAATGATGATGTTTGATGGTGCTTTATAATGAGTATGATGTTGATGATTGATGATGTGTGATGATGTTTGCGATGATTATGATGAAGATAATGATGTTAATAGTGTATATCACTTATGATGATGATGTTTGATGATGAGCATGATGATGATGATAATGATGTTAATAGTGTATATCACTTATGATAATGATGTTTGATGATGATAATGATGTTAATAGTGTATATCACTTATGATGATGATGTTTGATGATGAGCATGATGATGATGATAATGATGTTAATAGTGTATATCACTTATGATGATGATGTTTGATGATGAGCATGATGATGCATGATAATGATGTTAATAGTGTATATCACTTTTCGATGATGATGTTGATGATATTGATGATGGTGTATGTCACCTTTTGATGATGATGTTACCTAAGTTGTGCGGGCCCATAGAGGGGGTACAACTTAGGAGAGATGCTTTGTGCATATGTGATGTTACCTAAGTTGTGCGGGCCCATAGAGGGGGTACAACTTAGGAGAGATGCCTTGTGCATATGTGATGTTACCTGAATTGTGCGGGCCCATAGAGGGGGTACAATTCGGGAAGTAAACTGAGTTGTGTGGGCCCATAGAGGGGGTACAACTCAGGGGATCAAGATGGGGCGTTCGATGCACGGGCCCATAGAGGGGGTGCAACCTAGGAGTGATTGTACGGGCCCATAGAGGGGGTACAACCTAGGGTCGAATGTCGTTGTGCGGGCCCATAGAGGGGGTACAACCTATCGGATAGTGTGTGGTAACACCGGTAGACTATCTTGGTACTAACTAGAGTGATTGACGAGGTGCACCCATTGTGTGGAGTTCCAAGTCATGATCTTTGGGTAGATGATGAGAGGAGTATTGATGTATGATGATAATGAGTATGATGATAGATGAATGATGTTATGATGATAATGAGTATAATGATAGATGAATGATGTTATGATGATAATGAGTATAATGATATATGAATGATGTTATGATGATAATGAGTATAATGATAGATGAATGATGTTATGATGATAATGAGTATAATGATATATGAATGATGTTATGATGATAATGAGTATAATGATATATGAATGATGTTATCATGATAATGAGTATGATGATAGATGAATGATGTTAGGATGATAATGAGTATAATGATATATGAATGATGTTATGATGATAATGAGTATGATGATAGATGAATGATGTTATGAGGATAATGAGTATGATGATATATGAATGATGCTATGATGATGTTGAGCTTGGTGAATGTATAATGGATATATTTATGTGTTATAAATAAGAATGATGGTAGAGCATGTATATGTTGATATAGATGATGAAATATATGTTGAGTTTAGATGAATGTTACTATTGATGATTAATGTATTGATGACATGATGTGATGATGTTGTGGGTGAGGATGGGCATGCTCTATGTGTATGTATAAGTAGTATTCCTTTTCCTCACCATATTCCGTGGATATATTTTTACAGGTGTTGATGAGGACACGATTGGTGTCGACTATGATTAAAGGGTTGTGCTCTGATAGATGTGACATCAGGGTGTATTTGGGAGTTTTACCATGTTGCTAGTTAGAAGTATTTCTTATTCACCTTCTGGATGCCTTGTATGGCAGTAGGTCACTAGTTGTTTTATTTCTTTGGAGATTTCGCTGCTTTATATTTGAATTATATTTGAAAGTTTAATTTCTGTTATTAAAGTCGTTTTCGAACTATGAGATTTAATAAGATCGATTGTGAACCTTTTTACCCATAGTGGAACATTACCTTTTCTAAACTTCGATTTATTAAGCATTTAAGAGTATGGGGTAGAAGGGTGTCACATTAGTTGGTATCAGAGCAGGTCGGTTCACCGGCCTTGAGTTATGAGTTTTCTATGCTTCTGAGGTGTTAATCTGATTGATTGATTGATTGTTTGTTTGAGTGAATTGTGTTGCTTGAATTGGATTGTTTGTCTTGTTTCTTACTTGTCTGCTTTAACTAGTATGTTTGCTTACCCTTTGTTTGATAAGAAAGAGTAGTGGCTGGGGGGGTAGCAATGATCGAGCGAGGGCTGATGCGTTAATGGCAGGCACAGGCTGTTGGCAACCTTAACCAACATCGCGAGACGGATTAGCTTGCACGGTTCCAGAGGAACCATCCGCCTACGTTCCGTGGGGGTTATGACCCTGACGGTGCTGCCGTGCTGCTGACTGGATCTTCGAGATCGAGAAGAATTTTAGAACGATGGACTGCCCGTTGGTGTGAAAGGTTACGTTGGCTGCGTTCATGCTATCAAGAGATGTCGGATCCTGGTGCGACTCACTCGTTTATATCACGTGCTCGTGTGTCTAGATTAAAATTTCCTATTTCTTCCTTGCCTTTTGAATTGAGTGTGGAAACGCCAGCTAGTGGGTCAGTTTCTACTTCTGATGTTTGCTTAAACTGTTCCATATTTGTTAATGATAGAAACTTCCTAGTTGATTTGATTTGTTTGCCTCTAAGTCAACTAGATGTCATTCTTGGTATGGACTGGTTATCGTCCAACCATGTCCTTCTAACTGTGCTAATAAATATGTTGTTTTTGGTCACCCTGTCGAGTGTAAGAGTAAGGATTTTAGGACTGCCAATCAGGTAAAGGCGTCTCTAAGGGAGGATGCCCAGGTTTACATGCTTTTAGCTTCTTTGAAATCTGATAGTAGTGATGTGGTGAGTGAAATACCTGTAGTGTGTGAGTACCCTAAAGTTTTTACTGATAATGTGTCTAGCTTACCACCCGAGAGAGAGATAGAGTTCGCTATAGACTTAGTGCCAGGTACAGGACCGATTTCAGCCACACCTTATAGGATGTCACCCATAGAGCTAGCAGAACTTAAGAAGCAATTAGAAGACCTGTTAGAGAAAAAGTTCATGAGGCCTAATGTGTCACCTTGGGGAGCGCCTGTGTTGTTTGTTAAGAAGAAGGATGGTAGCATGAGGTTGTGTACAGATTACCGCCAGTTAAATAAGGTAACCATTAAGAATAGGTATCCTTTGCCTAGGATAGATGACTTGATGGACCAGTTAGTGGGGTCATGTGTGTTTAGCAAGATAGATCTTAGATTAGGATATCATCAGATTAGAGTTAAGGAGGAGGATATACCTAAGACCGCTTTTAGGACTGGGTATGGACATTACGAGTATCTGGTAATGCCTTTCGGTGTGACGAATGCTCCTGCCATTTTTATGGATTACATGAACAGAATTTTTCACCCTTATTTGGATAAATTCGTAGTTGTCTTTATAGATGATATACTAATTTATTCCAAAACTAAGGAGGAGCATGAGGAATATCTAAAGGTAGTGCTTCAGGTTCTTAAGGATAACCAGCTTTATGCTAAAATGTCCAAGTGTGAGTTCTGGTTAGAGCAAGTAAGCTTCTTAGGCCATGTGATTTCTAAGGGAGGTATAGGTGTAGATCCCTCTAAGGTAGAAGTCGTGCTTAAGTGGTAATCCCCTAAGTCAGTGAGTGAGATTAGGAGTTTCCTTGGGTTGGCTGGGTAGTATAGGAGGTTAATAGAAGGGTTTTCTAAGTTAGCTTTGCCTTTGACCGAGTTGACTAGGAAGAGAGTTGCCTATGTGTGGAATAGTAAGTGCGAGACTAGTTTCCAAACCCTTAAGGAGAAGTTGACTAGTGCACCAGTGTTAGTATTGCCTGACCTTAGTAAACCTTTCGTAGTATATTGTGATGCTTCTAAGATGGGTTTAGGTTGGGTGTTGATGCAAGAGGGTAAAGTAGTAGCCTATACTTCTAGGCAATTGAAAATCCATGAGAGAAACTACCCTACCCATGACCTAGAGTTAGCAGCCGTAGTGTTTGTGTTGAAGATTTGGAGACATTACCTGTATGGTTCCCGATTTGAGGTTTTTAGTGACCATAAGAGCCTTAGATACCTGTTTCACCAGAAAGAGCTGAACATGAGGCAGAGGAGGTGGTTAGAGTTTCTTAAGGATTATGATTTTGAGCTAAGTTACCATCCCGGTAAGGCCAATGTAGTGGTTGATGCCTTGAGTAGGAAGTCTATCCATGTTAGTTCCTTGATGATTAGAGAGATGGATCTTTTAACCCAATTTAGAGATCTAAGTTTGGCTTGTGAAGTATCATCCTCTAGTGTGAAGTTAGGAATGACCAGGGTAAGTAATGATTTGCTAAAGGATATCAGTAAGGCTCAGTTAGAAGACCCCTTTTTGGTTAGTAGGCGAGAGGCTATAGAAGGGGGTAGTGGTGGAGAGTTTGTGATTGGTCCCGATGGGGTAGGGAGATTTGGGGATAGAGTGTGTGTGCCTAGTGAACCTAGCATTAAGAGGTTAGTACTAGAAGAAGGGCATAGAAGTAAGCTTAGTTTCCACCCAGGGTCAACTGAGATGTATCAGGATTTAAAGAAAGTGTTTTGGTGGCCTAGGATGAAGAGGGACATAGAGGAGTTCGTGAGTTCTTGTTTAGTGTGCCAAAAGGCTAAGGTAGAATGCCAAAAACCTTCAGGATTGCTCCAACCCTTAAGTATACATGAGTGGAAGTGGGATAGTATTTCTATGGATTTCGTAGTTGCCTTGCCTAAGACCGTGAAGGGACATGACTCAATTTGGGTTATTGTCGATAGGTTAACTAAGAGTGCCCATTTCCTTCCCATCAATATTAAGTATTCCTTAGAGAAGTTGGCTCAGCTGTACATTAGTGAGATTGTGAGGTTGCATGGCATACCATCTAGTATAGTCTCAGATAGAGATCCCAGGTTCACCTCTAGATTTTGGGAGAGTTTATAGCAGGCCTTGGGGACCCAGCTTAGGCTTAGCTCAGCTTACCACCCTCAGACCGATGGTCAGACCGAGAGAACCATTCAATCCTTAGAGGATTTGCTTAGAGCCTGTGTATTAGACCAAGGGGGTAGTTGGGATAGTTTTTTTTACCTTTGATAGAGTTCACCTATAACAATAGCTTTCACTCTAGCATAGGTATGGCACCTTATGAAGCATTGTATGGTAGGAGGTGTAGAACCCCTTTGTGTTGGTGTGAGCCGGGGGAGAGTCTGGCATTAGGACCTGAGATAGTGCAGTAGACCACAGATAAGGTTAGGATAATCCAGGAGAGGATGGGGACAGCCCAAAGTAGGCAGAAGAGCTATGCGGATAAGAGGAGGAAGGAATTAGAATTCAAAGAAGGGGACCATGTATTCCTGAAAGTCACTCCATGGACTGGGGTTGGTAGGGCATTAAAGTCTAGAAAGCTTACACCTCGATTCATTGGTCCTTACCAAATTCTTAAAAGAGTCGGCAATGTTGCCTACCAAATCGCTTTGCCTCCACACTTATCTAACCTTCATAACGTTTTCCACGTTTCTCAACTCCGGAAATACGTTCACGATCCTTCGCATGTGATTGAGTCGGATCATCTTGAGGTTAAGGAAAACTTAACAGTGGAAACCATGCCGGTGAGAGTTGAGGATCGGAGGGTGAAACAACTTCGAGGTAAAGAGATTCCTTTAGTTAAGGTGATCTGGGGAGGACCTACACCCGAGAGTGCCACTTGAGAACTTGAGGAGAAGATGAAAGAGTACTATCCAGAGCTATTCGATTCAGGTAAAATTCGAGGACGAATTTTCGTTTTAGGAGGGGAGAGTTGGAACATCCTAAATTTTATTAGGATAATTAATGATTAATTTAAATAATGAGTAAAGGGAATAATTAATTAAATAGATTAATTAAGGGAATAATTAATTAATTAGGAAATAAATAATAGGAGTATTATTATTATTTAGTTTTATTTTGGTAAAGATAGTTTTAATTAATATAGAATAAGGGGGTGAGAGTGGGCCCAAGCCCAATTAGTTATTTCTGTAAGGAGGGGTTAACAGAACACCCTAATCCTTATTCGTATCATTCGTCAGTAAGCAAAACGCTAAGGAGGGGAGAAACAGAGTCTCAAGAGAGAGCTGCTGTGCAGTGAACACCGAGAATCCAAGAAAGGACTTCGTTGCTGTGATCAAAGCTTCACTTAAGGTACGGTGGGGAAGAGGGTGCTGCTTGTATATGCATGTAGGGGTGAAATGGGTAGTGAGAATAACCTTTAAGGATTAATAATTGAAATCAATATGTGAATATGTGTTGTTTTGTGATGAAAATTGTGGATTGTTGATTGTTGTATGATTCTTGATGAATCTTGAGTGGATTGAATGAAAATAATGAGAACAGTGACAAGGGGTTTTAAACAAGGATTTAGAGATGAGGAACCATAATTGATTAGATGTTTAATTTATTGGAAATCATAAGAATGATTGTTGATTTTAGTGAATTCAATCGGTTAAAAACGAGTTTAATTGAGTTAGGAACTTGAGGAATTAAGTAGGGATTGAAGAAGAGGGTAGAGGAAAGTCATTCCCGTTTTTACACAGAGTTGCGAATGTAAATAGCGACTGCGGATTCGTTCGCCGTTGGATCGGGCCGAAATTTTAGTAGCGGGTTCGGAAAACCTGGTTCTTCCTTCTGAACGGTTGGATCGTCGACATGAGGTATAGGTTAGGATATATCTAGTTCGCACTAGAGGAAAGTTATTCCCGTTTTTAGATAGAGCTGCGACTATAAAACAGTGACTGCAGATTCGTTCACCGTTGGATCGGGCTGAAATTTTAACGGCTGGTTCGGAACACCTAGTTCTTCCTTATGAACGGTTGGATCATTGATAAGAAGTCTGGGTTGGGAGATATTTAGTTCGCACTGTAGCTATAGATTTGAGGTTTTTATTGATGAAATTGAGTTGGATGTTTATTGTTTTGTGGATTGCTTGATTAATTAGATGTTTAGAGTATAATGATTGTGGATGCTTTAGGATGATGATGATTAATGATGCTTGATGATGCTTTATATTGATTATGGTGTGATAATTGATGTAATTGATGATGATTTGGTATGCATATGTTGGTGAATATGCTATATATTTGATGTTATTTGGAATGCATATGTTTGGTGAATATGCTAAATATTTGATGTTATTTGGAATGTATATGTTGGTGAATATGCTATATAATTGATGTTATTTGGAATGCATATGGTTGGTTAATATGCTATGTAATTAAGGTTATTTGGAATGCATGTGGTTGGTGAACATGCGATAAATGATGATGTTTGATGGTGCTTTATAATGATTATGATGTTGATGATTGATGATGTGTGATGATGTTTGCGATGATTATGATGAAGATAATGATGTTAATAGTGTATATCACTTATGATGATGATGTTTGATGATGAGCATGATGATGATGATAATGATGTTAATAGTGTATATCACTTATGATAATGATGTTTGATGATGAGCATGATGATGATGATAATGATGTTAATAGTGTATATCACTTATGATGATGATGTTTGATGATGAGCATGATGATGATGATAATGATGTTAATAGTGTATATCACTTATGATGATGATGTTTGATGATGAGCATGACGATGCATGATAATGATGTTAATAGTGTATATCACTTTTTAATGATGATGTTGATGATATTGATGATGGTGTATGTCACCTTTTGATGATGATGTTACCTAAGTTGTGTGGCCCCATAGAGGGGTACAACTTAGGAGAGATGCTTTGTGCATATGTGATGTTACCTAAGTTGTGCGGGCCCATAGAGGGGGTACAACTTAGGAGAGATGCCTTGTGCATATGTGATGTTACCTGAATTGTGCGGGCCCATAGAGGGGGTACAACTCAGGGGATCAAGATGGGGCGTTCGATGCACGGGCCCATAGAGGGGGTGCAATCTAGGAGTGATTGTACGAGCCCATAGAGGGGGTACAACCTAAGGTCGAATGTCGTTGTGCGGGCCCGTAGAGGGGGTACAACCTATCGGATAGTGTGTGGTAACACCTGTAGACTATCTTGGTACTAACTAGAGTGATTGACGAGGTGCACCCATTGTGTGGAGTTCCAAGTCATGATCTTTGGGTAGATGATGAGAGGAATATTGATGTATGATGATAATGAGTATGATGATAGATGAATGATGTTATGATGATAATGAGTATAATGACAGATGAATGATGTTATGATGATAATGAGTATAATGATAGATGAATGATGTTATGATGATAATGAGTATAATGATATATGAATGATGTTATGATGATAATGAGTATAATGATATATGAATGATGTTATGATGATAATGAGTATGATGATAGATGAATGATGTTAGGATGATAATGAGTATGATGATAGATGAATGATGTTATGAGGATAATGAGTATGATGATATATGAATGATGCTATGATGATGTTGAGCTTGGTGAATGTATAATGGATATATTTATGTGTTATGAATAAGAATGATGGTAGAGCATGTATATGTTGATATAGATGATGAAATATATGTTGAGTTTAGATGAATGTTACTATTGATGATTAATGTATTGATGACATGATGTGATGATGTTGTGGGTGAGGATGGGCATGCTCTATGTGTATGTATAAGTAGTATTCCTTTTCCTCACCGTATTCTGTGGATATATTTTTACAGGTGTTGATGAGGACACGATCGGTGTTGACTATGATTAAAGGGTTGTGCTCTGATAGATGTGACATCAGGTTGTATTTGGGAGTTTTACCATGTTGCTAGTTAGGAGTATTTCTTATTCACCTTCTGGATGCCTTGTATGGCAGTAGGTCACTAGTTGTTTTATTTCTTTGGAGATTTCGCTGCTTTATATTTGAATTATATTTGAAAGTTTAATTTCTGTTATTAAAGTCGTTTTCGAACTATGAGATTTAATAAGATCGATTGTGAACCTTTATACCCATCGTGGAACATTACCTTTTCTAAACTTCGATTTATTAAGCATTTAAGAGTATGGGTAGAAGGGTGTCACAAACCATATGCACACCAAAATACCATAACACATATTGCATAAGCACTAATCATTATGCACACCAAATATCATCAATATATTGCATAAGCACCAATCATTATGCACACCAAAATATCATAAAACATATCACACACCATCAATTCCATTAAGCATCCTACACAATTTCACCTTTTAAAATAAATCAATCTGCGAGCTGCGCTTAGCCCACGCTTAGCGCATCCGCAGCGCGCATTCCAGCGAGCTACGCTCCACTCGCGCTCAGCACGAGTGCAGCGCAGGTTCAATGGTCACACGCTTCAGTACGCGCTTAGCGCCTACTGAAGCGCAAGTGTCGCCGATCGCAACTGTTCATACGTTTTCCATCCCTTTGACCCCCTTTACTCATCCTCTAATCATTCCTCTTAGTTTAGATATCATTCATAATCATCAATAGTCATCAAACTCATCACATCATCAATCTTTAACAGTTTTACATGGATTTCCCATCAAAACCCCAAATCATCAAACCCTTATTTAACCCCTTTTCACTATTCTCATTATTATCATTCAAACCACTCAAGATTCATCAAGAATCATTCCAATCAACCATAAATCATAGTTTATATCATCTATTCTCAGTTATAGCATACATAAATATGAATTTCCACTCTTAAATCACTACCCAAGCACCCCTACATGCATATACAAGCAGCACCCTCTTCCCCACCGTACCTTAAGCGAGGATCGATTACAGCAAGGAAGTCCCTTTCTTGGTTCTTGATGCTCACTCTGCAGCAATCCTCTCTTGAGACTCGGTTTCTCCCCTCCTTAGCGTTTCGCTCTCTGATGATAATATGAATAAGGATTAGGGTAAACTGATAACCCCTCCTTATTAGAATGATTTATTGGGCTTGGGCCCATCCTCAACCCCCTTATCTTCTTTTTAAATTTTAAACTAGCTTCATGGATAAAACTAATAATAATATTAATCCTATTATTTATTCATCTATTTAATTAATTATTTCCTCTACTCATTTATTTAAATTAATGAATATTTAACCTAATAAAATTTAGGATGTTACAACTCTCCCCTCTTAAAAGAAAAATTCGTCCTCGAATTTTCCGAGATGAACAACTCTAGAAAAGACTCCTCTCAACAGGTCGATCAAAGACAACTGCTTCACCAGAATAATCCAATAAGACATGGTTGGAAGATAACCAGTCCATACCAAGAATGATATCTAGTTGCCTTAGAGGTAAGCAAATCAAATCAACTAGGAAATTTCTATCATTAACAGAAACAGAACAGTTTAAGCACACATCAGAAGTAGAAACTGACCCACTAGTTGGCGTTTCCACACTCAATACAAAAGGTAAGGAAGAGACAAACAAGTTTAATTTAGACATCCAAGCAGGTGATATTAAAGAGTGAATCGCACCAGAATCCGGAATCTCTTGATAACATGAACACAGCCAACGTAACCTTTTGCACCAACGGGCAATCCATCGCTCTAAAAATCTTCTCGATCTCGAAGATCCAGTCAGCAGCACCGTCAAGGTCATAACCCCCACGGAACGTAGGTGGATGGTTCCTCTGGAACCGTGCAAGCCAATCCGTCTCGTGATGTTGGTTAAGGTTGCCAACAGCCTGTGCCATAGCCATCAAGGCATCGACCATCGCTGGATCGTTCCTACCCCCAGCCATTACTCTTTCTCGAAGTAAAGAAAGAATAAACAAACATACTAGGTGAATCATGAAAATAAAATCAAACAAACAATTAAGCCAAGCAACACAATTCACTCAATCAATCAATCAGATTAACACCACAGAAGCATAGTAAACTCATAACTCAAGGTCGGTGAACCAACCTGCTCTGATACCAACTGATGTGACACCCTTCTACCCCGTACTCTTTATATGTGTAATAAATTGAAATGTAGAAAAGATAATGTCCCACGATGGGTAAAATGTTCACAAAACTCTCTTATTAAAAACCTCATTAGTTCGAAACACAACCTAATTAAAATGAAATAAAACTTCAAATGTAATCCAATACTCATGCAGCGGAATCTCCAAAGAAATAAAAATAACTAAACATCCTACTTGCCGTGCAAGCCATCCAAAATGGTTTACAAAAACTTCCTAACTAGAATCATGATAAAAGACCCCCAAATTATACCCTGATGTCACATCTATCAGAGCACATTCCCTTTAATCAAACTCGACACCAATCGTGTCATCATCAACGCCTGTAAAAATATCCACAGTAATACGGTGAGGAAAAGAATACTACTCATACATACACATAGGAGGCTACCCTATCCTCACCCACATATAAACAACACCATCATTCATCATACCTCATACCAAAATATCAAATAATCCATCATATAAGCATCATCTATAAAGCAGCATATAACTATTCATTTATACCAACATATAGACAACATACCATCATTCACCAAAGGAATCACATACTCATATAATACTCATTCATCACTAATACTCATAACATCATTTATAACTCAATACCACTCATAACATCATTTATAACTCAATATCATCACCAGATATAACACATATACATCCAACATGTATGCACCAAAACTCATCAACATTATTATAGAACTCAATTCCATCGTTGAGTATACCAAATTATCATATGCACCAAAACTCATCTCATCACCTACCCAAAGATAACCCCTCCTTATTAGAATGCCTTATTGGGCTTGGGCCCATCCTCAATCCCCTTATCTTCTTTTTAAATTTTTAACTAGCTTTATGGATAAAACTAATAATAATATTAATCCTATTATTTATTCATCTATTTAATTAATTATTTCCTCTACTCATTTATTTAAATTAATTAATATTTTACCTAATAAAATTTAGGATGTTACAATTTTGGTGTGACTTTGAAGATATGATCATACCTTTGATGAATAGATGTTTATTATAATGATGATGATGTGTATAGCCTTATGAGGGGTGTGATTTGATGATTATATAATGATGCATTGCGCATACGATGAGTGCTATGAGTATGATAATAATGATTAATGATGTTAAGGTGATTAATAATGATGATGATTAATGATATTTATGATGAGGATGATTGATGATAATGTTATGATGATAATAATGATGATGATGATAATGATGTAATTAATCTTATGATGTTGATGATGCTTTGAGCATATATGATGTTGTACTTGAGATGCACAAGCCTAATGTACACACAAGCCCTGTGAGGGGTGGAGTGCAGTTCAAGGAGGTGTTGTACTCGAGATGCACAAGCCTGTAGAAGGGTGAAGTGCAACTCGGGGAGGTGAACTACGCGGACCCATTAGAGGGGGTGCAGAGACCATGATGAGAGCCATCATTGGTGACAACTAGGGAGATTGATGAGGAACGCCCATTGTGCGGAGTTCCGAGTCATGATCCTTGGGATAATGATTATGATGATATTGATGATGTTTTTGGTATGCATGATGATTAATGGACATGCGTTGAATTTGAAGATGATGTTGAATTATATTATGATGTTATGAGATTTATTGTTGAGATGACTATTATATATTGAGTATGAGATTGATGACTTATAAAGTGTGATTCGTGTATTTATGACGAGATAAGATGTTTGATAATAAAGATGTAAGATGAAATGAATATGTGATTACTTGATGATAATGATGATTATATGTGGGTGATGATAGGGTAGCCTCCTAGGTGTATGTATGAGTGGTAGTCTTTTCCTCACCGTTACACTGTGGTTAATTTTACAGGTGATGATGATGACATGACTGGTGTCGAATATTGATTGAAGGGAGAGTCACTCTGATACTTGTGACATCAGGGCATATTATTGGGGGGGGGGGGATTTTATTTTATGTTTTCTATTTAGGAAGAAATTTTGTAAACTGTTTAAGTGCCTTGCATGGCTAGTAGGATATTTTGAATGTTGATACTTGTGATTCCGCTGCTTAAGTATTTTGAAAACCGTTGACTGCTATTTCTACTTTAAATTAGTTTACTTTGAAATAAAGGACGTTTTATACGATGAGAATTGTGAACCTTTTTATCCGTTGTGGGACGTTACCTTAATATATTTCGATTTATTTAATGTATAAGAGTTTGGGGTAGAAGGGTGTCACACTTCTAGTTTGCACTATATTTAAATTTTATCCGTTTATCAATTGTCTTCTATCTAAAATGCTAAAACTATCCCTTTCTAATAGATATCTCTATAAATTGAATTGGTAAAATCATTTTGAAACTTATTAAGTTCAAAACTCATCAATTAAAATATCAAATTTAACTTAAAAAATCTGAAAAGTTTGCCCTATTTAAACTATAATTTCATTTCCTTCAAAATTCTTCCTATTTTTATTAAATTTATATTCTAATTTTTTATTTATGAGCATTTAAAACTATTCATATCTAAAATCCATCATATATTAAAAATATTTGATTTGAAAATGAGAATTTAAGGGTTTTAGGTATAAGATAATTGAATGAGACCAAATTTGCTTAATTTTAAAAATTGAGGGACTTAGTGCCCATTTAGTTTACAATTAGATAAAATTGATTTTAAAATCAATAACGGAAAATGCATTATACACTAATTATATATGATGCACATTTAATTGAAGTGGTTTCAAATCACTTCTTATATAATCAATTTTCATTGTTTGAAACTTTTTCCAAACAAGCTATTAGTTTACTGAAAAAGTTTAAAAACCAAAATTGCACATAATTTACCCTAGAAGAACAAAAAGTACAATTCAAACTATAATATTATATTTATTTACACATTAAAAACTTATTTTGGCTCCCCCAACTATTTTATTCAAGTTCTACCATTGCATATCATGTTACAATTAATCAACCAAATTTATATAGTTTAATGGATATAATCACATAAGCTCTAATACCTAGCATGTTTAGTACATCCCAAAACTAGCTAATGTGTAAGGTGTGAATTGTCCAATATTTATATACTCTTATGTGATTTTATCTCTAGTCAATGTAGGATTTTAACAAAATCCTAGCCAACTAGAGGCAAGTCCTTAGCTTTGATCGAGGGGAGTATGGCTCCCCCAAACTTTTGTCAAATTTTTTATATGCATTCTAATATATATTTTATATTATTATATTAATATTAATATAGTGCTCCCTCCATTTCTATTTATAAGACACAATTGATCAAATCACACAAACAAGTAAAAGAGGTTAAAACTAATTAATTTTATTGGGGGTTTTTTAAAAAATATAATTTAACTTTTTCTAGTTTTACTCTTATTTAATACTAACTCCGATCCTATTTATAAGAGATAAAAAAATATTTTTCTTGGTCCTAAATACTCCCTCATCCCTATTTATAATGAGTAAATAAGGGACGGAGGGAGTATAAGAAACATAGTACTATTTTGAATTGTATTAATTGTGAAGTTCCTTTTTATAGCCTTAATTTATTGTCCACTGCTCATTTATTTCCTATGATAGTGGATGTACTACTCTATTTTCCATAACCAACTATTGGAGCATGAGTTACCACTTGAATGATGACTTTAATTATATAGGAGTAATTTAGCCACTATTTTAATTATTTAAAGTAAAGGATACTTCTGGAATAAAATATAAAATTGTGGTATTATTAATTACAATTAACTGGTTTCAAGGAATTTCCTGATCTTGGTGATTTAGTCATATGTTTCTTATAAGAAAAATGCTAACGAGTCCATTAGGGCACTTGTTAAGGAATCAAGTGTAGAAAGCTTTTTTGGAGTGTGTGATATGTAATGTCATAGATGCAATCAATACTATGATTTTCAATAAAAACATTCTCCTTATGGATCCTTAACAGTGCCCTTAGGGCACACGTTAGTAGGACCCATATGCATCTTATAAATAGGACCAGAGGTAATATCATTAACACTAACTTCACTATCATTTGATAGTTGAAAAGATAATAAAGTTAATAAGGATAAACGAGAAAATAATGGTAATAAATGTTTCCTTGAAATTATAAAGTGACTTATAAAAAGGAACTTGGGGAGTATTATTTTGTTTGACTTATAAATAGGAACTGACTAAGAATTTAAAACTTCAGTCAATCTCTCTTGTGTTGCCTAGCTATTCAATTATTGTTATATGAGTTTTGGTATGTTTTGAATTGAGATAAATGTGAAATTGTTTTTATATTTTACTATGTAGGTGATGTGATAAATTTATATTTGAAAAAATATGATAAAGACTAAAAAATTGATTCTTTTTTCAAGAGGAAGACTGGTGAGAAAGACAAGAAAAAATACAACTTTCACATAAACTGAAATTGAAAAATTTTCTAAGAATACAAGAATTGAAGAAAATGAGAAACAACTTTCCAAAGATCCTAAAGTTACCTATAATGAATTTGAAAAGTGCTAGGATCCTCTCCAGCCCTCTCCAGCCGATTTAGCTACGAAATAACTATGGATTTTGATTTCCTAGTTATTCCGTAGCTAAATCGGCTGGAGAATGCTGAATGGCTGGAGAGAATCCGGACCGATTTGAAAATTCTTTATAACGTAATTCAAGGAAGCGCCCTCAAATTTGGTAATAGTCACCGAATCAAATGAATAAAGTACGTTTGAAAATACCCACCAAATTCGGGAGACTGCCCTTAAATTTTACAATACCAACTAAAGTTATATATAAAAAATCTTAATTTGACACCCCTAATTTTTTTTTCAAGTTTCGCCACTGTAGCCAACCCACATAATACAGGTTAATGAAAATTCTAACTACTATTAAACACCTGATGTGATATGTTCTCAAATCCCCTTCATGTCCTTGTGCTAATCAGGAAGCGTTTTGCTCCTTCTTTCTCATGTTGGTCCCTCTGCTAAACATACAAAATGTAGAATTTTTTTTGTTACAAAAAAATTAGAGTGAGTGGATGGTGTCTAAATCTAAAGTAGGAAAAGTCTCTAGGTTCATAGAGCACTTATAAAGGTACGTGGGGCTCGAACCTGTGACCTATCATATGCGAGATCTTATATATTTTACTTCATTCTAGCTACCAATCCCTAGGAGATTATATAAAATGGAGGACTTGAAATCGATTAACCGGAAAAAGCAACAAGTTAATTAAAGTCAGTCTCTTAAATCACTACAATACAAAGAAAGATAAAACCAAAAAAAAGAGAAAAGAAAAGGAACCACATAAAAACGAGGAAATTGAGATTGTTGAGAAGGGAGAAATGTTTCGTTGCTACAACACGTACGTTCTACGCATGTCCATGGACTTCATTTAGAGTTATATATTCATATAACAAAAATCATACAATAACTCATACAACATACTTTTTCTTTTTATATTTCTCTATTATATCACCTATCACATCCCACATTTCTCTCTCTTCCATCTCCTTTATCTCTTCATCTCTCTTTGATGTATGTTGTATAAATGTATAAATAGGTTTTCTCCGTCATTTATACCCCACGATTCGGGTGTCAAACTATATTATTATCCTTAATCTATTTAATTATTATATCTAACAAGAGTTAAATGCATGGTCCAAATATGGACCAATTTTTACATGTTGCATGAAAGTGTCCCGTATTTTATCAAAATAACCTTCGTGGTTTAGCAAGTGAGCGTGAAAATGAGAGAGACTAGGGGATCTATTTGGTTTACATTTTCGTTTCTTATTTTCATTTTTTATTTTCTATTTCAGAATTTTATAAAGGAAAAATTAGAAATACTAAAAATAAAAATAATTTTTTTTTAACATTTCCAATTTTTCCTTTATGAATTAAAATTTCAAAAAAAAAAATAGAATGAAAAAAAAATGAAAAGGAAAATAAAAATGCAAACTAAACGTACCCTTAATCTCTCTCATTTTCACGCTCACCTGCTAAACCACGAAAGCTATATATTTTGATAAAATATGGGACTAATAGATGCAGGTCGATTCAATGATATTTAATTTGTAGATTTTTTGGGATGAAAAATTATTTGAAACTAGCAAGTATTCTATTCAACGCATGGTATTTTAAAATTAAAAATAGTATAAAATTATATTTAAAAAATAAATATACAAAAAGAATATATATATATATATAGAACTGAATTATGTGAACTAACGCATGTCATTTTGTATTTATTAATTTGATATGGTATATTTAAAATTAAATCCATGAACTCTAAAATGTTTTGATATTAACAATTCAAAAGCTTAATTAAGATTGATTAAATTTATATAATAATGTTTAAGAGTAATAAACAAACCCATAAAATATAAAAAAAGTGTGGTGCATATATAATATAGAACAAGTGGGCCGGGATCAACGTACATTTGAAGTGGTCTTGATAAGGTTACTCTACTTATAACATTATAATAGGTGGAATTAACAAATCTAACTATTAAATAATGTAATATTAATTAACACATAACTATGTATACCAAATTTTAGATTAATTGAATTTTTATCGGTATGTAATTTTATAGTCGACATTTACTTATATTTTAAAAAATATTATATGTCAAATTGAAATTATTTAATAAAGTATCGAATGGTTTTTAAATTTTATGAAATTGTTGGGTTGAAACTTAAATTTTACTAAGTTATAAGAAATCATTATTTTCGAATACAAAGGCATGTGAAGAGAAATTCGAAAGAGCTATTATTAATCGGGATACAAGTTAACTTAGTAAAATTTGAAGAGTTTATATTATTTCGATTTCGAAGATAGAGATGTTGATCTATGAATTTGCATTAAAATATAAAGTAATATTTATATTAGATATCACTATTACAAAAAAATCATTTTTATGACGCCTAATCCACGACGGTTCCTGACAACCTTCGTAGAAAATGACGCGGGTGGCAAAATTGAAAATTTTTCTTAGAAGATATCACGACGGTTCCTTGTCAATCTTCGTAAAAACAGCTATTACGACGGTTATAAAAAGAACCGTCATGAAAAGAAAAAATAAAAAACGGGTGGGAGTGGATCCAGCAAAAAAAAGGAGGTACAGATAGAAATTAAGGAAAAACCGACGGTTCCATACACAACCGTCGTTGTTTTCCTCATTTAAATAAAAAAGGTGGTGATGCATCTAGTAAAAACCGAGGTGCAGATAGAAAACATTGTGGATTTGTTTTTGAAATCAAAATGGGGGTGTGGAAAGCAAATAGAGGGGGCGGATAGCAATTCTGATATCCTAGTGGTTGTTTGTTAAAAAAATTGGTAAGTGGTGTGCGGAAAGCGATAAGATGGGTGCATGTAGCAATATTAATGGGAACAACAGCGATTGTTCAAGAATCGCCGTTGTTTTGCTAATATATTCGCGAACCCTACCTCGTTCCCATTTTCACAACGCTGTGTCGTCCTCCCTCCCATTCTCTCTCTACACGTTTCTTCTCTCTATCTCAGTCGTATGTCTCTCTCTTCTCCCACCGTGCTTTCTCCCTCCACCACCGTCCCTTTCTCTCTCTCCCCGTGTGTCCCTCTCTCTCCTCTTGTTCTTCCCCGCGGCCAGCTCCTACCACCGTGCGCGGCCAGCTCCTCAAACTTGTGCAGCCAGCTTCCTACCATAGGTAACTTTATCCCTTTTCTTGCTTGCTTTAGTTTGGTTTAGGTTTTGATTGAATGTTTTAGCTAGCTGTTTGTTGAGTGAGTTAGGTTGGTTAAATTGTCTTTGAGATTGTTTGATTTAGGTTGTGAATTAGCTTGTAGATGTAGTGCCTGTAGTATGATTTAGGTTGCTAATTTGGTTAGGTTTTGATTGAATTGTTTTGGCTAGCTGTTTGTTGAGTTAAGTTAGGTTGTTAAATTGTATTAGATTGATTGATTTAGGTTGTTGAATTAGCTTTGTAAATGTGTGCCTTGTAGTATGATTTAGGTTGTTAAATTGGCTTGACTTGGTATTGACTTATTGAATTATGTTTGTTAAATTGTTTAGTTGATTTTGAAATAATTGTTTAGTTAATTTAAAAATAAGTTTTAGTTGGATGAATTGTTTTTTTGTTTCTCAAATTGACTTATGACATATTGATTTAGGTTAGTTACAATGTTAAAATGGCACTTGATATTGATTAATTGTTTTGCCTTTATTGTTATTGGTATTTTTCAAAATGGCATTGGATGGTTAGATTTTTGAATGTTACTTTAATTAGTTGCTCATGTATGTATATTCTGTCTTTATTATGTGTATTCATCTAATTTAATTATATTTTTGCCTTATTTTCAGTTGATTTTTAATAATTGATTGAATGCTACATGATGAGCCTTAGTTTCCCGTTGAGATTCAATATGTGACTAAGGAATTCCCTCCAATTTGAATTGTCCATTTCATACATCTTTTTTGTAATAACAAGGAGGGGTTGAGTCTATAGTCAATTATGAATCTTGAATTGTCCGGATGGACAGTTGAGAAAGATTAATTAATTTTTTTATACGTCATTAATAAGTAAATTTTAATAATCATTCATACATTTCATGAATTTCGGTTCTTGCATTTGTGTTGTTCTGGGTGCATATTTGATTGTGGTTCACCATCATGCATGCCACCTGAAGACCAATGCGAAAGTGAAGGGATAAGCATGTGGTCCACGGTACAACGGAAATAAAGATTCCCTCCCTTGTTATAATGCGTTTTGCGAAAAACACGAATCAAGGCATAAAAGGTATTGAAACGAAAGGTCGACCTATTAGGATTATAAACGAGGCAAGAGTAGCCACGTCTATTGGTATCCACACCAAAGCGACTAGGAAACCTTCTCAGCTCTGCTAGTAGCCTTAGAAAGTAAAAGCGATTGCTCATGTGTGTTTGGGGGTAGTGCATCTCATGCTTTATTATAGAGTGGTGGCTAGGGTTTTACCCCCTCACTCACTTAACCCATCCACACTTATGGGCTGACCCATTATGTTATAATTCTAATTAAATTAAATTAGAATTATTATCCTTTCCTAGTGGCAT